>JAJTUV010000463.1:600000-1175175 GCA_021653895.1 Mastomys natalensis
TCCAGCCTAGCCTGCTTGGCAAGTTCCAGGCCAGTGAAAGAACAAACAGCGCTTGAGGAATGTTCTCTGACCTCAGCATGCCCGTTCACACATGTGCATCTGAATAGCTGGGCTGGCAGGCCGGTGCCTCCAGGGCAGCTCAATCCTGGCTGTGATTTTCTTTTTCTATGCTTATATTTTCTCACAGTTAACCATCACACTACATAAGCCTCCCATATGCATTAAAACACCTCTCTTCCCACCTGTACCTCAGCTGAACCTACCATCCCTTCTTATAATGGACACATATAAGTGGTCGCTCACGCAAACACACACACACACACACACACACACACACACACACACCACAACCCTGCCTCAGCCACCATCCATTGGCATTATCTCCTCAGCTAAGGGTAGGACTTGCCAGGCAATGGTGGCACACGCCTTTAATCCCAGCACTTAGGAGGCAGAGGCAGGTGGATTTCTGAGTTCGAGGCCAGCCTGGTCTACAGAGTGAGTTCCAGGACAGCCAGGGCTATACAGAGAAGCCCTGTCTTGAAAACAAAACAAAACAAAACAAAACAAAACAAAACAAAACAAAACCCCAAACAAACAAACAAAAGGGTAGGGCTGGGTGAACCCCTCCCCCACTTGTCTTTTCCTGTGGGGTCCTGGGAATTGAAGTTGGTTCTCCATGCTTACATATCACTTTACCAACTGAACCATGAGCTTTCGGCAGACATTACACATGCAAAACACAACACCACTGCGCCCTTATTTCCTAACCTCAAGGCTGCTCATGTCATTATGATATTACCCATGCTTCCTCCTGGTTTAGGACTTTATCCTTCCCAAGTCTGGAAGGACCAAGGGTGTGTCCTCCATTTACCTTAGCACTGATGGGCACAGTATATTCCCTGGACCTTAGTCTGTCTCCAAGGCATCCTAACTTGTTGCAAGATAATCACATTGTGATCGCTGAGATTTTGTAATTTACTGGAAAACCCTTGTAGTGTGGCTCAGCCCTTAGCACACATCTTTCATCCCTCTGGCTGGAATGCAGACACACCCTTAGCACACACCTTTAATCCCAAACAAAGAAGGTAAAATTAGTTTGTAGAAGGAAGGACCCTTGCCTGGAAGTGATGTCTAATTGAGTGGCAGACAAAGTGATGAATCAGTGAAAGATTTGACAGAATGGGATCTGCTCAACTCTTAGGAGAAAAGAGAAAAAGAGAAACTCCTTGAGGGGTGGTGCAGGCAAAGAAGAAAGGAAGGAGACAGTTTGACTGGGACAGTTATTCAGAGACAACTTGCAGAGGAGAGAGCGAGAGAACAAGCTAGACACAGGTAAAGACAGAACGAACCAGAGAAGGAGGAGCCCGAAGATTAGAACAGATTGACAGAGATAGCTTGAGTTCAAGCAGAGTAATTCAGGAGAAGCCCAGAGAGAAGTCAGACTGAATCAGTCAGCATAGAGAGGAGTTTGAGCCAGAACAGCTGTGTTGAATCAGCTAGTTAGAGCTCAGAAAGAACTAGAAAGGGTGAACTTATTCAGCAGTCAGTCTCAGGGGCTGAAAACATTCTAGGCCTAGACAAGATTGTACGGAGGCTAGAAGCTTCCAGGACTAGGCCTTGGTTAACAGACAGAGGCAGTAAGCCTCGGAGATGACAATCACTACAGGAGAATGAAAGTTACTTTTGCACTGGGCACTGTCTGTCTGAGGCCACTCTGATCCAACTGTTTTCCTCCAGGCCGTGGAAGGCTGTGTTCGGAGGAGAACTCCACGGGCATGGAATGGAGACACTCTGTCCTCTCTCCAGGCAGAAGTCACGGCAGTCTCGTCCCCTGGCTCTGTATGAACTCAACAGGCTGAAAAGTACAAACAGATGCTAGGGTGTTTCTCATGTCTGAGAACATGGCAGACCGCCTCCAGCTAGGCAACATGTTTTGAAGCCTTTTTATTTAACACGGTTTATTTTTGAAACCCAACGTGTTCTTTTGTTGTGTGCATCTTTGATATGGAATGAGAGACATCCAGGAAGGAAGGAGCCAGAGACAGCATCCCCACTACGGGATTAACCCTGGAACCCTGTGGGGCTATTGGTCCTTCTTGGTCCTCTCCAGCTTACTCATGAAGTCTGCGTTAGAAAGATGCAGCATAATTCCAGTCTTGACTCCCTGCAGTGGGAACCAGAGAAACTTGTAAAGGTCTGGGGTGGTCCTGTTCTTTGGGGCTGCTTATTCTGCCCCTAGACCTGAGACAGGGGAACCAAAGAGTGTAGCAGAGAGAGAGAGATTCTAGCCTTTGATGGAGCAGTACAAATGACCATGGGGACCAGCAGAAATGCATCTACGGGCATAGGTACCTTGGACTATTGTCCCTAACCCTGTATAAATTGGCAGGAATCTGGAGGCTACCATAGCAGGTGATGCTGTTTGTGATGGTTCAGAATAAAGTCACCTAGAGGACAGAGGGGTCACCTAGCACTGTCTACCTGAAGGACTAGAGCTACTGGTGACATCTGAGCAGGGTAGAAACCAACCTTCCAGTAGCTAGTAGACCTTGTAAACATGGCTTCCTGTGCTCTGCCAACCTTGTCTCCCAAGAATACCTTGTGCTCATTCTATCCTGGGAAAACTGGTCCAGTTGCTCCTTGGAAGTCATGGTCATGTTTCCAGCTCAACTTCTTCTTGCTTGCCATTTCTACCAGTTTTTGTCCCCCAAGCAAGAATGATGTTTGGCACTTGGGAGGCATTTAATGTCCTCATGAGGGTAAGGTGCCGTTAGATGAAAGAAGTAGAAGACAAAGTCATTGCTGAGCATCTTAGAGCGCGATTTCCCTACTGCAGTGATGAACTCGAGAATGCTTTTTTGCCAATCACAGTGGTTCTCAACCTGTGGGTCTCGACCCCCCCAGGGGGTCACATATCAAATATCCTGCATATCAGAGATTTATATTGAAATTCAAAACAGTAGCAAAAATTACATTTACGAAGTAACAACAACATGATTTTTATGGTTAGGGGTCACTGCAAATATGAGGAACTTTATTAGAAGGTCACAACCTGAGGAAGGTCGAGGACCACAGGTCTGTCAAGATGTCTGTCCACGCCTTTTGCACCAGTGTGATGTTGGATGTGACTCTTTCACTAGTCCCTGTGACATCTTTAACAATAATATTTTTAAGATTTACTTACTTTTATTTGATGCATATGGTTTGTGGTGGTTGGAAAACGCTTAGCCCATGGAAAGTTGTGGGACTGCATAAGGGTATCCTGGTTCTTGGCTGGGCACGGGCCTAGAACCCCGAGACTCCAAGGGAGAAACGGCAGGAGTTCGGCTACGCCCCCAGGACTCAGGGTCCTAACAAGCAGTCTAATCTCCATAGACCTACATTGTTCAGTCATGAAGGCCATTACAGCCCCTCCCAAAGTGCACAGGGTGTAACTACAGGCCTCAGGCCCTAGGGATTTACATACTAATGAAGGTCAGAGGGCGGAGCCAATTAACCATTCCTCCCAGAACCTCCCCCTTCCTCCCTCCCTACTTAACCCAGGCCTGCCCTGAGTTTTGGGGGGTACTTCCAGATCCATCTACCATCCGCCATGACAATAAACCCTTTTGGAACCAAGGACTTCCTCGTATCATTGGGGCCTGCCGGGCCCACTACCGCCACTGCAGCCGCCAGCCCCTGGAACCAGGGACCTTCCTCCGGTATGTGACACAGGGGCTGCCTGGAAGGCTCCAGGCAGCCTCCGCCTCACAGGCCCCGGGCCGCTGCCTCGTAGGCCTGGGGCCTGCCGCCTGGGCCCCGGGGCTGCCGCTGTGGCCCGCCGTTTTTCCCCACAGAAAGTGACACTTTTAGGAGATGTGACGTTATTGAAGAAAGTGAAGCCTTGTTAGAGGAAGTGTGTCACTGTAGAGGTGGGGTTTTGAGTTCTCATATATATGCTGAGGTCTGTCCAGTGTGATCTAGACCTTTCTCCTGGCTATCTTTGGATCCATATGTAGGACTCTCAGCTACCTCTCCAGCACTATGTGTGCCTGCATGCTGCCATACTCCCACCATGATGATAGTACACTGAACTTCTGAACCTGTAAGCTAGCCCCAGTTAAATGATTTTCTTTATAAGACTTGCCTTGGTCATGTTGTCTCTTCACAGCAATGGTACCCTAATTAAGACATGGGTGTTTTGCTTTCATATATATCTGTGTACCACATGCATGTCTGGTATCTTCAGAAGCCAGAAGAGAGTATCAGATACCATAGAACTAGAGTTAGAGGCAGTTGTGAGCCAGCACATGGTGCTGGGAACCAAACTCATGTCTTCTGCAAGAGCAGACATACCTCCAATGACTTTCTTGACATTTGACAGAAGTTCTCCACCCTTACTCAATACTTCCACCCCCCTGGTACCAACACACTTTCTATGACTCACATGGCACTTTCTAAGACTCAACAATGAATATTTATTAATCCCACCTCCCATATCCCTAGGCCAATGACAACCAGAGTGACAACTTTCCTTTTACTTAGAACCTTCCTGCCTCTGTGACTGCACACACATGTGGCTATGTGAGGTTTAAACTTCCCCCGCCTCAGAAAAGTTAAAGATAAACTCTAGCATGGTCTGACTTCTGTGCAGTTTGAACCCTACCCCCTCCTCAGTGTGGAAGGAGATGATTCATGGTAGCCACCTCAGCAACAGATCTTAGATGAGAGAATACACTTTTATAGACATTAGCTCATCTCTTCTGTTTATCTTTTGCTTTAAGCCTGGATTCTGAGCTCAAGAATATTTTTGAACTTAGACTCCCCCCCCCCAAGCGGTACTATTTTGGAAGGTTCTAGAACCTTTCAGAAGCGGGACCTAGCTAGAGCTAGCAGGTGCTTTTGAAGATTATTCTGGATTGGAAGTCCTCCCCTCTCCCTCTCTCTCTGCTTCCTGCCCATCGTGACATCACTAGCTTCCTACACCACCTGCCACTGTGAGGTTCCTTGTCACCATTGGCCCAGCAACATTACAGTCAAGCTGAGGACTATTGATTGAAATCACAAAAACTGGGAATCAAAATAACCCTTTCTCCCTTTGGCTGTTTCCAAACATAACAGCAATAACCAGAGCCTTTCTTAGAGAATGCTTTGCATTCTCTTCTCACTCCTATTTCAGAGAACAGAACAAAATGGGCTCTCCAGCCATGTACACTGTGGGGAGCTCTAGCCTACTGTACATGTCTTCTTCTTGGACCGTGTCTGGCTCCACCACCATATCTTCTTGAGGAGTTTGGTTTGGACCATTTTGAATCCAGAGCGTTCACCTTCTTGTGGATGCTCAGACGTTTGGAAAAACTCCAGCTTACACAGTGTACCTCTGTGAAATCTGAAAACACAAATAACCCACGAGACTACAAAAGTCTCTTTCTCTCTGTTTCTAGAAAAATGCACACAAGGTTATGTTCCCAAGATGTTGGAATTCCATTTATGTCTAACTCATCCATTATTGGCACAATCTATATTTTAGAAAGTAATTTATTGTTCCTCTGAAGGAAGTTCAATATTTGAAATCAGTCATCTCGCAGTGAATGAAATAAAAATTTGAAGCTGACTTAACCTTTCTATTACCTGCAGCTGAGCCAAGACAATTAAGACGGTTCTTTCAAATTAAAGTCGAACTGTGCAGTAATTGAATGGCTTTCCTTCTAGGCTTCCCTTCCTATGACCTTACCTCAATGTCCCATTTCCTGTGGCGAGCAGCAGCTCTCAGCTCATTTCCTACAAGCCAGAGTGCTGTGGGCTCATGACTGGGAGAATTTACAAACCGTGTGTCTCATTTGAACAAGGACACAGCATCCAGGGCTAGCTTCTTTGTATTGGGTGAGGTTCAGAGCCAGGATGAAAGCCTTGTTATTGGAGAGTGTCTCAGCCCTGATACCCACCACAAGCCTATACCATGCAAGATGATTGGCAGGTGTTAGGCAAGACTGCTTGCTAAGACTATATTCACGGTTCCACATAATTCTTTCTCTAAAGTGAGAAACTGGTGTTCTATGGCTCAGAGTATTCTGAGCTGTGGTTAGATGGGCAGTGGGTTTTGTGTCCCCTAGGAGGGGGCAATCAGACACACACATGGAGATCAACATCTGTGCAAGCATAAGAGTTCACCATAGATCAGGGGATGAGGCAGGATAGAAAGGAAGTAGAAATATTTTTTGGGGGGAGAGGGGTATGAAAAGTTGGGGAGGGGCTCTTCCCCAGGCGACTAGTTAAGCCTCTCACCAGTAGCCGAGCAAGAATTCCATCACAGTCAGCTGCTTAAGGCCTTTCTCCTTAGCTACAACCCTGTGGTTCTCTAGGGACCTCACCAGAAGCCCCAGTCACAGGGAAATGAAGTGTACTAAGACTGTATGCAACCCTAGTGTCTCCTGGCTTTACCTTCTCAGATCTTAACACTTCATCCAAGACATCACCAGAGCCGCCTTAGGTATCCCTCCTATCAAAAGGGGGAGAGGAGAAGCCAATGAAGGTTTCTTAGTAACCATTTGAGAGGGAACTGGAGAGCCACCCAAAATGACTAATGCTAAAACAGATGATCACAGCTCTCCCCTGGGAAGCACATACCCCCTTCAGTATGTCATTCTCTCTTCTGAGTGCCTCTCTTTCTCTTACCCCACAAAATTTCCAACCCTGCTTCACTACACCAGTTGGTCCTGAAGTTTGAGGTTGCAGATTCTGGTTTGTCCTGAGTTGAGGTCCCTAGGATTCTGTGTAAACTCCTTAGGCTAGTAAGGATGGCAGTGTGGAGTCACGTCTGTCTGTCCCTTCACTGCTGCTGAGAGGGGTCTGGGTTGGGTCAGGACTGTCCATGATTAGGCTGGATGGAAAGTCAGAGACACTATTGCAGCAGATGGGAGACAATGGGATATTAGGGGTTCCACCTCGGATGACTCCTTTTTTTTCTTTTTAATAGGTTTTTGGAGACAGGGTTTCTCTGTGTAGCCCTGGCTGTCCTAGAACTCACTCTGTAGACCAGGCTGGCCTTGAACTCAGAAATCCACCTGCCTCTGCCTCCCAAGTGCTGGGATCAAAGGCGTGTACCACCACTGCCTGGCATGACTCAGATGACTCTTAAAAGGACCTATTTGGGTGACTTCCTTGGAGCTATTGGAATACAGCTGCAGTCTTTGAGACCCTACAGTGCAACTACCATGGAGAGAACAGCTTTCATGAACGTAACCAGAGACCATTGTGACTCCTCTTCCCGGATGTCTGCTCCCAACCAATTCTGTTCCTTCCTTCTCTGTGCCCCGCCTCTGTGGCACAGTTTCCCTCCTCAGCACATGAACCCACTCGTCTTAGTTTCTTTCTCTGTGTTGAGATAAAATACTCTGATAAAAGCAACTTAAGTAAGAAGGGGCTTATTTGGTTCACAGCTTACAGACTCCTGTCATGGTGGGAAAGATGGCAGTAGCCACATAAAGCATGGTGGCAGGAGCAGCAAGATGGCTGATCACATGGCATCCACATTCAGGAAACAGAGAGGGATGAACACTTGCTACTATTCAGTTCCCTTCCTTCACTTTTAAGGGAATGGTGCTGCCCACAGTGGGCAGGTCATTCGTCCCACCTCAAAGAACATAAACAAGATAATTCCCCACAGACATGTCTAGAGTCTCGTCTGCCAGATGATTCTTGATGTCACCAAGTTGATGACATTAAACACCACACAGGCCCAAGCCTTTTCTGTGAGGAGAATCTGGGGGCACAGGGTTTCCAGCTTTGGGAGGGCATTGGTCTGAGCCAACTTCTGATCCTCTCCATCTTGATGGTCCATTCATTGTTGCTTTCTCTTATGATTTATGGCATCTCATGTTTAGTAAAACATGGGCTTCTCTGTCTAGTAGGGCCATCCTTTTAAACTTGAACATTTCTAAAATAGAAAATGCAGTCACTTCTACACTGGACAGTCATTTCATTTTATATTAATAAATACAGATCAGCCACAGCCTAATTAATTCCTCCTAGATGCTTACTGTTGTCTGCCAAGGGCTGCAAGCCAAAGACTTGCCCGTCTTTGTAGCTCGATGGTGAGTCCAAGCTCAGAGACATCACAGTGATGTCAATGCCAAGGAAGACATTGACCCTAAAGTAATCAGGACTAACAAAGGGGATATACTTTCCCCGTTGGTTGTTGACATTTTGACAGCCCACCCGTCACTTCAAGTCTTGATTTTGCTTGCAGAGTTCAGGGTATAAGCTATTTAGAATCCATCTGATGAAACCCAGGCAATTCTGAATGACCGTAGTAATCAGAAAGAGAAACAAGACACAAGGCAACCATGCTGGTGCTGAGTGAGTGACATGGAGCAAGGCAGTCTGGGGTTGTCTTAGCCTGTTTCCTGTTGCTAGAGCAGTTATCTGGGCCCGGGTTATTTATAAGTAAAAGTTTCTTTTCTATTCATGCTTCCGAGGCTGGGGAAGTTGATGAGAATTATACTAGAATCACTTCAGAGGGTGTGGCATGGAAATAAAAATAAGTGTGCCAGCTCAGGTCCCTCCAGTCTTGCAGGGTTATTAACAGAGCCCTCTGTGGCCTTCTTGGACACTAAGTTCTTCCCAGAGGCCTTCCCTACAAACCCTATTTCTTGAACACATCGGAGTGAGGATTATGTGTCCAGTACACAAATGTTTGGGGTACATACTATGTTTGGGATGCTCTGATTTCTTCCTGAAATGAAGCCAAAGTCTGTGACATGCTTAGTTTGTTGTTTAGAGAAGAGTCACAGTGACAATGATTCAGGATGAAACAGGGAGCCCAAAGTCCGGAGCCCGGAGCCCAGAGCCTGGCTGGTTTCCCCCACAGTTGCTGTCTTGTCTGCTATGACAGTGTCTACTATGTCTACTATGACAGTTGTTTCTGACAGAGTCTTCAAGGTTTTCTTTTTCCCTGCTGATCTAGTTAGGTTTCTGTTCCTGTGTTGAACTACCATGAGTCAATACAACTTGGGGAGGGTTTTTTTTTTTTTGCCTATAGATTCTAGTCCATCACTGAGGGAAACCCAAGCAGTAACTCAAGCAGAGTGGGAACCTGGAGGCAGGAGAAGTGAGAAGGCTCAGAGGCCCAGAAATGACATGTCTCTGAGGTCTTCCTGTCTTGTAGCTTGGATGTGTTTTCTTGTCTTGTATTTCCCTCTCTTCTCCTTTTCTTCTCCAAAGATCAAGTTTTTCGATTCTTCCTGCATCTCATTACTGCAGCTCATCCTAGCCATGCCCCTGCCTGATCCCCTGCAATGAGATCAGGCTCTCCCTTGCTTCTCAACAAGGGAGGACTCTGGAGTGATGGGAGCTACAAGTTCTTGCCATGTTGATTGCATCACATGGCCCCATCGCTCAGTGGTGGTTTGAACGAAAATGGCCCCCACAAGCTCATAGGGT
Source organism: Mastomys natalensis (assembly GCA_021653895.1). Classification (NCBI taxonomy): domain Eukaryota; kingdom Metazoa; phylum Chordata; class Mammalia; order Rodentia; family Muridae; genus Mastomys; species Mastomys natalensis. The sequence goes on from JAJTUV010000463.1 coordinate 609,421, forward strand.
GTGGCACTATTGGGAGGCATGGCCTTGTTGGAGGAAGTGTGTCACTGGGGGTGGGCTTTGAGGTTTCAGAAGCTTATGCCAGGTCTAGTGCTGCTCTCTCTGCTGCCTGTGGATCTGGGTGTAGATCTCTCAGCTACCTTTGCTGCATCATGTCTGCCTGGGTGTAAGATTTTGACGCACAGCTTGGGACAGACCACAGCAGACTGGACGGTTCCACGAGGAGGGGGAGGGTTTATTTAGGGTGGAGGGCAAAGGTGGGGAGAGAAGACTGAAGAAGATGGCAGGGGGAAGAGAGAGAGAAGAAGAGTTCTGCTATTTATATGAGCGAAGACGTGCTCTTTTCCAGGTAAAGGTGAGGTAGCCAGGTGAATTCTAGGAGTGTATAGCGGTTGCCTTGGCAACGATGTAGGAGTCGCCTCAGTCGCCTAGATGTGACGTCCTGAGTTCAGGGCTGGTACCAACACTGGGCACCACCGTGCTTCCTGCCATGATGATAATGGACTAAACCCCAGTTAAATGTTTTCTTTATTTGCCGTGATCATGGTGTCTCTTCGCAGCAATAGAGAAATTTTTACCAAGACAGGCAGAGTCCACCTTGAGTCCACAAGGCAAAGAACAGAGGGTACCCTGGAGAACCTGCTACCCAAGGGAGCAGTCTTCAGCTCTCATTACAGAGATGTAGTTCTTAGAGCATGCAGGAAAGTTAAACCCAGACACCTAAGCCACAGAAATTGTGATGAGACAAATACAAGCAGTTGAATGAATAACTATTTCAGGTTTTGCCTGGTCACTTGTATTTAGTCTATATTGCTGGCAGTTTTGAACTCTTGGGTGAAGTGCCTCATCAGAAATGCTGCCACCTTCTTTTAGTGGTTATCCTTTCTTGATCCCCCTCAATGCTTTGTCTTTGGTAGTTTTCTGGCTGATATATATATCATTGTCATTTCGGAACAGAGCAGAACTGGATTCTTCCTGTAATCCATTTTCTGTTCCTTCTGAGACAGGGTCTCACTATGTAACCCTGACTGTTCTGAAACTCAATACATAGACCAGGCTAGCCTCAAACTCATTCCTCTCTCTCTCTCTCTCTCTCTCTCTCTCTCTCTCTCTCTCTCTCTCTCTCTCTCTCTCATGCTGGGATTAAAGGTGGGAACCACCACATCCGGTATCTTTTTTGTTTTTTGGTGTGGTCTCCCTCCGGTTTCCATGGCTCCATGCCCTGGGGGCTGAACTTTAGAAATGACATCCTTTCTGTGTTTTTGTTGATATATGTGTGTGTGTGTGTGTATGTGTGTAATATATGTACAACATTATAAATACAGTGTAAGAAATATGGAACCCTATGAGGAGCGGGGTGGGAGGAAGAAGAAACTCCATTTGTTTGAGAAGTCTGAGTTTGTTTGGAGATCATTTGTTACATAGCCATAGCTGATACACACACTCTTCTTGGTAACCTCTGAAATGACCTTAGACCCTGGGCCCACTGGCCCCTAGTGTCCCCCTATCTCCTTTGCCAGCCTTCCACCATCCTGAAGCAATAAGCTAAGTCAGACACGGAGATGGGGCTCCTCTGCCAGGGATTAATGGGCAGCCCAATTCCTGCTGACGCTGCAGTCCTGAATAATTTGTCTCAAACCAAAACCCTGGATAATTTGTGGGCCACCTTCCCTTTAAACCGTGTCTCAGGCAGACGCTGTCATCGGTGGCTGAGTTTGGCTTTTATAAATGAACCGGAGTTATAAATCAACCAGTCTGATTCTTAAGTACACCGGGGTAATTTATGGATGTTATGGAGAGGGGTAACGTCTCCTCTGAAGCTCATGATTAAAGATGATGCTAGCCCTGAGTGGGAGACCATCCCTCATGCCGTCCTGCCTGCTCCGGCAACGCCCATTTCCGTGCAGTCCCTTCTCTCTGCTTCACTATGGAGGGCAGCAAACTATCCCAGCAAAATGGATACTCTTTCCCCTGAAGGTTCTTTGACTCCTTGGTCAGCTGTTTCATGGTGGCTGTCAGGGGCTCCGTGACCCTTTCATGTATGGATTGGTCATGTGACACAGGGCCACGACTTTTTTTTCCTGCAGAGCAATCCCTAACATTGTCATTTCGGAACAGAGCAGAACTGGATTTTTCCTGCATCTGTTTTCTGTTCCTTCTGAGACAGGGTCTCACCATGTAACCCTGACTGTTCTGAAACTCAATACGTAGACGAGGCTGGCCTCAAACTCATTCCTCTCTCTCTCTCTCTCTCTCTCTCTCTCTCTCTCTCTCTCTCTCTCTTCTCTCTCTCTCGTGCTGGGATTAAAGGTGTGCACCACCACATCCGGTATCATTTTGGTTGTTTGTTTGTTTGTGCCTCCCTCTGGTTTCCATGGCTCCACGCCCTTGGGGTTGAGCTTTAGAAACGACACCCTTTTGTGTTTTTGTTGGACTTGGCTCGTGAGACTCTCTGGTGGGAGACAGAGGGTGGGAAGAGAGCTCCTGTGACATCTATGCCACAGGCTCTGTTTGAGCAAGGACACGTTGTATGAATCACATCCGACTAGAGCAGGGTTCGCAACATTCCTAAGGCTGTGACCCTTTCATACAGTTCCTCGTGCTGGGGTGACCCCCAACCACAGAATGATTTCCATTGCTATCTCATAACTGTAATTTTGCTACTGTTAGGAATCATGATGTAAATATCTATGTTTTCTGATGCTCTTAGGTGACACTGTGAAAAAGTTGTTTAATGTCCCCAAAGGGGGCTCGACCCACAGGTTGAGAACCGCTGTTCTACAGGCTCTTCCAGCTACTGTGGGCTGGCTCTGCCAGCCTTGTGGTTTTGGCACGATGCTGGACTTCATTTTGGCCATCCTAACTCCTGCCGACTGCAGCCATTCTGTCTCCAACCCCGTCAATGAGTTTCCCTTCCATTCTTGTCCTGTGTCAGTTGTCTCATGTCCTCAGGTGGTCCTTTGGACTGTGCCCTTTTGCCCTGAAAGCCTCCTGAACACTCTTGAGTAGGTGGCCTGTCTCTTTGACACGTCATTCTGTTTCCGTTTTTCCCTTCTTCCTTCCCCCTCTTAGGCAGGAAGCCATCTTTGCCTCCGGTGCCATATACGTACATACATATGTAGCAAGAACGTGAACACACAACTCCAGCAAACTGCAACATCTTAGAGAAGATTTGGGTCCAAAGTATCTGATTCCAAAGTGGGGGGGGACCACAAAGGGGGCTTTTCCTTGGGTCTAGTGCTGTGTGGGCTTCTTGGCACTGGCTCAAAGAGGCCCAGACCCCAGATACAGCCATGGAGGGTAAAAAATAGGCTCTGAAGTCTTCAATGGACTCTGATTACTGAACACGATTTCTTCACATCTGTGATGTCCAGAGCCAGGGCCAAGCCGAAGATGCTGGTGAATTGTTCAATACCCACTGGGGGTGCCAGCCATTGTCGATCATACCAAGGACTCTTGGGTCCACTGGGAGGAAAGTGGAGGTTTAAAATGAACTTGAGAAGGCAGGGCAATGGTGGCTCATGCCTTTGACCTCAGTACTCCTGAGGCAGGGGCAGGCAGATCTCTTTGTTCCAGGTCAGCCTGCCTGGTCTACAGAGAGAGTTCCAGAGCTGCACAGAGAAACACTATCTCAAAGTGTGTGTGTGTGTGTGTGTAATGTGCTATGGAATTCATCTCTAAAAACTCTGGAAGGGATGCTGGCTACCATTCACTCTGTCCCTGCACTGTATAAAGGTAATACCCTCCTCTCCTCACAGGCTGCCAGATTCCTCTCTTGGAGCCCCAATCCCACAGCGTGACCCTCATCCCCAGCTCTGCTCAGGGACTGCCCCTGACCTGTCTGACTAAGCTTCCCAGACAGCCTTCATCTTCACAATGGGCAGGTTTCTTCCAGTCACTCCTGAGTAGTCCCTGTGATGGGCGCTCATTCCATATCTGCTTCCATCCCATATCCAGACCACCACTGGGCAGGTTCAGGAAACAAGTTCTTGTTTGCTAAAGGGACGCATCATCCTTAGAATGATCTCAGCACCAGTCGGACCATCTTTCCAAAAGGCCGATCTGATTTCCACTCATTCTGGAGACATATTTCTGGGTGCTATGTGAAGGTTCTAATGTATTGTTTGTATTGTAATGTATTTAGTGTGTGTGTGTGTGCACACTCATGTCTATGTGTGCATATGTGAGACAGTATTTTGTGGAGACCATAGATCAATGTCTTCTTTCCTCTTCCATTACTGTCTACCTAATTCTTTAAGGCTATAGATCAATGCCTTCTTTGTTCCTCTATTGCTGTCTACCCAATTCTTTAAGACTATCTCTCATAAGCGCTCCTAGTTAGCTGTTCTCAATCTGTGGGTCTCAACCCCTTGGGGGGGGGGTCGCATATCACATATCCTGCACAGCAGATGTTTACATTACGATACCTAACAGTAGCCAAATTATAGTGATGAAGTAACAATGAAATAATTTTATGGCTGAGGGTCACATGAGAAAAGGGCCACAGCATTAGGAAGGCTGAAAACCACTGTGCTAGACTGGCCAGTTAAGCTCCCATGATCCTCCAGGCTCTGCCTCCCATGTGGCAGGATTGCGGGTACATGCCAGCATCCGCCATGCTCAACTTTTCACCCAGGTGTTAGGGATCAAACTCACGTCCTCATGTTTCCACAACAAGCACTCTACCAATAGCGACATCTCTCTGGCACCCCACTCAGAGAATTTAAGCAGAATTCTATTCTTCTGGGAGAAAGTGGCAGCAGCAGTCACTCTTGGTTAGTTTCCTCATCAACTTGACACAGCCAGAGGTTCAGTTGAGGATTGCTGTGATAAGATTGGCCTGTAGGCTTGTGTTGGAGATTGTCTTGATTACTAACTGATGTAAGAGGCCCAGCCTATTGTGGCAGTTCCATCCCTGAGTGGGGGAGGGAGCGGGAGAGTTGTCTTGGGCTGTGTAGAAAGCAAGCTAAACTGAAACTAAGGAACAAGGGAGAAAACATCACTTCTGTATGGTCTGCTTTTAGTTCCTGCCCCAGTTTCCTTCCTTGAGTTCTTCCCTAACTCTTCGTAGTAATGGAGCAGGGTCTGGAAGTACGAGCTAAAATAACCCTTTCCTGCCCACGTTGGTTTGGACCATTATATTTTATGGCAAGCCAACTGAAGCATCATCCCACCATGGGGAAGCTCTCCAGTGATGCTCTGTTGGGAGTGCCTATATCTTCCTTGGCAACAACTGGTCAGACCTTTCATGTTACAGGTAACCACTGAAGGGCCAGGCTGCACATAGTGGGTTATTTGACATGGTGATCTTCTGGCTATTCTCAAACCCTCTTCCTGTCATGAGAGTACCAATTATCTAACCACAGTGTGCAAACCCAGCATCCCAGGGTCATATTTTATTTCTCAAAACTGCCATGGAAAGGGTCCTATCAAGTGCTGGCGACTATCTCTGAAACAGGTACATACTGGTCTGGGGTAGGAAACGGAGCTTTAAAAGCACAGGACGTGAGTTCTTGAAAATTTATACTGGAGGCTTTTCTTCCTCCTCAAGTCAGGGTGTTTGTTTCAGTGTGAGTTTGTAAAGAGAAATGGAAAATAATTTAGTGTGTTCATTAGCAGAGAGATGGATCGTAACAGGGTAGGTTTCAAATGCGTGGACTAGTGTTTAGATATTTGCAAGCTACGTTTTCGAATAGAAAATGCGGCTTAATGGTTGCAAAGCTTCTTGGCTCTTTGGAATCCTGCCCCCAACACTCACAGCCAACTTCCAACTATCAAGTGTCCTGATTTAACACCTCAAGCAGGTCTCAGAGAATCAGGATAAACTGGGGTCTAGACAGTCTCAGTGCAAGGTGGAGAGCCTCCGTCTTGCGAGCAGTCGATGAGAACGGCAGCCTTAGCCTTGAATTTTGATGTCTTCCAAAGAAAATATCTGCATTTATTTCTTCCCGGGGCAATTAAAATGTGATCAAGCAACTCCTCAGTTTCTATTTCTCAAGCCATAAGTAAAGAAGAGCACAGCCACATAGCACCAAGATCAAACACCCATGTTAGCTTTCTATGGGACATTTCCCACATGCTAGGGATGACAAGGGCCTTGTCTTCAGGCTTGGGTGGCCAGCCTGTCTTTGTAGATCACAAGCCAGTGGAATGGCATGGATTCACACAGGAGCTGAACATTGCAGGCTCTTATCTAAAGACCTGGGGTGGAATATGGACTGGTATCTGCCTGTCGGCATCTCCCCTTTCTTGGACAATTTTGGGATCCCTCCATTGCCTGGTGAACCCTAGCATCACCTATGAGCATCCAGGTCTTCACTTCCCAACTTCCCATCTCTCTGTCCCTTTGACATTTGGTTGAGTCCATGGCAGGGTCCTTAAAGCCAACTCAAGATAGTAGATAAAACGGAAGTTGTGTGGCAGGGGCTCCACTGTTCTACAACCCAGGAGCTGCTGCAGATGTATTTCCCGCCCAGCAAAGAATTCTGGTCCATAATGAGGAGTGAGGATGAGAACCGGGCACATGGGATGAGATGAGAGATGGAGAAGAAGGGTTAATTGGCCTTTAGATCCACCTCCCACTTCTTGTCCCTCTTCTTGTTTAAACCTTCCACCCACCCCTTCTTCAGTTTTTAAGGCTACCACCTTTGCCCTGGGTGTGTTGTGCCAAGAAGCCAAACTATAGTAGAACAGTTTGTGTATCTTTTATCCATGGATTCAAGGGTCTGGCAAGGGACTGTAGCGCCTGGAGCAAAGGAGCAAAAGCGGTTAGAACAAAAGAGAATGGGAGAGGCTAGTAGCCCTGGGCAAAAGCTGTAGCTTTTAAAGCTACAGGCAACAGGGTCTCCCAGGGGATGGGATTGAGACTGCCAGAGGAGTATGGGCTCAGTGACTAGAAGGTGTGAGCCTCTGCAACCGTCTCCTCTCCTCAGGATTGCTTCTGTGATGTTTCTGGAACCTGGTGAGGCAAGGCAACTTGTTTCTTTGATAAGTCTAACTTTTTTTTTTTTTTTTTTTTTGGTAAGAAAAAAGCCAGCCAGCCTCTTTAACACATTCAAGGGCCTGCGTCTCTACTGCAAACCAAGGCTATTTCATATTTATGAAATAGATGTTGAATTATGTATCACACTGCAAGACCGTGTAAACCAGTGGTTCCGTGTCTTTAGAATGTTCCACCAGCACTCCTGTATAGAGACTGTATGCGGCCTTATCGCAGCAACACTGGGGACTGAGGGGCCCACTTCCTGTCTCACTCCATGGAGTTTAGCCCCTTTCCCAGCTCCTACAGGCAGAAGGCAGGATGGGATCCCACAGTGCCAGTCTGGAGATGCCAGGAAGGAAATTAGAACCCTTAAAATGGCAGCTACCTTTCTAAGTAAGTGGTGTACGTTCCTGCCTGCTATCCACAGGATAACGGCTACAGTGCTTTCCAGAACATACAGGCACAGGGCTGAGTTAATCTGGAAGAATACATCATCCTAGCTAAGCAGACATGCTTGCTGATAACCCTGTTCCACCACAAAGAATGTTCTCCAATGACCTGTCTGGTTCACCTAAGAAAATACACATCTTCCTAGTCAGGTCTAAACAGAAGCTGTCCACGAGTCTCTTTCTCTAAGAGTGGGGGTTTTATTGAACCATGCCGCCTCTAATTCAGACACAGCATATTTGGTGCTGGCTTGTCTCTTCACGCATTTGGGAAGATCCTGTTTCGGTTTTCCTCTCCATGGCACGTGGATGAGACTTGTTCATTTATAAAAGCGGCGAGTTCTTCTTAGAAGGCTCAAATCCTGAAGTTTTTCTTCAGTGGCTCAATCTCATCCCAGAGCAAATGTCCGAGTTCCCCAGTCTTTTCCTCATGGTCCCAGAATGGCTGCTCTTGCCCTTAGTGTCTTGTATTAGTGTTGAAACTTGATGATGATGGTAGTTCTTCAGCTCACTTTAAACTGGGAAAACATTTGAACGCATGTGACTTCCGTTTACATTTTCTGTTCCTGTATTGTGTCACAAAAGCTCCTCTTGCCATCAGAGAGGAGATACTTGGCTTTCCCATCTCTGATGGAGAACTGGGTGCATTGCATTCTGGGTACATCAACACCATGTGAAAGACCCAGGGGCTCACTAGCTACTAGTGACTGTTTTTCTGTGCTGGTCAAGCACAGCGACAGCAGCACCCTGACCTTCACAAGTTACCTTCTTAGATTATCTTAGGAGACACTTCCGCTCCTATTAGCCACTCTTTCTTGGGACACTCACCCTGGGCACAGTTTCTGAGAACTAATGCGAACTAATGCCACTGTTGGAGAGGCTCTCTCTTTGTTTGAGATTTTGAACAAAGCCTGTAATTTATCTTTTCTTACTGAGTAAGGGAGAGACCAGGGCGGCTGACAAATATGGTCAAGAAGGGGCACATGGTCTAGTTGGGGGTCACAGCTCTGACTGAGCATGTTTTGTTTGGGGCATGGTATGCCCAGCACCTAGCCCCCATTACTACACATCCTCTCTTCCATGGAGTGTTCTGCAAATCTCATGATCCACTGCATCTGTTTCTCATCATGTCCCAGGCCCGGGTGACATCTTGTCTCTCTTCCCCATAGACTCTCTGCAACCCAGCCTTCTGTTGTCCCTGGCTTGAGATCTGAAGCCTGTAGGATGAAGAAGCAGTATAGTCTAGCCGGATTATTGAGAACCTCCTGGGGATGGATCACCTTCTGCTCCCAGATAGTCAATGTACACACACACACACACACACACACACACACACACACACACACATGCACACACGCACACCCTGAACCCATTCTTGTGCTCTTGGCTCTCAGCTGACTCTGCTGTGTTTGACACGAGTTCACCTCCTACTTGTGCACACTGTGTACACAGAGGTTAGGATCTTTGTGGTTTATCTGTCTGATTGGGCTGGGGGTGGGGAGGTGGGGCTGGGAGGAAGGCTTCTCAAAGGGGTGGCTGGATCTTGGAGGTCTGACTTGCCTTAGAAATGTGCCCAGACTACTGGAGTTGGAGTGGTTGACAAAGTTCAATTCCCATGTTGTACTCCCTGGTCTGGAGGCCAGAGATGAAGGATATTGATGTGTGTGTATGTGTGTTTGAGTGTGTGTGTGTGTGTCCTAAATTACCCAGATTGGCCTTGAATTTACAATCCCCCCTGCCTCAGTTTCCCCAAGTGCTTGGACAACAGGCCTGAACTACTAGGCTTGGCTAGAAACCAGAAGCTTTTTTTAAAAAAGCCCAATACACAATCTCTGGCTCTCCTCCACCCAGCACGGCTTCACCTTTGGTGTCTGGGAGCAAGAGGGCATTGGATGGGCCAGCTGACAAGGTGACACTCTGAGGATATGACAAAGAGCCCTCAACAGGAATTGATGACAGTCAAGAGTACCTGCCAAAGAAATGCTGGCGGGATCTGCCAGAAAAGCACTTGGCGGACACTGGTAGAAAAAGACACTTGTCCCCAGCATTGATCAAGTGCCCTTGTACATACAGAGTCAACATTCATGTTCTGTGTGTCTTTCTTCTCTGTGTCTTTTTTCTTTCTGAAATAAGATCTTATTCTGTAGCCAGACTGGGGCCAAACGTCCACAAATCCCCTGCCTCAGCCTTCTAAGTGCTGGGATTACAGGCTTGCGCTATTATAACAGCTTCAATACTTTCCATCCATCTGTCCTGAGCACTGCACTCTCAGGCTTCAGGGAAGACCAGGAAGACAGTCACATTTGGCTTATGTTGGGGCCTTCGTCTCTCCTCCCCATCCATGCCTGCAGTGCATGGAAGGCAGGGGTGCGGCCGCCTGGCCTGGCCTGTGTGCACTCTACCCGCCCAGGAGCCTCGCCCTCCGCCACGATGATGCCAAGATGTCGCCGCTGGTGGACAGAGAGGAGACGCGGGACTGGGTTCCAGGGATGGGAGGCACAGGGACCAGCGGAGGACAAGTAGCCCGGAGCCCTGGACAGCTACTAGGGCGTGCCTTGGCCTACGTGGAGCGGCCCAGGATGGCGGGGGACGTTGACGAGACACGCTGGGCACACGACTGCCCTCCCTTCCCTCAGGCGTGGTTGCTAGGCCAGGGTGGCAATTTGAGTGCTGGGCGCCAATCTGGGCGCCTGGTGTAGGAGGACTGTCGCCTGAGGCCTCTGCATTTGGGATTAGTCTCTCCTTGTCCCACGAGGCTCCTTGTTGGGCCCCATTTTGGCCCTGGTTTGGGCCTTGAGGACAAACCCGAGTCTGGGTCGTGTTTGAGACCTGTCTTAGTCACTTCCATACCGGGGTGACTCAACAGGAACTGTTTGGCCCTGCCTCTGCTCAGCTGTTGCTGATGTAGAGCTTTGCCATTGACCCTGTCAGTCACCCTATACTCTCCGTCACCCTTCCCCACCTCCTATGTCATCTTACCCTACCAAAACCCCTCCTGCCTATGCTCCAGGTTTATATAAACAAGAGGCTGTTAGATTAAAGTTGAGTTCCTTCCTCGACAAGACAGCCGGGTATGTTTCTTTGGGTTGCTGACACTCACCATCCCGCTCAGTCCCCCTACCCCCAGGAGACCTAGCTGGACCGGAACCTCCTCTCACCTGGACCTGCTGGCAAGGAGCTGACAGGTTTAAGCATCTTTTCATTTAGGAAAACAAGACCCACTACCCTCAGAAGAGCCTTAGGACAGAACCTCAAACTAAGCTTTTCAGGGACTACAGTGACAGCAGCTATGCGTGTTGTCACCTGCCCTGGAGGAAGGAGATGTGGGGTGTGAGGCTGCTGTTAGCACATCCCATATAGGTGGGTGACACTATATAGCTGACCCTGCTGCCATCTGATAGACGGTGCTGAGACCTGCAGCTGACGTTTTGCTTTTACAGTAATAAGCACACACTGTGGCTTCTACAGTAATAAGCACACAGAGTGTGGCATTTATAATAATAAGCACATAGTATGGTTTTTACAGTAATAAGCACATAGTGTGGCTTCTACAGTAATAAGCACATAGTGTGGTGTCTACAGTAATAAGCATATAATATGCCCTGTATGGTGGTAGAGCTTGGGGACTTGGATGGTTAGGGAATGCACAGTTGACATGGGAGATCCCAGGGGCTGAGTGGGAGGGTAACAGATGCTCTGGATGCAGCGTCAGTCATTAGCCACTAGAGGGCATTGTTAGAGCAGTCCCCATACCTTTAGGCCCCAGGCCTCCTTACTGGAGACTGGCTGCAAGGAGCTGATGACTTGAGACCCTCCTGGGAGTTCTGAGAACCAGAGGAAGAGAAAGTCTGGACAAGAAGTTGTCCACCACCTAGTAAACACAACACACACGCACACACAACACACACCTGGCAGGTAGAGGCAGCCGGTGGCCATTCCGAGACTCATCGGCCACAAGCTCACTCACTGCTGCTCTCAGCAGAGAGAAAACTTCACTCTGAAAGAAATCAAGATGGCCGGGTTGTTGTGGTGGTGCAAACCATAAACCAAGCAATCGGCAGGAGGAGGCCAGGACACCAAGAGCTTCTGGCCAGCCTGGGCTACATGGAAATCTCAAACAAACAAAAAGGGAGAAAACGAGAACAAAAGTTGGAGGGCTGAGTCCACACTATGTGCTTATTACTGTAGAAGCCACACTATGTGCTTCTTATAAAAGACACACTGTGTGCTGATTACTGTAGCACATATCAAGGCCAGTGTGCAAGGATCTCCCTTTGTAATGGAGATGAAGCAGGGGCTGCATCTTCCCACCTCCAGAGGACACTGAGCATAGAAGGAATCAAACAGCTTTTGGAAAGCTTACACCATCAGGTCCAAAGAGGCTGGAGATGTGCACTCTCCAATACTGTCCTCCCGCTAGCGTTTCTAGCCTCACTTTGGTTCCTTTTATACACCAAGTTTGAGAGCAGTCTGTGGTTATGATTGAGGACATACTTTTTCTTCTATTTCTGGGAAGGGACAGACAGTGTCCACTCTTGGCTTGAGCCTTACTGAAGATTGTAGGGTCATTGTTTCTGTGGACCAGGTGCCCCTTAAAAGATTTTACTGGTGTGTCCAGAGATGGCCCCTGTGGGCAACGGTTGAAATTCATTTCCCAACAGACAAGTTGTGCTCTCTCTTTCTCCCTCCCTCACTGCCCTCAAGTGTAGTTTAAAACCAACTCTCTCCCATAATGAGATTACAGCCAATTTTTCCCCCCTCTCATTAGATAAATAGTTCTAAACTGGGATCCTTGATAAAAAAAAAAAAAAAAAATTGACAACCATGGTGGTTCTCCATTTGAATGTATTTTGAGCTCAAGGCTCACTCAGGCAAATTTTCATCCCTTGCAAATCACCGCCATTATGCAAATAAGGACACCCTCATTGGCATTCGAATGTAAAATGGATGTTTGTTTTCATGATGATGGATTATCTTTCCTGGTAGCAATGCTTCAAAAATCTGGGTAGGGTTCGTGTTTGTTTTCTAGATGTTTCTGTAGGTCCTGTGGGTTGCCAGCATGGGCAACATGGGGGGCAGGGCCGGGTGCATCTCTTCAGAGCTAGGCTCTCCATCTTTTGGTGAAAGCCTCCATGGGGTACTGTACTGTAAATCTGTTTGTGTGTAACAGAGATTCTGTTGACCAGGAGTTATAGCCGACTGCTGAGGCTAAAACTCCGCTTTCGCTATACCAGAAAGTCCTCTGCTGACTTCATGGTCTTCTGCGTGCTTGCCGGAGAGCTGAGTGGCTTCTCAGGAGTGAATGCTTACTTTGTTATACTGCTGTGTCGCTTACTAACTGGGTATACCCATTCCAGCCTGCCATTAACTATAAACATTTCCTGGACAGGGACTTCTGGAAAGCCACTTAGATGGAGATGTGTGAACTGGAGTGAGTTTATTTTTCGTGTCACTGTGACAGAATGATTGGCGGAGGCAACTTCAGCCATGGCTCTGGGGACAGTGCCTCATGGCGGGGTAGGCACGGTGGTGGGAGAAAGCAAGCCGAGCCAGTCACGGAGAGCCTTGGTAAGCAGTGTTTTTCCATTGCATGTTAGTTTTGTTTTGCTTTGAGCTCCTACCTTGAGTTCTTGCCTTAGCTTCCCTTGATGGTGGACTGTAACCTGCAAGCCCCCGACCCCACCCCACCCCATCCCACTCCACCCCACCCCCGCCTCCAAATTGTTTTCGGTCATGGTGTTTATCTCAGCAACAGGAAACCAAGCTAGAGTAGGCTCCTCCCCGCCATGGGTCTCTATCCACATCCATCCACCCCCGTCTTAGAAGGGATGGAACTGGGGTGAGAGTCCCAGCAGAGATGGAGTGTTTTTCCCAGACCGAGGCTAGGAAGTCCCTTGTTACCATGTAACATCTCAATTTTGATCCTTCTGGATCCTTTTATCTTCTTTCGAGGGAGGACAGCAGCCTAATGTCCTTGTTAGAAAATAAGCATTTTCCCAATTTTCCAATTTTGCTCTGTTCTTTCTGAGATTATGAAGGTAGGCTATCCTCCCTCCTCCCCAGAATTTAAATCTCAAAACCCAATCACATCATCAAAGGAGCCACAGGCAGGAGTTGATTCATTCCAGAAAGGCCCAGGAAGATAACCACGTGCTTTCTGCTATGGGGATCCAAGCAGGTGACCTTAGCGGAATGTGTCCTCCCGGCTTCCTGCGGACCCCAGGAGCATCTCAGAGCCCATGATGCAATCTGTCAAGCGGACACAGGAGAAAGCACCTACTTCTCCAGGAACAGGCTGGCTGTGCCAATTAGAAAATCAGCCTGTGGTATGGACTTTGTTTTTTTGTTTTTGTTTTATTTTGAATGAAAATGTTTCCATAGGCTTGGGCATTTGAACACTTGGGTCCCAGTCGATGGCACTGTTGGTGACCTTGCTGGAGGATCTATGTCACTGGGATGGGCTCTGAGAGTATATGTGACTGTGGTTTTTTTTTTTTTTTTAACCTTTAAAAAAATGTTTTTATGTGCATGGGTGTATGTCTCTGTACCGTGTGCATGCCTACTGCCTTTCAAGGCAAGAAAGGGACATTGAGTCCTCTAGGACTAGAGTCATGGGCAGTTGTGAGCCTCCATGTGGGTACTGAGACTTGAACCTGGGTCTCCTCGAGGTTCAGCAGTGCTCTAAACACGGAGACATCTTTTCATACATGCACACGATATATTTTATTCTAAGTAGAATAGGCTGAGCTTACAGCACTAGGGGCAACAGGGAGACCTATTTACTACCCCGACCTTGGTGGCAGTAGTAACACCAGTAGAAGTGACAAGAGAGTGGCTGAAGTGCTCTAGATAGAGAGAAGCAGGGGGAGGGGACAACTGGGACAGCAGAAGCATTCAGCAGTGGGAAAGGATGGAGATCCCGAGACCTCAGACCCAGCACAGGAGCAAGGAAACTTTGAAGAGGCAGAGATGCGAAACCATGGACTCTATAGCAAACCTTTTAGTAAGCCGTCCACAGCCAGGTCCCTAGCCGTGGTGGCTATGTGGTTTAAACTAGCCAGTGGCTAAGCTATTATTTGACATTTTGGCTTGAACAGCTTGATTTAAAAACGGAGGAGCAGCCACCTCCCTTGTAAATTGCTCTAGCATGATCGTGGAAGAGTTGCCACGCCCGAGCCTCAGAGAGGATCCCGCATGCATGCATCAGACTGTTTGGAAAGCGATCATTTGTTTGTTGTTTATAGCTCAAAGCGATTCAGCCACAGTGAAGTCCTTAACCTTTATCAGTTAGTGACAATAATCACTGATTATGTTTTTCAAAGTTCAGGGAGACAACAGTGGCCTCAGAAAGAAGATAATGAATGCCAGCGCTAGGGAGGCTGAAGCAAGGTGGATTGCTGCAAGTTTGAAGCTAGCTTGGGTTCCGTGGCTTCAGCTTCAGAAATCTGAACCGAGTCTAAGGAGCCCCTGACCATGGCAGTAGAAGAAGACACGGCATATAACATGGAGGGTAGCTCTGTGTGTAGGGCAAGATCTGTGAGAAACATTCTGCCAGGAGTGAGCAGGTGCATATGGAAGGGAGAAGTGAGTAGGTCAACCATCCAAACCCAGGCCAAAAACCATAGGTTTGGGAAGAGGGGACCTTATTTCAAACAGAGTTTCAGGAAGCCCTGAGGAGTGTGGCCACCCTAGGGATGGGCGTGGCCGCCCAGGGATGGGCGTGGCTGCCCAGGGATGGGCGTGAGCATCGTAGGAATGGGCGTGGCCATCTTAGGAATGGGCGTGGCTCTCGGGAGGCGAAGCTGTGCAGTACTACCAAAACGTCCTATCCCTTGAATTTTCTGTGGGATCACCAACATAGAACATGGAGGCGAAAGGAACTTCCCGTGCTGATTCTCACTGTTCTACCGAGCTGGAGCAGGATGAGCACTGGGACACACTGGGACACAGCTCCCAACCAGCGGACATGGACCAGCAAGCCAGGCTTCAATTCCTCCATCTTCTCCGAAATCAGAGATACAGTGGAACGCATACAGTTAGGGAAAAATGACTTTTCTGATCCCTGTTAGTGCCCGCGTGTTTTCTTATTAGATAATAATTAAAGAGGGGAGAAACTGAATTTATGCTCGTTCATTATCAAGCGTGAGCACTGGCCCGTGGAACCCGCATTTCCTTTTCTTGCTTAGTGGAGGCCCTGAGCTTTTGGGAGGCAAATGCTGTTTATTCAATGGGTTAGGCGAAGCGATTCAAATTAGTTATTAATGGTGCTTATTAATTTGATATCTTGGGACCTTCTGAGCATGTCTGAGGTTGCTGGGGAAACAGACTTGTCTTCCATTTGTGATCCTATAAGCTGATTTGGGAGTGAACTGTTCATGGGCTTGTTTAGATTTGGGGGACACTGATGGGGTGAAGGCTGTGCTTGATTTTCTCCTTCTTTATTAGGCCTACCATATGTCAACCTAGAACACTAGATTCCCATTAGGACGTGGCTTCCTGTTCTTTTTCTTTCTTTTCAGTTGTGGGAAGAGGTTGTTTTGTTTTGTTTTGTAAGCAATTTGACTGATGTTTAGTGAAAAATTTGTAGGCCTTGGAGTTGATAAAGAGGGTCTTGTGAGTTTTTCCTGAGACAGGCTTCCTGGACCGGAAGTAGTGTGTGGACAAGGATCATGTGTCATTCCTCTTTGAAGGGCATTTGTTACATCTGAGGGGGCCCAGAGATGCTGCAGTGTTACCTACAGGTGGATCAGTTATAGTCTCACAGAAGGTGGAGCCTCCCTGCTCATCAGCCCATCCCCTTCAGTCAGCCCCCCACACCCCCCCAATCAACCCACTCCTGCCAGTCAGCCTCCCCTTCCAATCAGCCCACCTCCTCAATAAGCTCACCCTTAGAACAGCCAATAAGTCAAACCAACCCACCCACTCCTTCTAATCAGCCCCACCTCCTTCCAGTCAGCCCACCCTCCCAAATAAGCCCACCTCTCCAATCAGCCCCACCCCTCCAGTCAGCCCATGCCCTTCAATCAGTCCACCCCTCCAATCAGCTCCACCCCCTCTAGTTAGCCCACCCCCTCCAATCTGCCCACCCCATCCGGTCAGCCCACCCCTCCAGTCAGCCTACCCAGCCACCCTCTCCAATCAACCTACTCCCGCCAGTCAGCCTCCCCCTCCAATCAGCCCACCCTCCTCAAATAAGCCCACCCCTTAGAACAGCCAGTCAGTCAAACCAACCCACCCACCCCTCTGATCACGCCCCCTCCAATCAGCCACCCCTCCGGTCAGCCCTCTCCTTCCCATTAATCCATCCATCCTCTGCTCATCTTTTTCCAGCAGTCCAGCCTCATGCATCTGTTCAGCCATCCCTTGGCCGCTTTGTACAGTGCCAGTCTCTTCCCCGGACTTGGAATGCTGGGCCAGTGAGAAGCCCATTTTCTTTCTCCCATGGGTCCTGTGTTCCTCTGGGTTTCTCTGACTAACAAAGAAACTTGTCTTCCACTAGAACCTGACACCTTATCCTGCAGTTTCCCCCTAAACATCCTTTCCTCTCTCTAGAGTTCCTGGCATTTATGGCTCTCTTGAGAGAGTCACTAGGTTAGTAAGCTGTCCATCAGCAAACACGGGTCTGAACTGAATAGGCAGGCGCCCCTGGAGTCCGTGCCAAAATAGCCCAGAACAGAGAGACATGGTGTACTTAGCAGAGCTTTGTGGATGATAATTAATATAAAATAGACCTTTGGATTTTTCAGTGCTTTTTATTATATTGGGAGAGATAGATAAACAACTCACTACCATGAATTTCTAGAATGTTATTGTTGCCCCTCCCCCACAGCAGTTTCTTCCGTCCCCTCTCAGCCCTGCAGCCCTTGGTCAATTTCCCATCTCTACCATGTACCTACAGGGACACGCATCCGGATGGCTCTTGTGCCTCTCTGCATTGTGTCCTAGACCTATCTAAGTTAGTGGTTTTCTGTGGGACTGAATAAGGGTATCCTGGTTCTTGGCTGGGCATGGGCCCAGAACCCCGAGACTCCAAGGGAGAAACGGCAGGAGTTCGGCCAAGTCCCCAGAACTCAGAGTCCTAACAAGCAGTCCAATCTCATAGACCTACATTGTTCAGTCACGTAGGCCATTACAGCCCTCCCAAAGTGCACAGGTAGAGGGTGTAGCTACAGGCTCAGGCCCTAGAGATTTACATACTAATGAAGGTCAGAGGGCGGAGCCAATTAAACCATTCCTCCCAGAACCTCCCCCTTCCTCCCTCCCTACTTAACCCAGGCCTGCCTGAGTTTGGGGGGGGTACTTCCAGATCCATCCACCATCCGCCATGACAATAAAGCCTTTGGAACCAAGGACTTCCTCGTATCATTGGGGCCTGCCGGGCCCGCCGCCGCCAAAGCCTCCACCACTGGAACCTGGGACTTCCTCCGGTATGTGAGACACAGGCTGCCTGGAAGCCTCCAGCAGCCTCCACCTCGCAGGTCCCAGGCTGCTGCTGCCTGGGCCTGGGGCCTGCTGCCGCGTGGCCCGGGACTCCACTGCCGCGCTGCCCGCCATTGCTTCCTACAGTTTTTCAACCTTCCCAACGCTTTGACTCTTTAATACAGCTTCTTAATGTTGTGGTGACTCCCTACAACCCCACCATCAAAATAATTTTATTGCTACTTCATAACTGTAATTGTGCTCCTGTCATGAATCATAATGTCAATATCTGATATGCAGGATATCCAACATGTGACTCCTGTGGGAGTTGTGATCCCTGTGGGGGGTTGCGACCCACAAGTTGAGAACCACTGATCTAGACTATGGCATCATGGGATATCAGCTCTTCATTCCTCTCTATGGCTGTTGTTAAAGTCATGTTACTAAAACTATATAAGTGGCAAGAAGCAAGTGCAGAGAGAATGGGCTCTTTCAGGATGCTAACTTGAGAGTATACTCCATCCTGGTGGGGAGCGACTCCTGGTTTGGTAGATGAAGCTTGAGGCATCTAGCTTGCGTCTCCAAGGATCAGGAAACACATAGGGGAATGTAGGTCTTCAGCTCATGTTCAGACTTCAGCCTATAAGAAGATGCCTCTCACATTCAGGGTGGGTTTCTCCCCCAACTCCCAAGATATGCCCAAAGGTCTGCCTTATCATATCCTGTTTCTTCGTTAGTCCAGCCAAAATGGAATGAACCATCCTCCTCATGATGAGCATAAGTAAGTCCCCAATGCCTCACCCCACCCGCACGGACACAGGTTATCTCTTGCTAGGCTTTAGGCTCAATTTTTAATCTGTTATTTAGGTTTTGTGTCTCTATCTTGAGACTATGTTGTTGTTTTTTTTTTTCCCCAACTTAAGCCATCATTGGTAAATACTGGTTTTTATTGGCAAAGGAATATTCTCTATGTACAGCAGTGATAAGGATTTGAGGGCTGGGATTGTGGCTCAGTTGGTAGCATTCACAGAGTCCTGTGTTCAAGTCCCAGCACCACATATATGGGTGCAACCCGTAAGCTCAGTGTGATGGCTAATTTTCATTATCAGTGTGGATCTGGACTCGACTAAAGCCCAAGCCGCTGGGTGTGGCTGTGACAGTTTTCTTTCCATCGGATCATTTGAAGTGGGAAACCACAGCTTATGTATGTATCTATCCATGTATTATGTATGCATATATGATGTAAGTATGTATGATCTATGTATGCATACATGTATGATCTTATGTATATATGTGTATCTATCTATGATATTGTATGTATGTATCTATGTATGCATACATGTATGTATCTCTTTCTATGTATGTATGCATCTATCTATCTATCTATCTATCTATCTATCTATCATATCATCCTGTTTATTTTCATCTGTCAGTTCTGTTCTGTAGAGAACCCTGACTAATAGAGAAAGTATTTGGGAGGCAGAGGCAGGAGGATCACAAGTTGAAGGTCATCATAGGCTACTTACTAAGTTCAAGGCCAGCCTTGACTACATAAGACCCTGTCTCAAGAAATTAAATGTACGTATACACATATGTATAGATTCCGATTTGATACCATCCGAAATCACTCCTTCTCAGCCAGCCTTAATGTCATCTCTATAAATACTCAAGTGAAGTCAGTCATTTTCACATGGGAAGAATTTTGTTTGCTTGGTTGTTGGTAACAGAAACCTCAGAAAAAACGAATTCTTATATGGGATGCCCACACCATGCACATTCCCCACACCACACAACAGTCGCACACGCATGCTCTCACATACTCACGTCGTACACACACATTCACACTCTTGCACACTCACACACACTCTTACACACATGCTCTCACTCACACCTGCACTCATATACCTCACAAGGCACTCACATTCATACACACTCACACACCCACATATATGCATGCACACTCACGTACACTCTTTCATACATTTTCACACACTCACACACCCACTCTCACAGACATTCACACCATAACCACAGACACACATACACACTCAAACATACACACTTATACACACATTTGCACTCACACTCTCACATACACAATATTCGCTTACATACATATACACACAATACACACACTCTACACACTCATACACACACATATATACACACTCAAACACATATTCACCCACTCATACATATTCTTTCTTTATCTACACAAACACACACACACACACACACACAACCCCTACTATTTCAGAGGTGTAATAAAAACCTCCAGAAAATGGATGTGTGTATGTGTCTGGTTTTCATGTTCTGTTGTCCAGTGTTTGCTAGGATAGACTCGGACCATATGTATTCAGTAAGCCTACTTCTCCAGGCAGCTATATGGTTTATCAGGGAGCCCAGCTCCCTCCACTTATGTTTGGCCCCCACATGCAGTTCCAGCCTCTTCCTGACACATGTCCTCCTCTGTTGCTCAGCTCAGAGAACAGATGGCAGACGAACAGCCCGCTCAGGATTCAATTCCAAGTATCAGACAGCCTGATCATACGAATGGTCCATCTGGGGATGGTTGCCCACTGCTGGTCTTGTCCTCCATGGCTAGAGGAAATCCCACTGAAGAAGCAGTTAGACAGCTCATGTCCCTGTGTAGATCCCCTCAAAGAGGCTTCACCAGGGCTCCTGGAAGAAGCCACAGAAACAAGGAATGACAGACAAAGTCGAGAAGAGAGAAAAGGAGGCTGGGTGTGTGTAGGACGGAGGGAGTTCAGCTGGAAGTCTGTCCTCTGCTGTTGGGGAGCACCAGGAGCATCTGCTGTAGCCCTTAGCATCTTGAGACGTATCTGGAGAGTCACAAAGGTCCAGATTATTCATGAGGCTCTGTGGGCTTCTAAATAATGTTCTCCCACAAGCTGCATCTTCAGCAAGGCTGGTCTTTCCAGGCATACAAAGCTGTGGGGGAAAGGGCACTTTTCAGTGAACCAAACATCACCTCCATCTATTTGCCGAGGAACAAGGAATAAATAAATGGACTCAGAAGTATAAATGCGTAATGAATAAAATAACAGCAACAACAGGACCCGGCTGACCTCGCCAGTTACCTGCTCATTGCAATGAAAGCTGCTTTCTCTACCTGTCGCCTGCTGTGCCTCCAATCAGGATGAAGTCCTTAGACAGTGTCAGGCTCCCACAGTGCTGGCTGATGACACTTGTAAATTTGGGGAGGATGTCTATGTTGAATTAAAATGTGACTATTAACATTCTACAATGCAGTCTTCCAGAAGAAGTCGCCGTATTTTAGCCACAAGCACAAGAAATGGCTTTGATTAAAGCTCCATGAAACACATAAATATTCTGTGATTATGGGCACAGGCTGGGTCCCAGCAAAGAGTGATTTACTCAGGGTAACAAGTAATCTTGTAGGTTTAACCTTGGTGGGTTAGGGAAATTTTACGTAGGGGGCTGCCCGGGGTGGTTTGGCTTGCTGCCAAACCTAATGTGTAGAGTTTGATCTCCAGTACCCCCATGGTGGAAGGAGAGAACCAAGTCCCAAAACGTATTCTTTGATTTCCACAGGTTTGCTGTGGTACTTCCTCCTCCCCAATTAAAAAAAATGTAAAAACAAAAACAAAAAACCTTAGGAGCGGTGATGAGATAGTAACACTTGCTGCGCAGGCTGATGGCCCGAGTTTGAGTCACAGGATGGAAGGAGAGAACCAAGTTCCCAGAAGCTGTTCTCTGACCTATTCACATGGGCTATCCCAGGCATACGCCTGCCTCCCCCTAACATAAATGAATGAATATATGTAATTTTTAAAGTTCTTTCAAAGATCTCACTTGATGTGGGTTGACTGTGAGATATTAAAGTTGTAATTATCCACCGGAGCCCAACTTCAGATGGGCTTCCCTCAGTGGCGTCTGCAATTCGGATTTCCTTTGATGGAGATGAATGGAGAAAGCTGAGATTTATTGCACTGGTGCATGATGATGATGATGATGATGATAATAATAATAATGATATATTGTTATTATTATAATTATAGATCTCATTTATTTTTTATCTCATGCATATGAGTGTTTGTCTGCATGTATGACATGTGTGTACCTTGTAAGCACAGTACCCAAAGAGGCCAGAAGAGGGCGTTGGATTTCCCCCGTTCTCCTCAGTGCTGGAGTTAGAGGTTTCGAGCTGCGGTGTGGGTGCTGAGAATTGAACTCAGGTCCTCTGGAAAAGCAGCCAGTGCTTTTAGTAGTTGATTTGACTCGTCAGCTCCCAGACCATGATTATAAAAAACACATGGGTTTTCAGTCTTTTAAGAAGTTTGAGGACATTGTTTATATTTTGATTCAGAGGACAGAAAGAGACCACACCCTAACCTCACACCACAACCAACTCCAGGCAGATGAAATGCTATCTGTGAGAAAAAGCAACCCTACAGATGCAGGCTTGTTAAACATGTTATCAAACCTAGCTTTTTATCTGGGTTCTAGCGACAAACTCAGGACTTCATGTCTGCAAGGCAAGTGACGGAAACGTAAGGATGCTCTGAAGACATCTATCCAACAGGCAACTTGCAATCCCACTTGGATCATAGGAAGAATTCTTTGGACTGACATGGAGCCACCTCTCCATGGTGTGAGGCTGGGATCCAGATGAGGATATGTATGAAAACAAAGAAGCCATGTTCCCAGGGTACATCAAAGGCGTACATCAAAGGAAGATGAACTCTTAAATTGTCAGGCAGGTGGGTTACGAAGGGAGAAGAAACGAAATGTGTCATACAACTGGGAATCCTAGCACCAGGAAGAAAAGGGTCAACTATTGCAGAGATCAAGGAAGAAAAGCAGTGAAACCCGCCCACTCACAGGCAGTGCTAGAGAGATGGCTCAGTGGTTAGGAACACTGACTGCTCTTGCGGAGGACCTGAGTTCGATTCCCAGCACCCACAATGGCAACTCACATATCACTCCAGTTCTAGGGGATTCGGCACCTTTTCCTGGCTTCTTCAGGCACTTGCATGTACATACATATACACATAAAATACAATAAAACAATATCAAACAAAATTAAAAAATATTCACAGTCAGTTGGGTACCTGCCTTGCTGGCCGATGCTTCCACCAAAAACCAGGGAAATGGTGCTGAACAGCTACGGAAGGGAACATCTATTTCACGTTGACAGAGAAAGACACCTCCAACAGCAACCTCAATGTGACAATTAAGGACAATGATGACTTGTGCTCCGTGAGTAATTAACGAGTCCTCTGCTCTCAAGACGATGTGACGTGAGCCAGACTCCCAGATAAGTGGCAAAAGCCACCAGCAACATGAAGTGCTTGTCATGATTGTAGTTTTCAGTGCCAACTAGATGTCAGTTCCCGCTCCTGGAGGAGGTCAGCTGCTGATGCAAAATGACGATGCTTGGGTGTGTGATGCATGAAAAACCGCTTGCCACGAGCTCGAAGCGCGTCCAACCTTCTGGGCTTCCTTAGAACTCTTATTTGTCAAATATGAACAGCCCTCTCTCAGGTCTTTTCCCCCAGGGGCCCTGGTGTTTGTCTTTCCGGCAAAAGAAAACAGACTCTCACCTATATATATGTCATCAGGAAGGTTCTTAGAGACCGCCCATGACCACCCCTCCCCTACCCGTCACCTGCACATTCATCTCCTAGACCGGCCACTGTAGCTCAGGAAAGATGATGAGCTGACAAGGTACAACATTGAGGCCACAGGCTGGTCTCATGGCTGGGTAGGGCTATGGTCAGACTCAGAGAAGGAGCGTTTGCTCTCAGGAACTTGTGCGAGAAGCTTCCATGGTCAACCTCACATACATACGGATGCTTTCATCTGAGACTTCTTGGGTACATCTATGTCCATCTTAGTATAGGCTCACTTCCGGCCTCATGCTCCATCTGCACCTTGTAGGATACAGGTTCCTTACGTTACGGTGACCCCCTGACCATAAAATTATTTTCATTGCTATCTCATAACTGTAATTTTGCTACCACTGTGAGTCATAATGTAAAAAAATCTGTGTTTTCTGGTGGTCTTAGGTGCCCCCTGTCTGTGACTCTCAATCAATGACTGGGTCGGTGTCTCTAGGGGTGCTGTGTAGCAGCCTTCTCAGAGTTTTGGTTTCTTCATCTACAAGATGAACAGATGTCTAGAATTCCTGAACATCTGCATTTTAGACTTTTTCTGACTGTTCACAGGACTCCCGGCATCACTCTTCCCGCTAGGATTTCTGTTGCTAGTAGATACCCAGAACACATCGCTTCAGTGACCCTGCATGGCATCTTCTGGCAAAGTGGCTTGTCCTCCACCATCCCCAGCATACATACTCAGCACCTCCATATAGCTCACATCAGGCTCACCCAGATGACCCCCAAACTCTGGTCACAGAGATTTCTAAATCATTAACCTATGGTCTTCTTCTAGGTGGCAGGCCAGGCTGACTTAATTAGGGGCTGGAGAGATGGCTCAGAGGTTAAAAGCACTGCCTGCTCTTCCAGAGGTCCTGAGTTCAATTCCCAGTACCCACATGGTGGTGACTCACAGTCATCTATGATGGGATCTGGTGCAGCGCACACATGCAGGCAGAACTCTGTATACATAATAAATAAATCTTAAAAAATAGTGTAAAGCAATATTATTATTATTATTATTATTATTATTATTGGTCTGTGACTCAGAGATTCACATTGTCAAGTCGGCTGTCTTGCCTGTGGCACCAGGGCCATGTTTGGGGAGAATTCAGAAGCCACAGTGATACGCTGGTGGACAAGGACAGCTTTGCAAGCTTCTGGGTCTCAGCTGAGGGTTGTGCTGTTAGGATTCCTCCTTGGGACACTCATTGTGGTCTTTTCCATGGGATCTATCTGTCTCTGCCTGAGGCTATCAGCACACGGAGCCTCTGGGTTCCAGTAAGCAACATGGACTCCATTCTGTCAGAGTTCCAAATGTCACCTTGTGTTGCCTGGCCACTGTGCTGGTGACTAGTGAGAAATATCCATTTAGACACATGAAAACTGGCAGAAGCCCCCTGGGGTGGCGTGTGATGGCTACATTGAGAAGAATGCAGTTGGGGGCGGGGTCCCCTTGCTAATCATTGGAGGACATAACCATCTATTAGTTGACACAGGGTTTCTCTGTGTAGCCCTGGCTGTCCTGGAACTCCCTCTGTAGTCCAGGCTGGCCTCAAACTGAGAGCTCTGCCTGTCTCTGCCTCCCAAGTGCTTGGATTAAAGGCATGCCTGGCCACTGATGGCAGTGTTTATTTTAATTGCTTAAAAAAATGTTTTACTTGTGTGGAACCCTCATGTGCCATAGTGAATGTGTGGAGATCAAAGGACAAGTTATGGGAGTCTGTTCTCCCTTCCACCAGGATTTGGGTCCCAGGGTTTGAACTTAGGTCCTCAGGCTTAGCCAGCAAGCATCTTAACCTCTGATCCATCTACTAGACTCTGGGTTTATTCCTAGTTTTGTTTGTTTTGAGACACGCCCCCTTCCCCCCCAACCCCACAGTGATCTGCTTATTGCAGCTAAGCCCGTCCCCTGCTTCTTACCTGCCTGGTCTGAGGTATCTATGTCTTGATTCCAATAAGGGATGGACCCATGGTTGAAGTCATAACCCTCAAACTCCACCCGTTCCTATCTAAAGAGTCCTGTACAATACACCCCAATATAAGAGTCCTGTTGGGGACTGTTCACATTCACACTGGCTTTGAGACTCCCCAAAGCTGGCCATTTCCCAGCTCAATGTTAAAGCAATACAGCCAAGGGACCTAGAAAGAAGCCTCACGATGGTTGGATTAAGAGCTGTGTAACTGTGACCAAGTTCCTTAAACTCCCCGGAGCCTCTTTCTGTTCCTAGCTCTCCGAAGCATATAGAGTACGCAGCTCACTGGGCCGTTAGTCTACATGTCAAGGATGCTCTGAGTGGCTCCCGGCATGGAGCAAGTAGTCAGGAAGATGGTTACTATGGGTTTTAAACCAGGATGGAAATGCGTTTTACAAAACTGTTTTTTTCCCCATCTGGGTCCTCGTCTGACTCTGGATATAGTTTACTTGGCCTGTCCACGGTCAAAGCTAGCTTGGGTTTTCAAAGCGTGGTGTTGATTTGTCTGGGAGTGGGGTGTGGGGGGGTGGGGGATGGACTGGGGAGTGAGTACCACATTGCTCATTCAGGAAGCCAGAGCTTCAGTCCCAACCTGTTAAACTCATCCTGAAACTGGAAATAAGAACCTTAATTTTTTTTTTTTTTTTTTTGCTGCTATTAAAGTTTCTTTCTCTTGCTCCCTATACCCCCACACCCGCCCTGCATAAAATACGCCGAGAACTGGAAAAGGAACAGACACCTTAGGTTATTTCGTCTTTTCCGAGATGAGGGGCGGCAGGCAGGTGTGCATTGGTTGCTGAGTCCTCATTTCCTTGTGCACTTGGGAAATGCTGACGGAGCTGTAAGCCCTGCCGCTGTCGCCGTCGTCATTGTCGTCGCACATTTTCGAGTTTGTATTCAGTCACTCAGCTCGTTGCACCTCCAAGTTCAAGCTTGAGTGTCAGACGCTCAGTTTTAAAACAGTGTTGCTGGGGTGTTTACATAAGAGCTTCGTGCGGGGCAGGAAGTTGCAGTGGGAGACTCACCTGGTTGTGATGAGCACAGGGTACCAGTCCTGGGATCAAGTGATTCCTAATCACAGAGGAGATCCTGGCTCTCCCAACAGATGCCCCCTCCCCCTTGCTGTCTGTCCTTCTGCAAGCCTGCTATGGGTTCTGTTTTTATATCACTCAAGGGGACTCAAAACCAGAGCAGCTGAGGCCAGAGTACTCAATGCTTATCCAGCAACTGATTTAGTGAGCTGGGCCTGGGAGCTCAGGACTTGATTCTGGTGCTGGGGTGGCTGAGGCAGGGGGATTACTTTGAGTTTAAAGCCAGGTTGGGCTACATAGTGAGTTTCTGATCAGCCTGGGTGACCAAAATGTCACCATTCCGTCCTATATTCTTCTCTCTGCATCTGTCCCTGCTATTAGATGAACGTTGCTGTCACATCTTTCATTTTCTGTCGTGTTACATCCGCCATGACTTTCTGCCTCATCATGAGCCCAGAACCAAAGGAGCTGAGGGCTGTGGATGGAACATTCTCAATCCAGAATCCAGGGACCAAAACAAATCATTTCAACCTGAAGTTTTTCCATCCCAGATTTTGGTCACAGATACTCAAAAGTAATTAACACACACACACACACAGACACACACACACACACACACACACCACATACACAAATCTCCCTGCCTCAGTTTCCCTTCAGAGATATAAGAGGTTTGATGGACTCAACCCCAGGCTTGGGCATATCATCCTCTTTAGTAAGTTGGACAATTGTTCTCCCAAGAGACAGTAGCTACAAAATAGCAGAAGAAACAGCCCTGGCACAGGCACTCTGCCTACTCAGACTAAGAGAGCCATGGCAGTGAGAAGAGGGGCCAGCCCCAGTCATTCTTAATTCATTTTAGAAGAGCATTGTTCTGTAGTGCTCTGAGCACATAGAGCTGTCAGTGCAAAAGACAAAAGCTCGAATTGGGAGTTACCTGAGATCCCAGATCTCTGAGGAGACACACACTCACAATTAATAGCGTCAGTTCCTGTTAGGAAATCCAACCCAGGATTAGACAGTACAAGCAGTTATTTAACACATCACCAGAAGGACTGGTAATGAGGCATGTTCAGCCGAGGCCTCCAGGAAATGAATGGACCACAGAGGTGTCTGAGCGAACGGTGTTCCTAGCACAGGAAACTGTCTATGCAAAGGCCGTGTGTCATGACTAAGGCTGTGTTGGAAGCAGCATGGTGGGCAGGGATGTGGGTAGCGGTCACACTGTGGGCAGGATGTGGGTGGCGGTCACACAGCCTTGGAGAGCATTGTCAAGAATTCTGGTTTTCAAAGAGAAGGTTAAGCATCCTGGGAAGCTTTGGGGCCGAGGAATTATCAAGTGTGATTTATATTTTTCTTTTGTGAGTGTGACTGTCCAGGTGTGCGGGTGTTCACATGTGTATGGAATAGAGTAGGTTCAGCTGTCACCCCACAGGCACTGTCGCCTTCTTAATTGAGACAGGGTCTACCCATCTCCCCCTTGCCAGTACTGGGATTATAAGCATACGCCATCACACCAAGCTTGTTCGTGTGTGTGTGTGTGTGTGTGTAAGTCCATGGGGATTTAACTCTAGTCCTGTGCTTTTAAGGTAATTATGTGACCAATTGATCTTTCTCTCTTCTCTTCCCCCATGATTTATGTTCCCCCAGATACTATATCCAAAGCAGATACAGAAGCCTCACTATGAGGAGACACAACAATAAGTAGTTCATCCTCTGTTATGAGGACCCAGCTCACTGCAGATTTCTCCGAGCGAGCGAGGCGTGTGTGGAGACAGAGGTGACTCACAGCACTCAGGGAATGAGGTGACATGGGTCCCACAGTGGCTGACAGCCTTTCCATCTAAACCTCTCTGTCCCTAACAAGAGCACTGGAGACACACAGGAGCAAAGTAAGTTTGTTTAACTACCCTACCAAGTCAGACGTCAGCGCTCACTAGCCCTTGGGATTGAGCACAAGAAAGAGGAAGACATACATTTTGCAAACCCCAAATGAATGCATAGCTCTTTCCTTTCCCTCACTTAGAGCCAGCCTGTATTCCAGGTGCAAGCATGTGTGGTTAACCCTAACTTTGCCGGCTCAGAAACTCCAGCCAATCTGGGAACTTCCGAAGGCTGATTTTGGAAAGAGCTTGAAAAATATTTGCTAAACATGTATATTCGAAGCACAGATTTTTCTCATAATGGAATTTTCCAAATTTATTTCCAAAGTAGTTTCCCCTCCAGGAATGCCAGATTCAAAGAAAAAGAAAACGAAGAAGAAGAAAGAAAGAAAAAAAAAAAAACCCAACAGCTTGGATTCTGGTTCATTTAAAACACACAGCCAGATAACAGCCAGACACAAGTAGCTGCTTGCGATCAAACTGGAAATAATGACCAGGGAGGGCCAGTTTTAACAAGGAAGTCCCAATGTGACCTGTGAGGCTGTATTTTAAAAAGGTGGCAAGAAGTCTAGGTTTCCCATCTGCTTTTCAGTGGTCTCCCGGAGCGCCAGATTCTGTTCAAACTAGTCATGGTCAGTAGCCTTAACTGTCATCCACATCAGAGAGATGTCCGTCTCCTGAACCTCACACATGCAATCTCATGCACATCCGGGTGGTCTGCAGTATACCCACAATCCCTGTGCTGATTTCTTCCACCATGATTTCAGCTCCCAACCCAGTTGATGCTGGAAAGTAGGTACCATTGGCCTAATGCGTTGTCTCCCTTAAATTCGTATGTGGGTATTGCCCCCTTGTAGGAGGGCATCAAGAGAGGCCTTTGGAAGGGGACTAGGTCATGGGGAGGAGCCCTCACCAGTGCAAGGAGTGTGAAGGAGACCCCTAGCCTCTCCCAGTGGGTGAGGTGTCTGTGAAAAGATGGCTCCAGGAAGCAGATCTTTGTTTCATTCATTTGAGTAATCTGTGTCATAAAGAATAGTGCTGGCCCCGCACCCTTTGTTAATCATTAGTTGCTTGCATCTACAAAACTATGAAGTTGTTACATCAATGCAAAGCATAAGCAGCAATTCCCGAATCAGAATCATGAGCGTCCGCGCAACCTGTAGACCAGCGAGTCGCCATCCCCACCCCCATTCTAGCCCTTCCCCCCAGTCCCACCCGGAACCCCTCCCCCAGTACCACTTCAGCCCCTCCTCCAGCCCCAGCCCACCCCAACTCCATCCCAGCCCCATTCCCATCCTCAACCTCAGCCTTAACCCCACCCCAGCCTCACCACCCCCCAGCTCTACTCTCGCCCCCGCCCCAACCGCACTTTCAGTCCCAGTCCCACCCCCCACCCCCGCCCCCACCTCCCAATTGCATGCCCTCTGGGAGGACACCTCCTCGTTTCTTGTGACTTCTTGTTGTGATGCAACAATATTCAATGAAGACTAAATTTCAGCTCCCTGGTGGGCAAACTTGAAAGGAATTTAAATCACCTCGACGACGTTTCTTTCTTTTAAAAATATTCTCATAACTATTTTCTGTATCAGGATCTCATCTCCAACCCTCTCCCACACACCCCCTCCCCATTCATGACCCTTCTGTCCAGTTCCTTTTGTTTCTTAGACAATTTCGCTTCCACTCTCCTTTAGCGTAGACACACATGGCTTTACTGACTATAAGAAATCCGGGAACCACAACAGAGAGGAAAACATGTCTTATTTGGCTAAGATTGGCTTAGTTTACTCAGTTTGATTTTCTCCAGTTGCTTCCATTTCTTGCAAATGGTACAATTTCCGTGCTCTGTATGGCTGAATAAAATTCTATTGTGTGTATAAACATTTTCCTTATCCGTTCTTCTGTTGTATTGCTTATATATCTCAGCCATTGTGAATGATGCGGCAGTGAACATTGATGGGTAAGCATACAGGATATATTTATTGACTTAGGGTTCTCGAGGTAAACACCCATTAGCAGTGTGCCTGCGTATTGTTTAGAGATTAAGACCTTACTGTGTCTTAAGACACAAGGTTTCCATAATCTTTATAGCATCGTTTACCTTTATTTGCTCAGGTGAGATGGTGAGAAACCTTTGCAGTTTTAAAAATAAATGTCTAACTTGACTAAGGGAAGCGTTGGAGAGAATATGCTGGTTATGACAGATGTTGCAGGTGCCTGAACTGCCAAGTGCTACCGCTAGGAGCCACTGCAGGCCCACTGTTGTATCCCATTGCTGCACCTGCTGTCTCTGAGCCATCTGTGTGCCCTGGACCCACCGAGAAACACAGCTGCGTTCTCCAGCTGTGTAAAACACAAAAGATGAATAGTCGCCCTCCCCTTACCCCCAACAGGCTTGGCCTCTCACAACATTGGTACCATTAAAATAACAATAACAGTTCCTTAGACCTCGAGTTGTGTGTGTCTTTTAAATTGTTTAGACTATCTCTTATACTCCCTCCCCCCATAAGCAAGTGTAGTGTAGTTATTGTGTCCAGATGGAAATAGTTCATCGTGGACAGAAGCAGAAGGCTCACACAAGTCACAGGGAAGTCACAAGAACTAGGAGGTGTCCTCCCGGAGGTGGAGGTGAGGATGGGTGTGGGGAGTGGGGGGGGTGGGGACGGCAACTCCCTGGTCTACAGTTGTATGGGAGTTCTCATGATTCTGATTTGGTAATTGTTGATTCTGCTGTGCACGGATGCAATTCCCTGAATCAAGCATGCTCCTGAAAGTAACCACAGTAAACACACGGATCTCCAAGTAAGCCCGTCTTGGGCGGAATTGTTTCTGTGGTCTGACATTGGCAGACCCTATCTGGGGTGAATGGATGCTTGTCCTTGTCTCCACTAAGGGAAGTCACACATCAGTTGCAATACCACTTTGGCCACTGCAAATCTATTTTATTTTCAGACCCAGAGACTCCGGAGCAAGTCTTTACTCCCTCGTCACTTTTTTTCTTCTTCTGAGACAGACGTCACTCGTGTGGCAAGTCAAATTGGAATTTCCAAGCAACTGGCTGTGTGGAACCACACTGGATGCCTCCCTATTGATTGGCTTAAGCGCCAAGCAAACACAGACCCTGTGATAAACTGAAAAGCTGACACAGACTTGATAGACTTTTCCTGAAGACAAGTATGTGTCTGTGTAGGTGGGGCCATCCTGACTTTGAGTGACAGGTCGGTGCTGAATAAGTGGCCAACCAGGTAAGTCCTTACCATTCCATCCCCAAATCTCACGCAGATGATACTCTGTACCAGGGAGACACTTCCCAGGGAAGCTGAAAAGACTTTATTCTTTAAACTTGGTGGCATTGGAAGACTCATCCCCAAGAAGTTCCTTTAAGTTGCTCCAAATTGGGCCATAGGAAATACACCCAGAGTCTCACATGGTGAATGGTGAATGACCACAATGTGGCGTGTTTGTAGTTTCCTTTGATGTTGGACTCTCACAAATTGGTGACTGGAACTTCCCTCTTTGTGGCCGTTAGCTTTCCCCTGGGGCAGGATTAACTCCCTGCATATCCATTTTGTATGTGCTATTTTTTTTTTTGATGTGAGGATGGGGGAGGATGGGATGAGGGGGATATTTTTGCATTCTGGTAAGCCTGCATTGCACGCTAGGTCGTGAGATCTCCCCCAAAGCACGAAGCTTTTCAGGCCCATTAGAAGATTTGATGTTTTGAACAAACAAAAGAAATCAAGCCATTTGGATGCTTAGCCAGGGAAATGAATTGATCCTTCCGACTCATGTCAAATGTTGGACTCATTACGGCATTGTGGCTTAGGCCTCCTCCGAGCGTCAGGGCTCGCTGGTGCTCGTGACCCACTGGCTGGAGAAATGGCAGCTGCTGTCTCGTTCTGGGAAAGCTGGGCTTTGGCTGACCTCCTAGCTCCTCCGTGCTGACAGAGAGCTTCACAGAAGGTGGCCCAGCTCCAGTCCCCCAAGCTTGCAAAGTATCCGTTCCAGCCTCACGGAGGAGGGACACTCTCCAAACGGGTTTGTTGGCTTCAGACATCGAAATGACACTCCGACAAACACAGATCCCAGGATTGGCCAGACTCCTGAGCATGGCAGTATAACAGTAGCCAGTGTGGGTCCCTTATAGAGGCACATTACTTGTCTGGAGAGAACTGGCCAGTCTTATGTCAGAGTCCAAAGAGAGCGTAAGTAAGAGTTCGAGGATAAAAAAAACTAGGGTTCCTCTGTTAGCACCAGCAAAGCCTGCTGTCATGGCTCTCTGACAGGATGCCATGACAGAAACCCTCTAATTCTCTTTTTGTGAGCAGGGCACACAATACACCATCATGGCACACTTAACTCCCAATCTTCCCAATGGAACACGATTCTATCGCATCTCTTGCCATCCGGGGAGCCCCCACGTGACTGCTGCCATATGGAATCACATTGGCTTCATCTCATATTGATCGACATGTGTGCCAAGCAAACACAGACTTTGTGATAAAATAAGAATCTGGGGGAGGGGTCGTCTCCTTGCATTCAGCTGGAACCTTCAGGAAGAACAGCAAGTTTGGAGGGTCATCCAGAGGTGTCCTGGGCTCCACTTGAAAGTCATAAATCATCTCCCACCTGCACACTTGGGTCTAGGTACATGTCACCTCACGAAGGCTGTGCCGTGCTGTGGCTCTCTAGCATATAGGAACAGCCAGTTTCAAGGGCACACAGACAGTTTTTGTCAGAGACTTAGGGATGACTGAAAAGCTCAGGTGGGTTTTGGACAGCAGACTTGCCTGCCAACCACCTGACAGAATCCTTACCCTATCAAACCTTCAGTGGCAGGAAGCAGGGTTTATCTAAGAGATCCTGCACTTGAGCTCAGGGAGATTGTTTGGGATCTGACTTTCTGCTCTGCTCTGGAAATGAGCACGTGACTGGGATCAGAGGCCAATGCTGTGATCACTTAAAGGGCCATGTGAGAAATCTCAAACACTCCGGAGCCCTGGGAGGAGTGAGTCGGGGACAGACAGAAGGGAGAGCCAAGAACAGGGTCGATCTGAGCACAGTCACTGGGAAGAATGGAGGATTGTGGGGACGCTGCAGGATCATTGGTTTCCTGCCAAATTTCTTTGTAGAAGGCAAAGGCTTCGCTTTGCTCATATCCATGCTGGGCTGCAGACTCTAGGGGGCGCCACTAGCCTACAACAGCCGCGGCTTCTTGAACAACTTCCATAACAGGACAGGTGCAGCGTGGAGAACTACAGGTGGCCATTGGATGCCTCAACTTAGTGGCAATTTCTGGCACCTGAGCTCATATCCAGTTAGCTAGCTGCAAAGTCCAGTCGCCTGAGTACTGGGAAGGTCTGAGTGACACATGGACCGGAAGGACCCCGCCCCCACCTCTCTGGAGCGCAGTGTGCCTCTTAGCTGCTGTCTCTGCTCACCAAAGAAGTCATGAACTGATCTGTCCCTGACTGATTTCATAACCATATCGTGAAATCTGGGGAGTTATATTAAAAAAAAAGAAGTTGGAGAACAGGTGACTGCCCGTTCCAGGGCTCTTTGGTGCCAGTTTGTGATTTAGAATTTCCCATGCTTCCGAAACTGGTGGAACTTAATTTTCAAAAGAGACATGGTTGAAGGAAGAGGTGCGCATGAAAGCACAAATATTAATAATATCAAAATTGTGAGGGAATTTCAGCTAGGCACTGCGCTCTGCATGGATAGGCAAGCCCTCTACATTTTACTTCATTTCTTCACATAACTTCCCCTTGTGCTGTGGACCGAACCCTCATGCATGCTAGGCAAGCGTAATGTTTTACCACTGGGCCATTTTGAAATAAACACACTTGAACTGCTCAAAGGATGCTTCCTGGTGGTCCTCGCCTGAGGTTCTCCTTGTATCATCGAAAGGATGGAGGGAGTGGGATTCATCCTTATGGTAGTGTGGTCTCTATTGTCTGTAATGTCTTCACGCACAAAATGGGCACAAGTGCGTACAACTGTGGACATTCACCAGGGGGCTTGGGAACCTGGCCTCTGTGCTGTCTTTACCAGATCTCGGACATAACTGGTATTTTTAAAAAACTGGCTGGAGAATGGTATCTTTCTGTAAAATGGTGAGCCTGTATAATGTCGAGCTTCACACACTCGGCATGAACAGTTAATGCTATCTAATCATTGGTAGAGTTTGGCTTCCAATTGATTTATAGCTTGCGGATGAAACACATATTCTTGGAGGAAAGCACACTTCTGTCCGTTGAGAGTGACAGGGCTGGTGGATCCAATAGGAAGGGGTCCCTCTGGCACCAGGCTACAGCCGAGGACCTGGCAGGCAGCCACGAATGCTCGCAGGCCTTCCTAAGGAGTGGCTCCCCCACCATTAGCTCTGCTAATTGCCTGCAGAGGAGTGGGCGCGCACATTCCAACAGCCCCATGAAGAGAGTTGGAGGGGGAGTCGCTCTTACCTCTTATTTTAGCCACTCGTCGGGCCTGCACAGTTTGAACAGAGAGAATGTTTGCCAGATAACTACGTATGATGAAGAAATTCCAGGCGGCAGCTCGACTCTTTGATCGTAAGGACATAGAGAAGCCTTGTGCGGTGATATACCTTAAAAGAATCACCTGCTGCTTACGATTCAGGGGGACAATGATTTAGAAAAAAAAAGAGTAAAGTCATTTTTAAAATAAAAAAATAGAGGCCATTAACTTCTAGGAGATGAAATTAAGGATTGTCTTAAAAATAGACTTGAGCCAGCCAGTGGTGGATGCATCCCTTTAATCCCAGTACTCAGGAGGCCGAGGCAGGTGGATCTTTGAGTTTCAGGACAGCCTGCTCTATAGAGCAAGTTCCAGGACAGCCAGGGCTGCAATAGACACACACACACACACACACACACACACACACACACACAGACTATTATATATACTAATATATAGCAATATATATAGTAATATATATAAAATAGACTTGGAGATCTAGAGAGATGGCTCAGTATTTAAGAATACCAGCTGCTCTTGCAGTGAACCGAAGTTTCGATTCCCAGCACTCCACATGGTGGCTCACAACTGTCTGTAACTCCAGTTCCAGGGGATTGGCCTCTCCTGGTCTCTGTGGTTACTCGCACCCCACACACACACACACACACACACACACACACTGTATTTACATACATGTTGGCAAAGCACTCACATACACAACATAAATAGAAATGAACCTTTAAAAATATACTGTATACGTGAATCCACACAATTGGATCAGCCACTGAGAAATAAGGGGGAAGCTTGGCTAGGTGTGAGGGGTCAGTCAGAGAAATGTGTGCCAGAGATGAAAGCTCAGCTTCCCCCATCAGCCGGGAAAGGGTCAGTAAGGCAGCCTGGAGTCCCACCTGCCTCATTCCATCAGCTTCGGGGATAGGCACAGCTGTCATTTCAACCAGGTTCTTTGCATCATCAACTCAGTAAAGTTTATAGAAAACAGAAAATGCATGTCTCTCTCTCTCTTTCTCTCTCTCTCTCTCTCTCTCTCTCTCTCTCTCTCTCTGTCACACACACACACACACAACACACACACACACACACACACACACACACACACACACACACGGGGCAGGGCAGAGAGACAGAGGAAGACAGAGTGAACACCAGAAAGACAAAATTTAAGAAAGGCACACAGGACAAAGCCGGAGCTGGCATCCCAAAGATGAGGATGCCCAGAAAGACAGAGGCCTTTGGGCTGTTTTTTTTTTTTTTTTTTTTTTTTTTTTTTTTTTTTTTTTTTTTTTTGGCAGAACAGAGAGCCAGTTCCTCTGATCTTCCTTGGAAGTCAGGAAGCTGAAAACGCTTAAAGCTGGGATAGTTTTGTAGTTCCCAGACATGGATTGCCTCCTTAGCTAGATTCTGTGAGTCCTGTGAGAGTTAATCATGTCCTAGGTTAAGAGTCACTGTGAAGACACACCTCTGGGTGTTCCCACAAGGTTTAACAGAAGAGGAAGAATCACCCTGAATGTGGGTGCTACCATGGATGGATGGAGGCCCGGGACTGAACACAAAAAAGAAAGCATGTTGAGTATTAGCCCTGTGCTCTCGCCTTCCATTTCCTGACTGCAGATGCCGGTGAACGTCTACCTCACGCTCTTTGCCACCATGCTGTGATAAAAAACAAAGATCAAAGGCAACTTGGGGAGGAACGGGTGGGTTTTATCCTACAGTTTAAATCCATCATGGAAGGAAGTGAGAGCAGGAACCCAGAGGCAGAACCAGACACACAGAAGCAGCCCAAGTATGCTGCCTACTGACTTGCTCTCCGTGGCTTTTGTAGCTTTCCTTTCTTACACAATCCAGGACCACCTACCTGCCCAGGGTGGGTGGTACTGCCTCCAGCGGGTCCTCCCACAGCAATCATTAATCAAGAAAATGCCCACAGGCTCCCTACCGGGCAATCTGATAGAGGCATTTAGTTAGCTGTGGTTTCCTCTCCCAGATGACTCTAGCTCATGTCAACTGGACAAAAAGTAACCAACTCATCACACACCTTCTCTGCCCGTGAGGCCACACGGACTCTCTTTCCCTTAAGTTACTTTTGTTAAGTATTTTTCATGGCAAAAAGGGAATAAACTAACCCAATCCATTTTTATCCGCAGAAGGGAATTCACTCGTTGGACTGATGCTGGGTTTCCTCTCTGAATCCCCACAGAATCTGCTTGTTGCCGTGAGGAGGGCTTTGGCTCAGGACCCTAGCATGGGAATTATGTATCTTGATGTGAGTTTGCCTTAGAGACTCCGGAAGGCACGAATGAAGCTTTGCCTATTACCCTTCCAACGAAGTACCTTCTCTAATGCCAATTCCCTGATGCCTAAAGGCCAGCGGCGAGCCAGGATGGAAATCTTTCAGGGACTGGAATTTAGGGGTCATTTTGAGATCCCAGGGTCACAATCTAGAGATCACTGGGAACACTTCAGCTTATGTTAGGGATCCTGAGCTGTCCTTGCCTGACAGCCGCCTACAACCGAAGGCTCTAAGAAGGCAGGGCAGATGGCCTTTCCACACCTGTTGTGAGCGTGGACATCCACGCTGGTCCTCGTGCATGCTCCCCGGGGCTTGCTCGATGTCCATAACCTCCTTTGAGCATCTCCATCCTATTCGAGCACATAGAGAGGGCGACCGCGAGGCTGGGCGCCCCGCAACCGGGAAGGTGGGACCTACTTTGCGGATTGGGGCTCACAGCTGTCACTCCAGAAGGGTGGGGCTTAAAAAGAGAGAGAGAGAGAGAGGGAGAGAGGAAGAGAGAGAGAGAAATTAGGAAGCAACAGCCCCAGCCCGCCTGGGCACGCTGCTCTGGGTGCGCTCGGATGCAGTCGCTCCGGGCCCGCGCCTCCTCGTCCGCGCGCCGCTCGCCCTCCGCCCCGAGCGCCGCGCGTCTCCGGAGCCGGCCGTGCGCCGGGCGCGCGTGGGGAGCCGGGGCGGGCTGGGGTGGAGCCGCAGCGCCCCGCAAACTTTGGGCGGCGGAGCGCGCGCGCCGAAGCCCCGTGGCGCGGGATGGGGGCGGCAAGGCTACGCGCCCCGGGTCCCCACGCGCGCCTGGCCTACCCGCCCGGGGACCCCCGCGCAGCCTCTGCCCGACCCCGGGCCCCGCAACCTCGCAGCCCCGCAGCCGCCCGCGCGCGCTAGCCCACCGCAGCCTCCCAGCCGGAGTCCCCAGAGCGCTTTCCGTGCTTGGGGACATAACACTGGAGACCTCCCTTGTGGAGTGAAATTCAATTCACCAGCCAGTTTTCAGCGCAGTCGAAACACTGAGGTGAGCCTCGGCCTGCGCTGCGGGACCCCAGAGCCTGAGCGGCCTGGCTATGGACCTGTGGGGACCCGGCACAGGGTGGCCCTGCTGCTCGGGTCCCTAGCCAGATGCGTCTTGGCCATCCAGTTCAGCTTCTCTTCCCCGGGAATCTGGCGACATCCCTTCTTCAGCCAGAGGACACCACGGAGGAGCAGAGGACCCGCGCTCCGAGTCTCCAGGATGTGCCCATCTGAGATGGGGACGCTGTGGTACCTCTGGTCTCCCGTGCTCATCAGCCTAGCTGCCCTTTTCTCCAAAGGTGAGGATGCTGGGGCTACCTGGGCCCCGGGGACTTAACTTTGCCGAGAGTGGATGTGGATGTGAGATGCCCGGGGGATGGATGGGAGTGTGTTGTGTGTGTGTGTGTGTGTGTGTAGCAGGCTTGCGGAGCCAAGGTCTGGGGCAGGCACCTTGGCAGCAGGTGATTTCCCTGGAAGTCTTGGTAGGATGCCCTAGGAGAGCGTGCCTAAGCGACAAGGGGAAACTAGGGAAGCCTGTGGTGCCCTGGACCTGGAAGC
This sequence comes from Mastomys natalensis, assembly GCA_021653895.1. Taxonomy (NCBI): domain Eukaryota; kingdom Metazoa; phylum Chordata; class Mammalia; order Rodentia; family Muridae; genus Mastomys; species Mastomys natalensis. The sequence goes on from JAJTUV010000463.1 coordinate 648,142, forward strand.
TTTCTGGAATTTGGTGTGGACTTCCCAACTGGCCCTAACCGGTTTAGAAATAATCCTGAACAGCCCTGCTGTGTGGAAATGTCAGCTAGTGTACCACGGGCCGTTAAGAACACAGTTGGCCAGAGTCCCTTTCAGCCCAGGGTCTCCTGGGTCGGCCTTCTGCAGCTGCTATGTGTGTGTGTGTGGGGGTGGGGTGGGGGGGTTGGGGAGCAATACCTCCACAGGATGCTCTACTGTCTTGGGACCCAAGTCATCCCAGTGGGGTCCTGACCTGCGGCTGTGAGTAAAGCCAGGAAGCCTTTCCTACCCAGCTTACCTGCTGTTACACTCTTCCTTAACTCCCTCCCTGGTACAAGCAAATTTGGAAGCGTGGGACAGAAATGCCTTGCAGAGGAATTGTATCCACAGGACGCGGTAGTCTATACTCTACACATCTTCCTGACCGATCAGGTGGTTTCTATTTGTGGGTAGCTTTCTCCACCCCCCCACACCCCCTTTCACAGCAAAAGTCAAGATTCTTTGCGGTCTCCCGTGTGCTGGAAAAAGCCCTGTAAACATATTTCTCTGTGAATATTTATCAGGCAACAACTCCCTGAAACTTCCTAGCCAGTTGACAAGCACAATCTTTTAGTGATATGTTGACTTTGGTTTCTAGCTTTTCTGGTGTCTGGCAGTCTAGTTACTTAGGAGCTTGCAGAGTTAGGCAGATTGATTGCTGGGCTTTTTTTGCGTGGGAATGGTTGCGAGGGGGCGAGGTTTAGGTGTTTATCTATGTCACCATGTTTTCAAGTGCTTTCAGGAGGGCTCAGGTAACTAATGAGGAGTAGCCCCCGCCTTCCTGGGAGACAGCCACAGCTTTGGGGGTATGGAATACACTGGTAACCAAAGAGGAGGTTGGTTAAAAAAAAAAAAAAGCTAACCCTAGGTTAAAAACCTGGCTTCAGGGCAATGATGCCACTCCAGCAGGTCTGGGAGGCAGGCTGTATCCTTCTTGGTTGGTTTGATAAGAATAGACGTCTTTGTTTTTATTCCTTAATAGCAAGGTTTTATTAAGCGAGGCATTGGACTCTATACTAACAACGGTGTTCCCTCACTCCTTTACGGAGCCCTTCATTATGAGCAGCTGTGTTGATGAGAGCCACCTCTCCCTGGGTGCTTTTGAACTTGTCCTTAAACAAGGTACTGTATGTGGGGGGGGGATGGGGGGAGCATCTCCTTTCCCAATGGCTAGAACCCAGCTTGTTAATAACGTCAACGTCATGAAAGGTTCTTTGGTCGAACTTTGAAGATGGGCAAACCTGCCGCAGGCAGACTGTTGAAGCCCAGTCAGGATGTGGGGAACCTTCACGCCGCTGTGAGCAAGGCTGAAGGCTGAGCACTCATGAGGTAACACAGCTGTGATTCTTAGCCAGGAAGGATAGGGATGATGGCATGGTATCAAATACTGTAAAAGGGGGACTTCAGAGGGGCAGGCGTGACATACACCCAAGGACAGTCTGGTGTTTGTTCCATTTCTTTTCCTACTTCCCTCTCAAGTTGTGTGATTACCTGTAAGTTCTTTCTAGAAACTTATCTGTTTTATGTGTGTAGTGAGTGTGTGCACATATAGTTTGCATGTTGGCACGAGTGCATATATATGTGTGGGTAGATGGAAATGTGTGTGTACATTCACGTGGAGGCTGGAAGTCGGCATCAAATGCTTCTTCTTTGATCATTCTCCCTTTTACATATTGAGGTTTGGACTCTCCATGAACCCAGAGCACAGTAATTCTGGCTGGCCTCCCTACTCAACATACATAGGGGATCCCTGAGTCTGTACTGATGGGTTTATAGGTGGCTGCCATGCCTGCCTATCATTTGCATGGGTGTTGGGGATTAGAACTCATGTCCTTGCCTTTACAAGGCAAACAGACTTTATCCATAGAGCTATCTCCCTATTCGTGTCTGCAGTTCTAACTTACTTGAAGTCGAGCATGGGCTACACTGGAGAACATTTCAATCAAGTAAACACACACTCTAAATGTCTAATTTGTTGGGGACTGAATGAAAAATGGAGCTGGTATCAAATACTAAATATCTACTGTATTGTGTTATTGTTTTTACTCTTTTTCCCCAGTAGGAACACTTAAATAGAATAGAACACATATTTTCATGTGCTAATGACCTTGGCTAATCAGCCCAGCGACCTTGGATTTTATAAATGTGTCAGTTTCATGAGTGAATATGGTAGACCTACCCTCCCCTGGCTCTTTGGAAATTCCAACATAAGTAGAATATTCTGTCTTGTATTTCTGTCTCCTTGGGATCTAGGGGGCCATGATATAAAATTTTTTTATTTGTGGTTGCCTTTGGCTTGTAGTCCCAAACTTTTCTGCAGAATGACCTCTGTGTTTATGCCAGAGTCCTGGTTAGAAACATGATGTTGCTGTCTGCAGATGCTCAAGTATATGATTCTGAGCTTTTCAAGTAGGGTAGGCATGAGGACACTTAGCTAGAAGAAACGAAAAAACAAAAAACAAACAAAAAAACCCAAAAAATCTGTGGGCAGCTGGAGACAGCCAGAGACCTAGGCGGGTTTTAAATGCAATGTCTGGAAAACTGCCACCTGTCCCCACCTTCTCTCACACGAGTCACTCTGCATGCTGTTCTCTGCCGCATGCCCCTGAGAAGCAGATGCTGATACCCAGGATGCTGGGGGAGGACCCTCTGCAGTGCTGTGGCATCTGTGCCTGGGCCTTGATGGTCATGTGCAATGCCCGCTGCTCAGGGCAGTGGGAGCAGCCTCTGCCAAGGGAAGGTTGAGCTCCGCAGCCTTAGGTGGTAGGGAGCGCGACTCAGTTTACAGTGATTGTCCCATCAAAAGGGTCACTATTAAGGCATGAGAGACTTGGAAAGAGAGATAGCAAGGAGTGTGTGTCTATGTATGGGGTAGAGAGACAGAAAGGAAGCGGGAAACTGACTTTATTGCTCATGTTTAAATGCTGTAAAAATTAGACAGTAGGAGACTAAGGAGGCAGGAAGCCTTCTTTTCTTTGAATTGATGCTGTAAACTGGAATGTGATTTTATTTAAAAAATGTTTACATGTCGTTATATGTGGGACATGCCTGCAATCTCCAGAGGCTGAAACAGGAGGATCTCAAGTTCCAGACAAGCCTGGGGTACAGATAAGAACATGTTTTTAAAACAAAACAACTTACATTCCCAAGTTTTTAAGAGTCGGAAGGTCTGTTTCCATGAGTTCCATTTTTAAGAAGCCAAGATAAAGGACTGCGCTGAATATTTAAAAATACATTATTATGTAAACATATGCCACTATATTTCTAATTAATCTGTTTATCATGTATTTATTTAACTGATTATTATTCATATATCCATCCATCTGCTCAGCCAATCCAGTTGATCTATTTATCCTTTCATCCATCCATCCATCCATCCATCCATCCATCATCCATCCATCCATCCAATCCAGTCTTCTGTCTGTACTTCCGGCTATCTAATCTGGTTCATCCACCTATCCACCATCCACCCAATCCAGTAAATCCATCCATCTCTACCTAGTCATCCATCCAACAACTATTGAAAGGCCACCTTTTAGTGATCCCCCAGACCTGCACAGAACGTATTTGTCAGTGTTCTGGGGACACAGAGCTAGGTCCTCAAGAGTCCTCACAGTAGAAGTTTATAGCCTGTCAATTTCAAAGTGCCACAAGCCACTTTGTTTTAAGTGACAGGGGGTAAACCTTGGTGACTCTGTGTTCAACAACCTCTTCTTCCTTTGTCTTGTGGCTGCTTCATTCCCCCCTTTTCTAATTCATAATAGTAATGCCCCTCCCCCAGTAGCTCTGTTCCTCCCACACTGTATTCAGGGATACAGTAGTAAGGGAGGACATAGGTCCACTCTGGCTTCTCTGAGCCTGTGATATATGGAGCAATGAGAGAAAGCATACCAAAAGGAAGAGCTGTGGCACATACTCGGAGGGACAGGACTTGTGTCTCTCCCAGCAGGTACATCAGCGTTTGATAAGAGTAACTGCCTGGGAGCTTTCTTCTGATGTCTAATGTCAGTGGTGAGGTCAGCCTGGGGAGGGAGTTGTGCCAAAAGAGGGACAGTCTGGACCATGGACTAAAGAAAGTTGGTTTAGGTAGGGCGAAGGAGTGACAGAGGTCTCATTGCTGCACTGAGCAGGGGGACAGTGGGCGAAGGAGAACTGGGTGGACAGCATTAATATCACCCCTCAGAATCATTTAAGTGAATGGGAAACCGGTGGTCTCTTTTTGATGTCCTGTGTGAGGGGCTCAAGTGGTAACAAACAACCAAACAACCAAACAAACAGCGGTGCCACCGATGGCTCTGTAGGTAAGACAGTTGCTGCTAATTGATAGCTGAGACTCACACAATGGAAGAACTGACTTCCCAAAGTTGTCCTCTGACCTCCACATGCAAGCCGTGGCATGGCATGCCCACATGTACATGCATACATGCATAATACATAAATGTAATAAAAAAAATTAAAAAGCATTCAAGGTCATCCTCAACTCTGCAGTGAGAACTAAACAAGACAAAACAGAACAGCAAAGCCACCAGGAACCAAGGACCAAGGGACAAGGATGGATTTTGGTCCAAGTGAGTATGAGTTTCCCATGGCTGCTATAACAAATGGTCCCCAACATTATGGCTTCATACAGCAGAGACTCTGGGGACTGGGAGCCCAGTGGCAGGAAACTGAGGAGGCAGGATGCTTCTGGCCCTCATAGCTTCTTGTGGCTACTAGCCAGCCATTTTGGGGCTTTTCCTTACCCAGTGTTCTAGATTGCCAAATGGCGCACACCAGACTGCTTCCACGTTCCTTAGTCCCTCCTCCCCTTCTCTTTATGCTTCCTACTCTGCAGCATCTCCCATCTGCCCTGTTTCCATCTTAGACCTCTATCCTGCTCTGTGTGCCCTGTGCATGTTTCCCACCCCACCTCTTGCTACAGTACATGTAGTTATTTTATGGCTACCTAAATGATCCAAGACTTCATTTACTCTCATCCCAGTTTTTATCTCCAAACGAGGTGATCAAAGTCTTAGGACCCAGGGATTTGAATGCTAATATTTCTGAGAGGCTGGGGACATTTCCCCCACCTTCTACAAGCCCATAGGTGTGACCTTCAAAACTCATTTTGTATCCCTTCTCCGAATCTTTAAGTTCCCCTAGAGTAACAAATAACTATTTTTTTTTCTATCTTTGACTTCTCTTTAGTATTTAGCATAGCATTTTGGACATTGCAGAGGGTCAATAAAATTTTTAAGTGTGCTTAAGAGTATAAAATATTGCCCAAGAACCTTTGCCTGGCAGTAAAAGGCTTGGTGCCTTTTTCCAGTAATTTAAATGGCTACTGGATACATTGGCTAATAGTCATAAGGTTAATTTCCCCAGCAGTTTTTGGTGGCAGGAACTGTGCCGAGAGATTTATCTCAGTGATATTCACAAACTTGCAGACAAACCAGCAAGGTTGATGATGAACTTGAAGCTTAGAGAAGCTGGTACAGGATCTGACCAGGGAGAGCCGCAGGGTCTGACTTCCATTTCTCTGCCTCCCCCTTACCTGTGCTCTCTGTTGGCTGTGATTGTATTTTTAAGCTATATGTCTAGCAGGAGTGCCCTTGAGGGTTTAATGCGGAGATACTTTCCCTTTAGTGTAAGCTCAGAGCCTGGGACAGGATAGATGCTCAATATGTATTGGGCAAAGGAATAGAAGTGTAACATGCTGTTTAATTTTCTCACGCTTTATTTTGTCAACGGTGATCAGAAATAATAGCTCAAATCGACTGAGATCTAGAGTTGAATTCCTGGGCTGTTGAGGAGGTTCTATGATGCTGAGAGATTGTGGGCAACCTGGGACAGCTACTTGAAGAATTCGGAGCTGGAGTGGGGGATGGCTTGGTCAGTTAAGTGCCTACTGTGTGAAAGGTGTGTGGTTACATGTGCTTGCTTTCCCTTTGCTGGAGAGGTGGAGGGGAGTGGATCGTCCTAGATTTGCTGTCAGCCAGCCTAGCTGAACTAGTGAATTCTGGGCTCCTGAAAGACTCTGTCTCAAATAACAAGTGAGATGGATGACATCCTGGGAAATAGCATTTAAAGTGTCCTGTAGCTTTACAATGCATGCACACATATAGAATGTATACATGCACACAAAAAAGTTATTTGCTGATAAAATAGGGGTTCATGGGTATATTTGTGTGTCTATTGTACTTGTGCACATGGCTTCCTGGGTAACACAAGGTCGACAGGTGACCTCCATTCATTCAAGATTAAAGAATAGATGAGGTTTGGTGACTGTTTTGGGAAGCTGACAAGAAAGAGGGGGAAATACATGAGAAGAAGACAGACCCATGGTATTCCCATTCACAAGAGGTGTGTGTGTGTGAGCCTGTGGGCATATGGATTTGTGAGTTGGATTTTGGATGCCAGAATCAAGCTTTGGTGAGGCTGGAAATAATATTGTGGGGACTCAAACAGAGTGATCAGGGAGCCAGCCTGTTAGGAAATAAGACCTGAGACTCAGGTTATTAATATGCAAGCTTGTCATTTATTTACACAATCTGTTGCTATACATTTTAAATGCTGGCTTTTGTAAAAAAAACATTATTTGTAAACAAAATTATATGTATTGGTGTTGTCTATGTGCGTGTATATGCACATGAGTGCAATGCCTATGGGTACCAGAAGAGGGCATTAGATCCCTGCAGTGAGTGGGAGTTACAAGTGAATGTGAGCCGTCTGGTGTGGATTCTCAAACTGAACTAGAGCTCTCTGCAAGATTAGCAAGAGCTGTCAACTGCTGAGCCACCTCTCCAGCCCCTTAAATTTTTGTTTTTAAGGGAGCTTTATTTTATCTATAGAAACATACCATCCCTTACATTATCTCATTCCAGAAATTAAGAATCTATATAGGGTGGAGACCCCCCCCCAAACTTGAAACTGAGCACATTTGTGGCAAATGTTTGAAAACGGGATCAAAGGCTTGTGCTCAGAACAGGGAAGCTGAGAGCGCCATGGAAAAGTCAGCTTTTGGAAGGAGGGCTCAGAGTTCCATTTCTTGAATTTTTCTCTGACCTCAAGCACATGACTGGAGGTAGACTCAGATATACATTCAAGAGGAGAGAGGGGTTGCAAAAGGCTTTTAGTGGCATTGAGTTTTTTTATGCAGGTAGTATTAAATTGTCACGTTTCAGGGACTCTGCGTCTATCCGGTGTTGGTCACATGGTATTGTTTTTTACTTCCTTGTTTTGGGAGTGGGAGGAGGGGAGAGTAAATTCCCAACTGAGATTGGAAACCCGTGTGACAATCTCAAGTCACCAGAGCAGTAGACTAATTTGGTTTCAAAGCAGGCCTTCTTTGGCCCTAGTACCCCAGCCCTGTTCCCAGCAGCCACTTCTTTGGCAGGTGCGAAGGGTGGCAGGTGCACAGCATGACAGCAAGGCAGCTGCAGCCTCCTGCTATAACCCAGAGCTTAGGCTAGAGAACTCAAAAGCCAAAATGCAGCAAAAGAGAGAAAGTCTGGGAAACATATGTTCCCGCGCATGTGGCTTTCTGGCCCGTGTCTATTTTCTTTACTGAGTAAAGATGGTTTTCCCAGGGAAAGGGTAGACATTCAGAGAGGGCTCAGTATGTGGGTGTACTTTTAAGATAATGTCCCTTCAAGTCAGTGTCACAGTGGAAGGGACTGCGTTTCCTGTGTGGTGAGAACCTACCCCAAATCCCTGAAGCATCAGAGTGGGTGTTCTGCCAGGTAACTGGGTAGCACAGTGTTAGCACTGCAGGCTGTTTTTCTGAGTGGCCAGTGGAAGTGCAGGTGTGTACTAGGAGGATCAAGGTCAAGGCCGGAGATACCCAGTAGTCTGAGGAGGAGATATGACACGACTATCCCTCATGTGATCACAGCCAGTTGTGGGAGTTATGTGGTGCTGACTTGGGAGACCACTTTCACTGCACGGCCTCTGCCAGGAAGGATGTGCCTGTTTCCAGGGCTTCATGGATGGGAGGAGGTGGCCAGACTCAGAGGAGGACTCCATCAGGTCTTTTTGCTTACTGTCAGCCATACATACATAAAGTGGTCTTCCTGCTTACCAAGTGCTCTTTTGAGGCAAGTGGACTCCTAGATATCTCACCTTTACTCACTTCTCAAAACCTCACCACCATCCTGTCCACCATCCCATCCACCATCCATTCTCATCCTCCATCATCCCTCCATCATCCTCCCATCATACCACCATCATACCACCTATCATCCTGCCATCATTCCTGCCCATCATTCCATCCATCAACCTGCCCATCATCCGTCCATCATCCTGCCCATCATTCCATCCATCACCTGCCCATCATTCCATCCATCACCCTGCCCATCATTCCATCCATCATCCTGCCCATCATCCCTCCCATCATCCCACCCATCATCCCACCCATCATCTGTCCATCATCTATCTCATCCATCATCTAACCTATCATCTTGTTTATTATCCTGTCCATCCCATCCATCATCCCACCATCATCCTATCATCCCTCCCATGATCTCACCTATGATCCCTCCCATCATCCTGCCAATCATCCTGCCCATCATCCCATCTGTCACCCTGCTCGTCATCCTGTCCATTCTATAGAGGGGAAGAAACTGGGCATAGGGCCTGAAATAACAGCTACCTAGCCTAGGCTGTTGAGAAGAGGACTTTCGTTTTTAGCAGTTTTGTAAAGATGAATGAGACATTTAATGGGCTTGTTACTTTTGAATGAATGTCTGTCTTGGTCTTCTGTTAAGATTTTGTAGCTGGAGTTAAGGATAGAGTGAGGATGGGATAGGCTGCTTCTAGGGCTCTGGGATCCTGGGATCAACTCACTGCTTGAAGCCTCAGCGTAGGTTGGGGAAAGAACAGAGACCCAAATGTGAAGGTTGGTTAATGCAGTTTTGATGAATTCCTTCCAATGGTCAATGGGAAATTTTTTAAATTCAGATTTTACAGTATTAAAAGTGAAGTATGGGGGATCATGGGGATATCTAAAGATGGTAAGAAATAACAAAGAGGAGGAAGGGGAAGAGGGAGAGGAGAGTGGTGGAGAATGGGGAGGAGAGGGAGGAGAAAGGATAGAGGGGGAAGGGAAAGAGTGGGAGAGAGATAAGAGGGAAATGGTTTAAAAAAAAAGCAGACATGAGGAAGAGAGATGGGGAAGAGAAGGAGAGGGAGAAGAGAAAGGAGAGCAAGAAGAAGGAAAAGAAGAGGTAAAGGGGAGGGGAGAATGCTAAGGAGCCCTTGGGTGACTAAATTCAGGATGCCTCCAGTGTCTGTACAGACCAAGCCCTGTAGCTCTCTTCAGCCAGTATCTCCAGGTATTTAGGACACACCCATATGTCAGTTTTTAAAGGGCATGATGCATTTAGGCTCAGATCTTTCTTTTGGTCTGAAGCATGGAAGGCAATTTTATGTGTCAGAACCAGGGGAAAGCATGGTTTGTACTTCCTGCCCTGTGAATATGGAGGGCTTTCTATGTGATCTGGGATTATCTCTCTTCATCCATGTCCTTTCAGGGCTAGACCTTGCTATATATAATTATAGGTACTGTTCTTTTGGTCTTTTTAATAAGGTCAATCCTCAGCTTTCTTTTATTTCAAACTCTGTTTTTTCTCTTTCCTTCTGTCTTCCTCTTTCACTCCATTGCAGATCCTTTGTTTCCTTATGTATCTGTGTGTATATGCCACATGAGTGTAGTGCCCTTGGAGGCCAGAAGAGGGCACCAGACCACTGAAGCTGGAATGATGTGCTACTGTGAGCTGCCTGGATGTGGGGGCTGGGATTCAAATTCAGGTCCCTGGCACTCAGTTATTTATTAATTTTTGTGATAAGCTACTTCAAGTTACTTCAAAATGAGAGATAAAAAGAAAGAGTCTTACTGCTAATCCCAATGGCTTTGCATTTTATGTATTTTTTTGCTGGTTGTTTTTCTGTGAGTTCTTAAACCGCTTATATATAGGGCGTACATGTAGTTTATTTTCAAGTCTTTTGAGTTCATATGTTTATATAAGCATGTCCTTACATTTTAAAAATATATCCTGAATATATATAATTTAATGCCTTGCTATAATTTAGGGCTTTCTGCCTTCGCTGGACAATTATATAATGTGGCTTCTTGCTATCATGTACAGCACAGTTTTTGTTTTGTAACTTTCTTGTGTTGCATTTGCTTGGTCATTGTAGACTGTGTTTGGTTGTAAAGTGCTTTCCTGAAAGACTGGGCTCCCCACTACCCCAAGCTGTGAGGTGGAGAGGCATCTGAGTTCCTGAGTGACCCTCAATGCTATTCACTGTCAGTTTCTACCATTAGTGACTCCTGCTGACTGCTTTGATGCCCTGTGGGTACGGCTTAGCCTCCCATTCACAGAGAACTATGATAGTGAGTGACGAGGCTCTGTTTCTCTCAGAGTGTGGTCCTGAGTCCTGGGATGCTGGCTTTTGATGGTGGAAGAGTTGAGAAACAGGAAAGAAGCTGGCATGTGATGGAGATCTGTCTATAGCTGTGGTCCTCGCCTCTGCAGGGAGAGGTTGTAAAGATGTCCAGGGAAGACTGCAGAGAGAACGAGGCTTTGGTTTCATGGTTATGAGGAGACAAGATGCATTTACATATGGATTAGGAAGTGTGTTTAGACATGCTTCCTTTGGGCATCTATGTCAGACTCAAAGCCACAGGTGCACAGTCTTGCTTGGAATGAATATTTCTTCCTATGGCTTCCATCGGATGCAAGAACCCCTGCTCACCCCCATCACCCGGCTTCCTGAATCCTTGGATAGCCCACTCGTGCTCAGTTGAGGAATCTGCTTGCCTCTAGGTTTTATCTCCAACAGAGAATTTCACTGAAATCCCAGATTATTTTTGAGGACCAACTGTAAACACGGCCACAAGCAGCCTCAGATTAGATATGATGGGGTAATCACCCCTCGGGAGGTTCCCAGTAAGTGGGGGAAACTGAGGCATGGGTGATTGTCATCGCTTGGTAAGGCTGTATGACAGCAATGGAAAAACAATGGCTTCCATGTGTATAAAGGACAGTGTCATCCTGACTTCCCCTAAAGACCTTTCTGAACTCCTCTGCCACGAGTTGACTTTGCTCACTGTAGGCCAAACTTCTGGTCAGCTGACTATATAAAATATATGGCTGAAGGCACCATATTGGGTTTTGCAGGTTCTCTGGACACTGGAAGCATCTTCTACCTGTGGAAACTCCCAGCCACAGTGTGCTCTTATTCTGATATAAATCCCAGGATCCCTGGTTCACCTGTGACCCTGGGCCTGGACCCTCCAGCATAGGGTAGGACTGCCCTAAATCATCAGACACTGCATCGTTGCTTTCATAATAGAGGCTGACCTCATTCAGGGTCAGCCTTTCGCTCTGCTTGCTGCTTCATTTCAGCGGAGGCAGCCGCTCATGAGGACCACCAGATGATAGTTCAGGTTTCATCACTGTCTGTGTGTCTCACCTACAGGATCCTGGCATTCTGAGCCTTGAGGAGGTGCTCTGGCCTACCCTGTGCCAGTGGGGTGACCACAGAAGAGTTCATCCTGTCCAAATGGATCATCGACACAAGTTAGCGCTCTGTTGCTGTGACAACATGCCGAGAGAATCAGCTTAGCGAAGAAGAGCTTTTTGCTGTGACTCAGTCTTTATCGGGGTTTGGGCTTTGGCTCTGCTTGGCTCTGTTGCTTTTGAATAGTGCATCAAGGCAGAGAATGATACTAGCGAAAAAGAGGTTCACTTGTGGATAGGAGGCAGACAGAAAGGAAAGGGGCAGAAACAAGATGCACATTTCAAGGGCCCATGGCTCTCCAAATCCTCCAAGTCTTCTAGATTCCATCCCCTCCCGTTCTGCTATTTCCCCACGACGGCTCACTCCTCTCATGCATTCAGAGCCCTTATGATCCAATTACTCTCCAACGGCCCTACCTCTAAGTCTTGCCACCCTGGGGACCAAGCTTTCAACATGCTAGTCTTTGGAGACATCGTTACTACTCTGTGGATCTCACGGCAGATGTGATTATCAGCCTTGCAAGACCTCGGCAAGAGTGAACCTGTCCATCTCCTGCTATGGTGAGGAGAAAGACTCAGGAGTTTAGCCCCAGCCCAGTACCTATAGGAAGTTAATCGGAGCTAAGGTGAGCAGATCATGAGGCCCTTCCCTTTTCTGAAGATCCACAGTCAGCTAATTGTTGCTGAGGGAGAGATTTTTTTTTTTTCAGGGGTGGGACCATTGGTAAGAGCCTGTGCTCTTGTAAGCAGCCCTAAGGAAACTCATTGGGCCACCAGAATAAATATATACCATGCAGGGGGAGAGGGAGGAGAGTTTGTAGGGGGTAGAAGAGGGGGCAGGTAGAAAGAAAACGGACAGAATACTGGGAGTAGGAGGAGACTGGGACTCGAGGGAGGAGATGATCTAAGTATACAATGTACAATAATGTCTACTGAACCCCTTCATGTGTGCTTGGCACATGCCAATAAAATACAGACACTTCAGATCCAAACCACGAGACTCATACCAACATGAAATATATATAGACAGTCTCCTCTTACATTCGCTTCCCAAGAGGATGGTGGGAAGAGATCCAAGGACTCTTACTGGGCCTGGTTTGGTAGAGACCATTCAGGGATGGTTTTCATGGGATGTTTCTAGGTAGCTGCCCATACCTAGCCTTTGAAGCTTCCCTTGTGATCTAGAAGCTGTGGGGAAGAAGTGTCAGGTGTCTTAGCAACTTAAAGGGGTCTATATTGTCCTGGATAAACATTGGGGATGCCACCTCAAATGGATCACTGCAGGTCTTCAGCTGTGTACACTTCTCTTCAGATCTGTGCATAGTAGGTGTGAGGGGACCACCCAAAGTAATGATTGGATGGAAGACTTCTGCCAGGCTTCATTGATGAAGCAGATGTGGTCTTTCCCTCCTGATAGCATTTTGGAAGGATGTAAAAATGTGAACTTATTGAAGGGCTGCAATACTCAGAGTTGCCAGATGAGTCCACATCGGGATGGATTAGCCTGAGAGGGCTTGTTTCTTGTTTGGAAGGGCCCAGTTACATCCTCTTCACTTCACATAGCTGAGATGTTGGGATTGAGGGTTGACATCATGCCAGGCTTGATTTGGGGGCTTCCGTGAGACCCCAGGAATCTAACATGTCTGACCTTTCCCTTGATGTCACATCTGTCTGTCCTTTAGGCAAAAGGATGCCCTAGTTCAGAGTGACATCCCTTTACCCTCAATTCAGAAAAACAGCCTTTTTTTTTTTTTTTTCCTTCCTTAAAGGCTTCTTCCAAGCATCAAATCCAAGTTCTTGCTCTAGGAGACCTTTGTGAACCAAGGACCACACTCAGTAAGATGTGACGGGTGAAGACAGCAGGAACTGACGGTTCAGACTGCCGGTCTTCTGTGCAAAGGCTGGAGTGGAGCTCTAAGACTCTCACAGGAACGTTAGGGAAGGGATGCTGACAATATCAGGAAGCAAGGCTGCCCATGACAAACAGGATAGGAGCATCCAGTTCTTAGAGCCACACAGTTTTCAACCCAAGGTGTAAACACTCAGCTCTTTCTCTAGCTTTTAAACTTGCCAGGCGATTCCACGGTTCAGGCTCCATGGTGAGTCCCGGTCTGGAATCTCACCCTCACGAAGAAGTTACTCCATCCTTTGAATGTGTATTTAAATGCAATGTAAGCTTTTGTTTCCAACGACTGTAATTTTTCCGAGTCCTTAATTAGACGTGAAAACTACACGCACAATGCAAATTACTGTGGTGAATAAATATTTGCGTTATGCTCCCTTAAAAGCAAGCATCAAAACACACAATCGCTTGTTTTACAGGCATTCAGTGTTCCGAGACGGGAGATCTGTAGACTGCAAAGAATTCTCAGGGAAAGAGAGCAGTTTCAGTAATACGATTAGCATTCTGGGTGGGACTGCAACAACAAGGGGGAGCGGAGGGGGGCAAAGGCAGCGGTTTTGACGTACAGACTTGCTAACGCTGTTTACAAAGAAGCCTGCCTCATCGTACCGAATTCTGTGTATCTGTTCCAAGAACATGTCTCGCTTGATTTCCCTAATTAGGTGGTACGCATTAGGGAGTTGGGTTTTGCCTGCACTTCAGATAAGTATAACATCAAAAAAGAGGAGGGAAACCCAAGCTTGGAAGACACACCAGTGTTACAGATCGCCTAATACTCAGACTTTGACAAAAGCTTGCAGTGTGCAGTGGGGTCAAAGGTCATGCTTACTCTTCTTAGTTTTCCCAGAATAGCTTGGCACCTTCTTTAGTACTGTGGCTCATTTTGCCAGTTAGAATGTGTGTCCCCGAAGGTCACACCATGGGAAGGGGGGGTGGCTACCTCAGTTTTGAATAGGGAGAGGATGCTATTTTTATTTATTTGTGAATATGTGGATGTATGCGTATGTGAGTTCGTGTATGTCTGCGTGTCTGCGTGCCTGCGTGCGTGCGTGTGTGCATGTGTGTGTGTGTGTGTGTTTGTGTGTACAAGCATTCATGTGCTGTGGTTCCTGTAGAGGTCAGAAGACAATTTTCCAACTGTCTGTCTTCTATCTTGTTTTGAGTCAGGGTCTCTCTTGTTCCTTCTGCCACTACACAGCATGATAAATGACTGACCCCTGGGCTTCTGATGAATTCTTTGGCCTGTCTCCCTCTCACTATAGAGATGCTGAGGTCTCAGGCATTTTTTTTTTTTTTTTAAACATAGGTTCCAGGGATTAAACTCAGATCATCAGGCTTGTTTAAGCAAGCTTTTACCTACTGGGTCACCTCCTCTGTCACTCTTTTATAATTTAAAAGCCCCTGTGAATCAAAAGGGATGTAAAACAGAAAAACAATAGGATCAGGGAATAGGCCAGCAACAGGTAGACTTGTCAGGTCTCCTCCAACTCTGTCATGTCACAGGTTGTGAGTTTGGGTTGACAGACGGTCTGCTGTCAGTGTGTTTTGGGGTACTGAGTGAGTTCCAAAAATGTGGGTTTTCCTGCAGTTCTGAGTTGATGGGCGCATTGGTTGGTCTTCCATCCCATATTGGTCCATCGATAAAGGGCGTCTATCTCCAGATGGGGGAGGGCAGCAGTCTCTACAGGGCCATCTCTTAGGCATGGCATCTCTTCTTTGATTGCCAGGATCCCTAGGCCTGGGCTGCTGGGTGCCCTCTTATGACACGGTTTTCTGGATCCAGTCTCTTTCAGAAAGGGGAGATGGGCACAGACAAAAGCACCCTGGCTTCTTGAATCCTGAGTGCATGGTTCACTTCCTGTCCCTGGCTCTGTGCAGAAGTGCACTTCTTTCTGATATATACAGTTTCTTTTTAATTTCACATTTACACATATAAGCAGTAAAACTCACATATGTGTGTATACACATATATTTTGATCATGTTTATTCTGTTGACCACTCTTGTCCCACGTATGTGTATATGTATATACACATAGCTTATCTTGATTGTGTTTATTCTCTGTTGCCCACTCTTGTCTTGTCCTATATGTATATATGTATACATATACAGATATGTATATACACATAGTATATCTTGATTGTGTTTATTCTCTGTTACCTACTCTTGTCCCATGTATATGTGTGTATATATATATTTATGTTATATATGTATATGTAGTATATGTATATGTATATATTGTATATGATATGTATATGATATATAGGTATATGGTATATATGTATATGATGTATAGGTATAGTTATATGTATATGTATAATGTATATGCACATAGTATATTTTGATTGTGTTTGTTCTCTGTTGCCCACTCTTGTCTTGTCTCAAGGATCATTCTTCACTTTCCATCTCATCCCTCTTCTGGCTCCCTTCTACCTTTCTTGATGACCCTTTGAACTCCATCCCTGTTGCTTTCAGGAGCATAAGGTGAAGGGTTATTCACTGGACCATAGGCAACTTAGCAGCATCCACACCACTGAAGAAAGTCTCCTTCCCAGCAACCAGTGACTGTCTGTGGAGTCCTGGGGAGGAGCAGGCCCCCTGAGCTCACTCACCCCTCACCACTTTCCTATTAATTTCCAGGAACTTCTAGCTTTTGCTTTATGATCTGTTTTATTTATACAGATTAATTACATGGCTGTGGGCAATGAAAGAGCCTCCTCTTTTTTCTTTTTAAACCTGTAAAGTCTCTATTAAATTGTTCTATGCTTGTAGTTTGATTGTACAGTGATGAACACGCCCATGTCGACATACTGAAAGAAAATTAAATGATTTATATATTTTTATTTCATATGTATGAATTTGCCTGCAAACGTATCTGTATACAATGTATACGAAGCCTCTGGAGGTTAGAAAAGGGTGTCAGATCCCCTAGAACTGGGGCTACAGGTGGTTTTGAGCCACCCATGTGGGTGCTGGGAATCAAACCCTGATCCTCTGCAAGGGCAGCCAGTACTCTTAAGCCCTGAGCCATCTCTCCAGCCCCTAATGAGACTTTTGAATAATGAGAAGCTTACAGTGAGAAACAACTTTAAGAAGCTTCTGTTGGAGATGGAAGCATAGCTTTTTCTTTTAGGGACACACAATAGGAATGGCAGATGCTTGACTGTCAAGGTTAGAAGCATCTTTTGGGTTAAGGTAAAACTGTGAGGGAGAAGAAGGCGCCCAAGCATTTTTTTTGGGGGGGAAGCAGAACAATACAATATTTCTGATTGTTAAAGAAGACTTTCTCCTTGATTTTATAATGGATGGTGGTGGGTGTCTGTTATTTATATTCCAATAGATACATTCAAAGGAATGATGTAATTGCTGAGCCTTCAAATGTCAGGATTTGTTCAATACGCCAGCAACCTCATCCCTAGCAACTGTGGAGACTCCAATGGGGAATGATTAGAAATCACTTTTGGAGAGATGTAAGTGGGTGCTGGAGTTTGTGAAGTTTGCTTTTGGGGGACGTTGCAGAATCAGAAACACCAGAAAAACATTGTTCTTGGTGTTGGGGTCTCATGCCTGGCTTACATAGTAGAGTCAACATGTCAAGACCCAAGCCATGACAGTCACCTGGGGTGTCTCAGAAGCTCTAGCTGGGGAATTTTAAAACTTGAGGAAGGCCAAGAAGCAGGCGGCAAAGTCACCATGGAGAGCCATCATGAGTGGAGCCGTTAATATATAGTGTGGAGCTCCCACTGTCCACTGGACTTACACATGTGGTGTTTGGGAGGAGGACTAGGTAGCCAAAACATAGTTGGAACGCAATAAAACTCCCATATTGGTGTGCACTTGCGTGGACATGTGCACGCATGCACATGCATGCACATATGTGAAAAAGCTGAGGTTGGCATGGAGTATTCTTCAGTCAGTTGTCTACCTTACTTTTCTTGACAAAGGTTTCTCATAGAATCTGGAGCTCAATGATAGGACGGATCTGTTAGTCAGTAAACCCCAAGGGTCCTCCTGTTTTGCCAGCACCAAGAATAGAGACTGGGTTGTTGTGTCCATTTTTTTTTTTAAACACAAGTGTTGATCCAAGCTCCTTGCAGGGCAAGCGGTTAGCAAAACTGAGCCATCTTCCTAGCCCTAAAACACACCTTCTTATGGATAAATTTTGAGAATTTCATATAATCTAATGACCACATCATAAACCAAACTATGGAAACTTCTCACCTTCTCCAGATGTCTTCCTGTGGTACCGGGCGCTGCTCCTTTGCCCCTGAGAATGTCTCCTTGGTCCGGATCATTTTGCAAGATGAGAGTCCTACTGTGTGCTATCTCCAGAGCCTCCACTTATTTACACACCCTCCCCAGGCACAGTAGCACTCTTGGTATTCCTCCAGGTGATTGAATGTGAGTGTGATCCTTCCATTTCTGAGTGGGCTGACTCAAGAGTCTGCTAAGTCTTCCCTGGATGATAGATGTCTCAGCTACTTCTCGTGAAGACGCTGTATGGTTTTGGCATGGATATAATTTTTCTTTTACCTCTAAGTAGGTACTTAGGGATGGGGTTGTGGATTGTATTTAACTGTAACATTAACTCTAATACAGACCAAAAGCAACTTAAAAAGGCAAGGGTTTATTTGGCTTACCTTTCTACGTTATATACACCCATCATTGAGGGAAGTAAGGGTAGGCACTCAAATCAAAATCTATGGACAAATGTTGCTGGCTGGATCATTCAGATTCAGCTATTTTCCTTATAGAGTTCAGGTCCACCTGCCTAGGAATGGCACCGCCAACAGTGGGTTGGGCATTCCCATGTGAATCATCATCACGGACATGCCCACAGACCAATCTGATCTAGACAATTCTTCAATGGAGGCTTTCTTTTTCAATGACTCCAAGCTGTGTTACGTTGACAATCAGTGCTAACTAGGACATATGGGAAATGTGTTTGACATTAAAGGGACCGCCAAACTGTTTTGCAAACGATGGGACCATTTGGCATCTCCTGCTGATCTACGTGCCTGCCAACACTTCTTTTCTGCACCCTGGAATTTTACCGTGTTGGCTTTAGCATGGGTATAATGGCCCCACGTGGTGGTTTTAATTTGAATTTCCCTAATCACTAATGGGGTGGACCAGGCCTTAGTGTGGTCATTTACCATCTGTAGATCTGTAGATCTCTGTAAAAATGTCGGTTCAAATCCTTTCCATTTTAAAACAGGCAACTAATTTGGGCCATCTTCCTGAGTTTGTGTATCACAATTATATCGTATGTGTGATTTGAAAATGGTCTTCAATTTTCAGTTTCCTGTTTATTATACTTCTGATTTTTATTTTGAAAACTTTGTACTTCTCTATTCTTCTCTAAGAAAATTGCTTTTGTTGAAGTATCTAGAAGCTTTCTTCTAAGAGTTTTATAGTTACAAGTCACTTGGAGGTTTGTGACCCATGTTTGCTCATTGTTGTGTGTTTGGTGCAAAATTTACAATTTTTTTTTTGTATCAGAATGATGAATTACCAGTATTATTTGCTATAGGACAGTCACTTTTCTTCTTTTAAAAACTCTTATGTAGGTGAGTGTTTGTATGTATGCTAAGTATATCATGTGGGTATAGTACCCATGAGGCCAGAAGACATGAAATTCCCTGGAACTGGAGTTACAGGTGGTTGTGAGCCACCATGTGGGTGCTGGGAATTGAGCCTGGGTCCTCTGGAAGAGCAGTCGGTGCTCCTAACTGCAGAGCCATCTCTCCAGCCCTGTTACCCTCACTTTCAGTTGACTTTTGTACAAGGCATTTGGGAATGTTGTCCATGGCTAATTGAGTTGTCTGTGGATCCCGTCGCTGTTTCTGTTTCAGTCTTCACTCTCTTTATGATCCTTCTTCCTTCTCTGTTGCACTGGCTAAGATCTTCAGAGTGACGTCAAGCTAGAGTAGTTATCCCCTGCCCTGTCCCAAGGTTGGGTGTTCCACTTCATGTCATGAAGTCTGATGCTAGTTCTAGGTTCTTGTAGATGCTGATTGTGGAGATGGGATGCACGGTCGTGATCAGGCGATGTCCCTGATTAGCTAAGAGGCTCCATGATCGAAGATGCTCAACGTCATCCAGCTAAGAGGCTCCTCCATGGCACAAGATGCTCACAAGCATCCTGCTAAGAGGCTCCATGGAACAAGGTGCTCAACATCATCTATCTACGAGGCTCCATGATACAAGGCACTCAACATCATCTGTCTAAGAAGCTCCATGGTAAAAGATGCTCACCTTCATCCAGCTAAATCCTGATATGAAGCAATTAACATCAGGTCCAGTTGTTGCATTCATTGTTTTTTCCAAGTTCTTCTCTGGATACAGTGGATTCCATTTATTTACCTTCAATTATCAACCTAAAGTGTAGTCCTAAAGAAACCCAAATGATGCACGCTGTCAAATTAGTTACATATTGTTCTATTTAATTGTTGGATGTATAGAGGCATTTGTGTTTTAATTCAGGACAGATATTTTCTTCCTTTCAGGCATGCATGTATGTAGGAGTGTGTGTGATTGCATGGGCAAGTACACCTGTGTGAGTACACAGGGAGTAGACTTCTAATCTCCTACTGTCTACCTTGTTTTGTGAGGCATGATCTCTCACTTACCTGGGAGTTACCAGTTAGACTAGGCTAGCTGGTTAGCTAGCCCCAGGGATCCCGTCTCCAGTTTCTCAGTGTTAGGATAACAAGCATACATGGAAGGCTGGGCTTTTTATATTTTAAAACCATGAATTCTGACATGAACTCAGGCCCTGTGCTGGCAAGGCAAGCACTTTCCTAACTCCGGCTCTGTGTTTGCTTTTGGTACCTGAGTAAAGCTTGCTTCCTGAAGTGAGGCGAGCCCTCCCTTCCTCCCACCCCATTTACATTTGGAGTTCATCATTCTTTAGATGTTTGATTTGTCTGGTGAAGCCATCTGGGTTTGGCGCTCCCTCCCCCATTCCCCTACACCAGCTCCAAAATTGTAAATTAAATTTCTTTGATCATCCTAGGAGGGTTCAAAGGATTTATTTTATAACCGGTGAACTTTGGTACTTAGTGACTGTTGACAATTTGTTCTGTGTCGTCTAAATTGTCGAGTAGATAGGAATCAGCTGTTTGAGCTTCTGCTAGCCTTTTCTTGCCTCCCAGACCTTGGTGACAGGTCCTATTTCATTCCTGCCATTTATAATTCTTCTTCTCTCCTTTTTCTTAGGCAGCCTGGCTGGAGTTGATGAGGCCTGTCTGTCTTTTTAAAAGAGACAGCTTTCTGTTTCTATCAGGTTTTCTTTATTATTATTATTATTATTTTCTTTTGTCATTTTTTTAATTGATTTCTCTTCAGATATTTATTATTTTCTTTTCTGTCTCTGTGTTGAATTTTTCTTCCCTTAGAACTCTCATATGCATACTTACATGATATATTTATTGAGCCTTTTCTTTTCCAGTCCAAACCTCTGTGGTCTCTTGTAGACACTGTTTTAGCTCTGTCTCTCAGACTCTCCTATAATTTTATTTCTTACAGTTTATACTTATTTTGCTAATGTCTGCTATAGCTTGCTTTCAACTCATAGGTAGGTGGTGCCTATAGCTTCTGTGGAAGTGTTTGAGGGTTCCTGGCCACATGCTTGTCTGATTCTGAATTGCATATCCAACATGGAGCTGACTTATGCTATGTAGACACCATCCCATGGTACCTTATAGCATCAACAAGCTCTTTCTATATTTTGGAAAGAGACCCTCATCAAGTTACCCAGACTGGCCTTGAACTTGTCATACAGCCTGGACAGTCCTTACCTTGCCATCCTCCTGCCTCAGCCTCCTGAGTAATTAGGATCAGATACCTTTCTACCACAAACTTCTAGTCTTTTCCATTTTGCTCGGATAGTACCTTGTTAATGAATGTATATATTTAAGCAGTTCTTACCTTTTATGACAGAATCTCATAGTGTAGCCAGGCTGACCTTGAACTCCCAATTTGTCCCTTCAGTATCCTGAGTCTTGGAATTACCAATAGGCCCACTAATGACCTTTCCTGGTTGTTTGTAAACTAGGGTCTATCTTGCTAAACCTTCACTGTGGTCTTGACAAGGAAACCATAGCTTCTGGATGGGATGCTCTGTAAGTGTCAGGTAGGCTGGGCAAGTCATTAGCTATTATTAGCTAATCTACATTAGTTGTAACTCAACTCCTAGTTGAGGTTTTTTTTTTTTTTTTTTTTTTTTTCTACATCTTCCTTCCATCACCGAGAGGAGGCTGCTGGCATTTCTAACTATGATTGTGGATTTCAGTGGTTTCTCCTCAATAGGCTGCAAGCTTTTGCTGTCAGCTGCTTACACACTTAGCCTGGCTATGCATTTCTGGGTGAACGGATTCTTTCATAAATACATTTTGCACTCTTCCCTCTGGTTTTCCTTAGAAACGTATACTCACTTTAATATACACACTTCAGTTTTAAAAATCGACATTAAGTTGGTATATGGTCTCCCATATTTTCATTTTAACCAGTTGCCATCTCTGGGCTGTGCCTGGGTTTGACATTCTGACAGGCTCTGCATTCTAACTGATGTCTTAACTGTGTGCCTCTCTTGTCATTTGATTACAGCTCGGACAGAGAACACTCTATTGCTGGTCGAATGTGGTTAAATTTTTTTTTAAAGTTTGATTGATTCATTTTACGTCTGAGTGTTTTGCTTGCCTGTGTGCTGTGTACTGTGTGCATCCTGGTGCTCTTGGAGATCAGAAGAGGGTATTGGATCCCCTGGAACTAGAGGATGGGTGGTTGTAAACTCACGTGAGTTCTGGGAATCAAACCCAGGTCCTCTGTAAAAGCAGCAAGTATTCTTAATTACTGAGCCATCTCTCCAGCTCCCCCATTTATTTTTTTTAAAGACACGGTTTCTCTGTGTAGCCTCTGCTGTCTTGGAACTTACTCTATAGACGAGGCTGGCTTTGAACTCGGATCCGACTGACTCTGCCACCTGAGTGCTGAGATTAAAAGCATGCACCATCACTGCCCATCCAGTCCCATATTTTTAATTTTAAACACCTTTATTTTATGTGTACGTTTTAGCTACACGTATATGTGATCCTCATGAATACAGGTACCCTTTGAGACCAGAAGAAGGTGTCAGATGCCCAGGGTCTGCAGTTTAGTGAGATGTCCCTGCAGGATGCTAAGAACCTGACTTGGTTCCTCGGCAAGAGCAGGAAGCATTCTGAACCACAGAACCATCTCCATGCCACACATTGGCTTTGAACTGAAGGAAGATCTGGCAGCTGAACACAGGAGGTGAAGATGCTCTGCTCTCAGTCACACAGCTGACAGCTGCCATCTCTGGGATGATGGAACAACAGGGGAGGTTCTGTTCTCAGAGGCCAAACAGGGAGCATCCAAGGGAAGTGAGTAGACCTGGGGTATGTGATGTCACCATGGATGTGGTGGGAAGCCAGATAGAGCTCTGGCTGTGTCCTTCTCTGCTCTAGGTTCCTGTGGGTGGCTGCCATTGAGCCATTGCAGAAGGGAACAGCCGAAATGGAGGAGATGTTATAAGGCAGAACTAGTCATTTCTCAATGACCAGAGCACAGCTTCTTAGTTGAGCAAAGCTAATGTTCAGATTTTACAGTTAAGGAAAGAGCCATGTGAGCCTCAGCAGGATGTCAGGGGACAGACATCAGGAGGTCTATTTAGAATTGAGGGTCTGAGCCCAGGTGGCTGATCCCTCAATGTGTGGGGGTCAGCTAGACATGGCCAAGAGTGGAGCCAAACCAGACCAGACCAGACCAGACCAGACCAGACCAGACCAGACCAAACCAAACCGTGTATAGCCCAGTTGAGCAACTGCTTGTTCAAGCAAGCTAGTTTGGGGCAGTTTCCTAAAGCAACCAGTAAGACCCTTTCCTATTTCTTAGCTCCATGTTCCTGGCAGGAATTTTCTGGAAAGGGCAGTAAAAGTCGTTCTGCTAAAGATGGCTCTAGGCTTCAGTCTTGACTGTTGAACTTAGTGGATACACATGGTCTTTGCTGTCATGGAGATATTTCTAGAAAGGAATGCAGCCTATAACACAAATTCTCCACTTCAGTGGTCTCTCTGCACAGTTTTGTCTTTACACCTGGTAGAGTGTGTGCTACAGAGAGCAGTTACTATGGGGACGCTAGAGTGGCTTACTGTGGTGCGTTTGGAGGACAAACTGCTTACCTCTGTGCCAGCACAGACATCAGGGAGTCAGCTTTTAGAAAAGGGTTGTTATATACAAGGCATGGTAGTGCATGCCTTTAATCCCAGCACTCGGGATGGGGGAGGGGCCGGAGGTATGCCAATCTCTGAGTTTGAGCTAGCCTGGTCTACATAGTGAGCTCTAGGCCAGCCAGTGAGACCCTGTGGATTTGCTGTCAACCCAGACAGCTCTGTGGGGGAGCCCAGAGACGATGCTTCAGCTTCCAGCTGTGGTACACTGAACAGGCAGCATGTAGCTGTTAGCAGGTCCCTGAGCCTGCTGTTCTGACCTCATAGTCACCCCAGGTTTTATGTGGAGGCAGAAGAAGTGATGTGTCATACCCTTTTCTGTTTCACACATTTGGGATATTTCTCTGCTGAGACAAAGGATAGCCCTTCCCTCTGTTCATTGTGCCGTGTTCCTGATGTGTGCCTGCCCTGCGTGGGATTTAAGAATGGTCACAAGTCAGTCATTCTGCAAGTCTCTTGTTCACAGTCTGGCTCTCCTTGCACGTTTAAGTCCTGGACTTACTACGATTCTCCCTTCTGTCTCAGCTCAGGGGAGGGCTTCATGGTTCCCTGCCTCTTGCTTTGTACTTGGCGTGGCCTGGGGGAGGATGCCACTTCATAAATATTAGGCTTGTTCTGGGCCACGGGTGGGGTTTGTTCTCTTTCTTGAGGACACTGATGTCATCTGTACATTTAACCTCTGCTGCAGCTTCCCATCATAGCATCTTATTTCTTTTTGGGGAGCCATCCCCCAGAGCAGTCCGCACAGTGAGGTCAGGCTCAGGAGATGCGGAAGGGAGGCAGACAATGGACCTTTTCCACTGCCTGACCACAGTGAATCAGAGGTTGGCATCGGATCCATTCACAGTGGAGGAGGCACAGGCTTGGTTCTTTTGTTGGAGAATTGAAAGGTGATAAGGCCACGTTTCGTGGGGACCAGTAGCAGCAAAGATGATTACATTGTAGCCAGGGCTGCCAGGGCTGCCAGGGCTGCCAGGGCTCTAGCTCTGTTAGCAGGATGCTCAGCATGCACAAAGCCCTGAAGTTTGAGTCCCACCATTTTATAAATGGTACATGGTGGTGCATGCTGGTAATTCAAGCACTTGGGAGGTAGAGATGAGAAGATCAGAAATTCAAGATCAACGTTGGCTATGTAGTGAGTTAGAGGCCAGTCTGGCTCATATGAATCCCTTATCTTAACAAACAAAATAAAACAACAACAACAAAAAGATGCAACCCGGAGCTACTGGGACCTTGGAGAGTGGCCTTGTATAAGGCTGGATGCAGCCATACCTGAAGTTACAGCTTTCCCACGGATGAGAACCAATGAGCTGTGTTTTAAATTTAAGCTAATAAGTTTGCCTCATTTGTGGTTGGAAGAGTTCTGACTGTCGCATCACGAGAGGAGCAAGGAGCAGTGAGCCAAGCACATAATTCCATCTCCCATGGTTTTCTCTCCAGCTCAATTATGTTTCCAGACAGGGCATAGTGTCTGAGCTCAAGATACGAAGGACTGTTCTCTTCCTGTTGGGGCTTTGGTACATTAAAGCCGTGGGTGTCCCTGTCCTAAATGGTCAGATCTGGCAGTGAGGGTGTCAAGATGACATTTGCACCAGCAGGTAACTAACTGGGTCTGGTATGGGATCGACATACCCTGCTGGTGTCTCAGTTCGTTGGCAGAGAGAGTTCACATGGGCAATCACAGGGCCTCCCTCCGGTCTTTCTGCTCATGTGTTTGGCTTCTGTAGCTCTTGTTTCTGGAACTGGTGGTGTAGCATTGGAGACCGGGCAGTGTGTGCCAGTATTCTTGAAGGGAGGCTGGGCATTTTAACCGTGCTGAGAATAGAGCCTGAGGATACATGAATGCTCCAGTCAATAATGAATGCTAGATGGAAGGATGCTGCGCCCTGATACAGACTACTCTGGAAATTGGACCTGCGCAGGCTGGTAAAGACAAAATAGCAGCCATAGGTCAGACATTGCCCACGGGCACACCATGCTTGGTCAAGAGCAGGCAGCGTTCATTGCTTTTTGAACAGGAGTGTCAATGTTTTCAAATCAGAAGAACTGGCATACATTTGAACTTCTGGTAGCTCTTTGAAAACCAGTGACAGAGCTGGCATCTCCAAGGTTCATGGGGGCCTGGGTGACTTCTGTCTGCTTTAGAAGAAGCCTGTTCTATCCCCTGGCTCACTCACCCTCTGCCAAGACCGCTTTGCTCATGTGTCATCTGACACAAAGCACTCTAGGCCACGAAGCCCCCAAGGGCCTCCTGTCTTCTCAGCTGCACCCACTGATTGTCCCTGTGTCTTTTCTCAGTGCCTCTGTATGTCTGCGCATGCCTGCTTGTAGAGGTCAGAGGTCAATGTCTTCCCCAACTCATATTACTTTTTGAAGGAGAGTCTCTCATGGAGATCTGGAGCTTGCCAACATGGCTAAACTGACTGGCCAGCTAGTCTCAGCAACCCTCCTGTCTCTGTTTCCCAGAGTTGGGAATTGTGTACTTTTGTGCCTGGCTTTATGTGGGAGCTGGGGATAAGGGTTCAGGTATCAAGTGCTTTGCTAACTGAACCATGTCCCCAGCTCCTCCCGTTTCACGCTAACATCAATTAGAACCCATTGTATATAAGCAATGGGGACACACCAAAGAGGAAGAAAAGTAGAAGTATTCAGACAGTTGTCTGCAACCCAGATGTGGCTCTATCCCTGGAACAAACTGAGCTGCACCTGGATCCTGGGTACCAGACTCCACAAGTTTCTGTTGACTTTAGGCTGAATGGAACGGCAGGTCACATGACTAAGTGTCCAAGAACTCTCGGAACCATATGCAGCCTTACGGGAAAGGAAGCATCATGTCTAGGTCATCCCTTTTATCATTCTTTCTCTGGATAGCGCCACAAGGGACTGACTTGGAGAAGACACCGGCTCCATTTAACTGCTCAGCTCTGACGCTGTGCGAGAACAGCCAGCCCAGAGGTGGGCATATCCTGTCCAAGAGGGTGATTGTAGATACTGAGCTAACAAGCTTCCGATGCCAGCGGCCAGTGTGCAGAGTTTTTGGCTTTCTCAAACTGTGAGCATCACATTCCCTGTACAGTTGTGTGCCCGGGATCTAGGCATCAGGGCTTCCCGACCTCTGCTCCTTTTTAGCCCTGCTTTCTTGAAGCCTGACGGATAGCAACAGTCTTTAGGGTGTGTGTGGCTCAGATGCATGCATCTATTGAGAAGTGAGTCCTGCAACTCACAGACCCATCTCTTTGCAATTATTCTAAAACTTTGATTTTACCTGACAAGGAAAAAAAAATCATTTATTTCTTTTTTAAGAAAATTTCAAAAGGTTTGTTTTCCTTTTTAATTATGTGTATGTGTTGGATATGCACGTGAGAGTACAGTTGCCATGGAAGCCAGAGCTATCAGATCCTCTGGAATTGGAGTTACACACACACACACACACACACACACACACAGAGAGAGAGAGAGAGAGAGAGAGAGAGAGAGGTACGCACACATATATACACATATATATGCATACAAACACATACATACACCACACTCATATACACATACACCAATACACATACATGTATACATGCTTCATTTACACCATACACATAAACACACACCTGACATGACCTACCTGCTGTGGTTGCTAGGAGCCAAGTTCTGGTCCTCTGGAAGAGCAAGTGGTCTTAATCGCTAAGACATCGCTCCAGCCCTGCAAAAATATTTTTGCATATAGCTCAGAGGCCATTGCTTTCAGATATGTATTTAAGCCAATTGGTAGAATCAGGCTGATGTGTTTCTGCGCACACATTTATCAATTTGTGTGGTAAACACAACATGAAAATCTGTGTTCTCAGCAAACGTCTAGTCTGTCCCCCGGGCATTGTTAACTGCCTCATAGGCTTATTAGGCCCTAGAATTCTTTCATCAGAGAAAGGAAGGTACTTGACCCGGAGAACTGACTCCTGTTGTCGGCAAGTTCCCCGAGTTGGGAAATGGCTTGTAAGAGTTGCCATGTTCTTATATATGCGTGGGATCTTATGATGGGAGGGAGGGTGGGGACCAGAGCCTGGGAAGGTATGGGATTTTCATAAAATCAAAGCCCTTGATATTTTCCTCATGGAAGAAGTACTTCCGAGGCCCCGCCCTCCCTGAGGGAGCCTTGATAATTGGTGACTGAGAGAGGGGTGTGGCTTTCTTTAACGCTGTTGCCACTAGCAGGCGGTCTGTGCTCCAGCGAGTTCACTTTCAGAATCTACTATCTCATTAACAGCCCAGCCAAGAATATGGACCTTCTGAAAATCCGTGCGGAAAGCATTGTGAAGTCAGGCGATTGAAAGTTACTTCTGAGGGACTCTGCCCTACAGCTCACCCGCACACTCTGCCTCTTTGTATAGGAGGCTCTGAGGCTAAGCGGTGAAGATTCTCAGTGGGATGGCCCCTCTTTCCGGTGCAGGTTCAGGCTGGTTCAGGGTCTGACCCTTGAAGTGACTCTATAGAGAGCAGGGATCTGGAGACTCCCGTTGGTTGTTGAGTTCTTTGATGCTTCTGACAAATCGGTTTAGGTCCCCATTGTTTGTGTTTGTAATGACACAGACGACTGCAGGCTGGCTCTCTTTAACCGCCTGTGTTTCTGCCCCCATCTGTGTACAGTAAATCAGGGAAACAGTATGATCAGGACAATCATCGCAGCCTTCTCCCTCCTGGCGAGCCATCTCCCCTCCATTTTGTTAATTACGATGAGAGTAACACATCTGCTCTGCTCCAGGCCTCCTCGCCCATCAGGTCTCAGATGGGAGGTGGAAAGAGATCTGAAGATTGTCTAAGTTTTCCATGTCTGATGCTGTGAGTTGAAGGATGTACTGTGGGGATTGGAGCTCGTGTGTTTTCTGGCATCCTTCTTATGTACAGGCAGGGCCCCATGAAGAGTCCCATTCTCTCTCTCTCTCTCTCTCTTTAAGATTTTTTTGAACTTTTGCTTGTTTGTTTGTTTATGACTGTTTGCCTGCATGTATGTATAGGCACCATGTGTGTGCAGTACCCAAGGATGCCAGAAGGGGGCATTAGAGTCTCCCAGAACTGAAGTGACAGATGGTTGAGAGCTGCCATGTAGATGCTGGGAACTGAACCCGAGTCTTCTGTAAGAGCAGCTAGTGCTCTTAACTGCTGAGCTGCCTTTCCTGTCCCCTGCTTAGGTCTTTCAAGATGTTGAGATTGAGGGTTTTCCGGGGACAGCTGCCCACTCCATTCTAACCACAGGAAAATACCTTGTCATGGAACCATAGTTTCTGATTTTCAGAGAAAGATATTTGAGTCCCTCTCGTTGTCCTTTATCTGTTCAGAATAAAGTGTGTGCAGCAGGGCTCCCAAGTCTCGTTCAGTTCCAATGCACCCAAGCCTTGCAAAGCACATCTTGTATTAATGACTTTGTGGACATGGTGGCCATTACCTTAGCTGTTTAAGCAGAGATTTTCCACACTCTCCTTGTCTTTTAATCTAGAGACTTTGATTTTGGGTCACACTTCATGGGGGAGGGATGGGTAAAATATCACACCTCTGGGTTTTTGATGGGTATGTACCACAAATAAAAAGCTTGTAGAAAAGTGGTGCATATAGTATTTATCCTCCTCCTCCTCAACCTCTTCTTCCTTCTCCTCTTCCTCTACCTCTTCCTTCTCCTCCTCCTCCTCCTTCTCCACTACCACCACCACCCCTTCCTCCTTCTCCCAGGAAAAAAAAAAAGAAGCAAGACTGGTCTGTCTTAAAGATGTTACTGTGAATTGCTCCCAGTCAGAAGAAAAACATTACCCAGCTGTTTTGGTGGGGATCCAGCCCACTGGGTTCTGCATGGAACTGTGTGATGGTGGATGGTCATTTCCATTTGTGATCGGGAAGGTTGCCCGATCAGAAAGGTTACCTCACAGTGGTGGAAATACCTGCTGTTTCCCAGTTCCTGTTCAAGCTGGATTCACTCTTCTGGATCTCTGAACATCTCCTATGAGGAAATAGAATGGGAGGCCAGCATTAATGGGGCTTCAGTGTTGAGCTCATGACAACTCAGTAGTGAGGTTTACTCCTGTGTGTAGCTGGTGAGACCTGTGTAGAAGATACCGATGGAGGAAGAGCTGCGGACACACATGATTTCCAGAGTGGAACTGAGAATGTTTCAGAAGGAGATCTTTGTGCATCTGTGCAGGTGTAGATGCTTGCGGCTCAACAGTATCTCTGTCACTAGTCAGGCGACATCTGTGTCATCAGGTCAGTCCAGATACCAAGCCTAGGGTTGGAGCAGATGCCGAGGTCAAGGGTTTTATCCCCCAACATGGCTGCTGCCTTTCGGAAGTGAGTGGAGTCTCCTGCCTGACCCCCACATTTCTGCTTGTATTCTAGACTTGGATATTTGGGACTTCATTCTTGGGAGCACATTTAGGTTTGATAACTCCATAAATGATCCCTAGACCTCACAAGAGTCAGGTTGTATGTGTAGCAGTCCAGTGATAAAGTTCAAAGCTTGGGAATACCCAAATGAAAGAGACAGGTAGCCCAAGGTCCTATAGTAAAGAGTGGGAGTAGCACTCCAAGAAATACCCAGGGATTCATTCTATGTTCACAGCAGTGTCCTGCTAGAGGACATTTACATTAGAAATATCCTCTCCCCTCTACCCCCTCCCAAACAAAAAGAAGTCAAGGGCTGGAAAGATGGCTCAGCAGTTAAGAGCACTTGTTGCTCTTCCAGAGGACCCAGGTTCTGTTCTCAGCACCTATATAGTAGCTTACGATCTTACCTTTAACTCCACTTCCAGCAGATTTGACACCCTCTTCTGACCTCTGAGGTCAGCCACACATGTGTGGTATACACACATACATGTAAGTAAGACGAAGTCATAAAAACATTTAACTATCACACAACATCACCAAGGAAGTGGTTGTAAAGATAAAACCAGCCAATCTGAACCCCAGAGATTGATAAATGGAGCTCAGATTTGTGGATTTGTGGCTGGTATACATCTTTCTATAATATATCTTGTCCTTCATCAGATAGTTAACTGGCTTTGACCTCTGCCACATGATAACTGGAGTCTAGGGTGCAAGATGGGGTTATGGGAACCACTAGGCCCTGAGCAGCTGGACAGAGGGATTCTGGGAGATTAGCTCAGTCTTGGACTTTTGTACTCTGTCACTAGATCTCTCTTGAGTCTCTCTGGCAGGTGCAGACCTGGAGGTGGAGGTGTGGGGTCACCCAGATATGTGCTGGCATGCGTCTGACCCAGGAAGGTTTGATTCTTCCTCTCGGCTTCTGGGAGGTCCTGCTGGGGGCTAGGGTGGCCTTTCATTGTGCATGGGGCCGGTGCTCACAAAAGCAGAACTAAGGCATCGGAAGTGGGCGTGAACTTTTCTGATCACTCAAACCTGTTTGCTTAAGTTACTATTGGCTTCAAAAACAAGTGTGCTTTAAGCAGAAGTTTAGAGGCCCTTTGTCTCAAGTGTGCATGGAGCTGTGTGACTGGACATAGGTGGACCCTTCCCATCACCCACTCAAAGCCCTCAGCCCCTTTATACTAATCCTATCTCACCACCACAGCTTACCTCTCCCTTAAAAACACATATTTGTTTTTAATTTTGTAAACTCTTCCCAGCTTTGCTGTAGTCTAATTACTGTATCCTGCTATCTGTTAGACGCAGTTAGCCCAATGGCTCAAAATATTCACACACCATAGAACAGCCATCGTGAAAGGGCTAGCTCACATGTGCATTACCTCCTGCGTTCTCTTTTCTTTACCTTTTATTTTTCATGATAAAAATTATGAAGACTGAGTCTTCAAAGACGTCTAAAATAGAATCTGGTATCATAAATGGTGGTCCCCAGCATGCACATGTGACTTTGGGAAGCAAATGATCCTATTACTGATTTGTTGACTCTTTGGACCAGAATCTCTCCCATTCTCCCATCCACCAGCTGCTGGCAGATGGGGTTATGCTTGTATGACGATGGAGGGGAGGAACTGGAAGTCTGGCCTGTCACAGAGGAGCTGTAAGCCAACCGAGGATAGCAGATTCGGTGCTGTGTTTCCATGGAAAGGCAGGTGTTCCTTTGGTCTCTTCAGAAGAATTTATTTCTCATCTGGGACCCGGGAGTTGACTTTTCTGTAGCCTGGATGCTCTTTCAGCCGTGACTCACAATCGTCCTTTCCCGTTTGGTCAGAGACACAGCATTGCCCTCCAGTGTTCCCATCTCCTTAGTAACAAGCCATGTAAGACCAATCTGAAGACCTGGGATTCACACTTCAACCCAAGCTACAATTATGGCAACCTTCACATGACAGTTCACATTAAACCGATACATCCAGCCCCATTCACTGGTCCATGTTTCTCTGTGGCTCTCTGAATGAACTGGGGAGTCATTTCAAGTTCCCATATCTGTCTGCACCAGAACCCTTCCACCCTGTACCCACTGGGAAGAAAGCACTGTCCCCCCAGCTTAGCTCCGTCACTCTGCATGTTTTGTAACTCACAAACAAGCTGGTTTTTTTTTTTTTTTTTATCTCTTCCATCTAAGCTCATCTCTGTGTGTGGAGCTGAGGTTGTTCCGCCTCCCTATGTGTCTTCAATATACTAAAGTGGAGTAGTTTTATTTTAAACAGCTAGAGTGCCTTTGAATCACAGACTCCGTCCCTCTCTTGAATCCCTTTGATGGAATTCAGATAAATGGCTTTGTGCTGGAATATCCTCCATTAGATTTATTTCTAAAGTCTTTTAGGGATGTCAGCAGGCTGCTCCTGAGCTAGGAAACGAGAAGCATAGCAGATCAGCCCCGCCCCATGATCCTCCTAAGGGTGGGACTGCTGTGAGCTGGTTTGAGCCTGTTGGGAATGGAGAGTCCAGAGGTCAGGGTTGAATAGGTTGACCCAGAAGCTGATGAGTGGAAAGGCAGCTGGGTGTTGAGTAGACAAGTGAACACTGTTAACCCGTGTACAAACCAGGGAGGAGTCCCAAGCTCTTGGCTTTCATCAGATCTTTGGGCCTGGAAGTAACCAGGAGGTCTCTAGCAGGGGTGATGAATGGGTGTGAATTTCCCTCCTGGCATGAGGTTTGAAATTGAGAGTCGGGAGCTTGACCTTGTTATGACACTTCTAGGTCAGCCTTCTAAAAACACTGGGACAGGGGAAGCTTTTCTAGGCTGATCCTGCTAGAATGGACCAAACCTTGTCAGAGTATACTTGTTTTAGTTTGGGTTTTTATTGCTGTGACAAACACCATGGCCAAAAAGTAAGTTGGTGGAGGAAAGGGTGTATTCAGCTTATACTTCCACATTGCTGTTCATCACCAAGGGAACTCAGGACAGGAACTCACACATGATAGGAATCTGGAGGCAGGAACTGATGCAGAGGCTGTGGAGGGGTGCTGCTTACTGGCTTGCTTCCCCTGTCTTTCTCAGTCTGCTTTCTTATAGAACCCAGGACCACCAGCCCAAGGGTGGCACCACCTGCAATGGGCTGGGCCCTCCCCTATTGATCACTAATTGAGAAAACACCTTACAGCTGGATCTTATGAAGGCATTTTCTCAACTGAGGCTCCTTCCTCTAGATGACTCTAGCTTGTGTCAAGTTGTCAACACAAAACCAGCTAATACAATACTCTTCCAAAAATTAAGACATATAGAAAGTTGTTAACATGGTTAAGATATAACATTGGATGAAGGTTAGTATGTTTGTTATTTTCCTGTTGTTGTGAACAAATATCTGACAACTTAAGGGAGGAAGAATTGATTTGGGCTCACAGTTTGAAGGATACAGTCCATCATGGCAGAGAATGCATTGCAGCTGGTTACATTGTATTCACAGTCCATCATGGCAGAGAATGCATTGCAGCTGGTTACATTGTATTCACAGTCCATCATGGCAGAGAATGCATTGCAGCTGGTTACATTGTAGCCACAGTCTGGAAGCAAAGAAAGGCAAATATTGGCTCAGCTCACTTTCTCCTTTTTATTCCACCCAGGCCCTAGTACATGGATGGTGCTGCTCACATTTAGGGTGGGTCTTCCCTACTCAGTTAACCCTTTCTGTAAACACCTTGACAGACTAACCCAGGGGTATGTATTCATGGTGATTAGAAATTCAGTCAAGGTGACGGTGAAGAAGAATCATCATATTCAGATAAGGGAACCTCTGAGATGAAGTAGATATAACAGGATTATGCATTAATGTATTTATTTAAATGCACAGAAATGTAAATATTCATATATTTGTGAAGTCATTATTAAAAGGATACAGAAAATCTTCCTTTTATTTATTATGCAGTGGCTTCTGAGGTTGAGTCTTCTACAAGGCAATAAACGGCTTTTCCCTCAGTGGACCAAAGTCACTTACAACTTCTCGGTCTTCTGAAGGTGCCAACTAAACACAGAGTCTAGACTTGGAGCACCTGAATGGCCAAGCAGAAGGAGGGCCTTCTCTGGAGTCTCCCATTGAGTTTGGCTTGGCATGGTGAACTTTACCGCCTGACCCAAAAGGTCAAGACAACTGCTGTGTTTCATGTTCACAGTTGGCACGGGGTATCTCCCAGTTGGCATGTTGAATCCCTATAAAAGCAACTGGATCATTCCTGAAGAGATGGTAATGACTGGACAAGCAGAGAGGGGCCATGTACTCTAGGGTACTCTGTTCAAGGGTAGCTGCTATCCAATGCGAAGCATTTGTCCACAGTTGTAGTAGGAAATATTGTGTTTCTAGAATGTCAGGGAATATTATGTAAAATTCCTCACTACTTAAAATATGGGCAATTGATTCATTGTAAGGAGACAGTACTGTCTTAGTGTGTTTGTAAGCTAGATGATTTATAGTTGGTAATGCTCACAGTGCTAGAAGCTAAGATAGTCAAAATCACTGTACAGCAGATGTAGAGCCCAGTAAGATCTTATCCCAGCTCACTCATAGTGGATATGTACTGTAATCTCTCATGGTGATGGAGGTGATATGGTTTCTAGTTTGTTTGTTTTTTTTATAAAAACACTATTAAGGTTTGAATGTGAAATATCCCCCAGAGGGTCACATGTTTGAACTCTTAGTTCCTATTTGGTAGTATTGTTTTGGGAGCATGTAGGACATTTACAAGGTGGAGGTTTTTTTTTGGGAAAAGTGGGTCTCTGAGGGGCAGGGCTTAATGGTTTTAGCCTGTCCTTGGTTCAGGGCCAGGAGATAGAAAGACTTTTGCCTTTTAAAATTATGTGCATATTGTATGCGTTTGTGTGTGGGCATGTGCACATGAGTGCATTGCCAGTGGAGACCAGAAGAGGGCGCCAGATCCCCCAGAGTTGGAGTTATAGATGACTGTGAGCTGTCTAATGTAGAGATGCTGGAAACACAACTTGGTTCTTACAAGGCGAGTTCCATGCTCTTAACCAGCAAATCACTTCTCCGACCGTGCAAACCAGAATGTTTTTGAGGCTGGGACCTTTCATATATTAGGCAAATAGGATAACCATCACACTATGAAAACCCACTACTTTTTAAATAAATGCTTAAAAGTTCAAAATACGATCATGATTTCTTTTTATGAAAGGAGAATTATATGTACTTTCACTTTTAAGGTATAGACACAAAGTCTGGACCAAAGTCTAAAGCAGAGCCAACCGTATACCCTGACATGTTGGGCTGGTTTTCACTGAAGTAGAAGAGTTGAATATCTGTGAAAGAGACCAGGGGGCTTCCGAAGCCTGGCTTATTTATGCTTTCTCTAAATGTTTGTCTGGGATGTGAATGTCTTTTTGGTGTTCAGTGCACAACGCATACATAAAAAGAAGTGGTACTACAGACACACACACACACACACACACACACACACAAACACACACACACGGCATGTGTGTGGAATTGTTGGCGTTCAGCCATGTCTGATTTTTCACTGTTATAAATAAGGCCTCGGTCACCATTGTCAGTCCCCCACACAGCCATTTGATGTGACTTAAGTCACAATTATCTCCCACCGAGAGCAGTGTTAATGCTGCCATGTGTGCAATTTAATGAACAATGTGGCGACTTGTGGTAAATGAACAATTTTTCAATTTAGTGTTTATGATGGCTGCCGGAGAGACAAAAATTCTGTTTTTACTGGTTTAAAAAAAAAAAAAGTTAATAACGAGTCAGGAGGTTTTGAAATTCTAAATGTGAAAAGGAAGTCAACTAATTTTCAAATAATTGAGGAACTATTCGACACGGGGGAAAGCTTTTTCTGGGTCAGATTACGTTTGCATGCAAGTCTACCCTGGTTAACAATCCATAAATTTCATACACTCAGTTTTGTCTCTGTGTGCAGCTGGCCTTAGTATTTGGCTAGGAAATTTTTAACATGCTCTCAGAAAGGCTGTTTCTCCTGCAAGGCCAAGGTCAGCTCCAGTGTCCCCATACTTCCTCCCCCAGGTGGGTGGGTCTCCATTACGTCTAGGGAGGTGACCTGTCTTCTGTGGAATCTGCTAGAACCAATAGTAATAAAGGACAAGGCAGGAGATGTGACCCATTGGTCGAGAGCTCATCTAGCATGTGCCGAGACCTAGGTTTGATTCCTAGCGCTTCATAAACTGGTTGTAGTGGTGCATGTTTGACACTCAGCACTCAGGTGGTGGAAACTTTAGGATCAGAAGTTCAAGGCCATCCCTGGCTATACAGTGAGTTTGAGGCCAGCCTGGGCTACAGGAGACCCTGTCTCGAAACAGACAGACAAACCCCAAACAACAACAACATGAAACCGACAGCAGATATACCTGATAAAATTATCTCTTGAAGGGATCTACACCTGGCATTGGTGGCATATGCCTTTAATCCCGACAGAGGCAGAGGTAGGCAGTTCTCTGAGTTTGGGGCTAGCCTGATCTGCAGAATAAGTTCCAGAGCAGTCAGGGAAACACAGAAAAACCTCCCTGGAAAAACAAACAAACAATCTACTTAGGGGCCACTGAGAGGGCTCAGCAGGTAAGGGTGCTTGCCACCAAGCCTAACGGCATGAGTTTTAACTCTGGAACCCACACAGTGGAAGGAGAGAACTGAATCCTGCAAGTTGTCCTCTGACCCCAGTACCACGACCCCACACATAAAACAGACCACTGTAAAGAATTTTTTAAAAGGCTCATCTAGCTGTGTTTTGTGTCATAATCTCTAAGGGCAGATAACTCAGGAGGGATGACAATGACTACATGATGCCATCAGCTCCTTGCTGCCCAGACCATCCTGTCAGGGGCATCAGTAAGTTCTCATAGCCCCACAAAAGCCTTTGAGCTGATCCCAATGCCTCAGCCTGGTGTTGATGTGAAGAAACTCTTCCACACCCTCGTCAGGACAAGCTCCTATTTCCTGACACCCATTTCCAGTCTTCAGTACTCCATTTGGCATTGCGAAGTGATTTAGGAAACTTTACATTTCCCACGGCACCTCATTGATAGAAAATCTCATTTACACCTAAACCCCTCCAAATGCATGAACCCAAATTGTTGTGGTAAATATTTAAGTCTTTGTCCGAGCTTTCTACCCCACCTTTAACCCTTTAGTTCCTGCCTTCATATTTATAATAAGCCATGAACAAATTGTTGAGGTTTGGTCTATTGCTATGTATCGTAATGCTAAATTCTATACCTGAAGGTATAGAATTCCATGAGACTCCTCATGCTTACAAGCTTTTGTTGTGCAAACTTTGTCCCTCGATGTAAAGCTATTTGGTTTAATAAAATGGGCTACAGCCAATTACTGGAGGGATTAGAGGTCTGGAGTGACCTGGTTGGAAGAGGAGAGACTACAGGAGGGGGGTGCAGGGAGAGAAAGGAAGAGGAACCATAAACACATGTCTAGAAGAAACAGCAAGTATCTGGGGTACCCCACTGGGGAGGGTAGCCAGGCCTGCAGTCAGAAGAGTAGATTAGGGTGACCCCCCAATAATTGTCAAAGCCAAATAAAACAGCCACAGTCTAAGTCTCATTTATTTGTAAGCTAGTCAGAGATAAGCTTAAATTGTTTGTACTACACCAAATCGATATGACCTTACAAGAACAGGGTCCCATTGCCACCCCAGCCCCTGGAGTGAGGGCCACACTCCTACGAATCTCAATGTTGACTACGCCTGATGTACTAATTACTTTCGCGTGGCTGTGACATGGCAACATTAGCTTTTAGTCAGAAAGGTTTATTTTGGCTCACTGTCTCAGAGGATCTTGAGGGGGTTTCCGTTCACTGTAGTGGGAACAGCAGGGGTGGGGCCATCTACTTCCTGCGTAGTGGAAGTGAGTGGAGTTCACGTCAGGGCTGTAGAGAAGTAGAGAGGGCAGGTCAAATCCCTGAGTAGGACGAGCCTTCACAGGCCTGCTCCCCCAGAGACCTGCTCTTTCCAATCAGGCCACACCTGAGCTCTCTATGGTCCCCAAAGTAGCATCACAAGAGGACCAAATACTCCAAACATGTCCCTGTGTGGACAGGTTGGCTTGAAGCTGCAGTAGCACATCCTTCTGCTCTGCCTGTATCCCTCCCTTCCGATGGTCCATCTTTGCTTGCCGACTTGTTCTGTGAGCTTCAAAGTGAGCGGCTGGTATTCCACCTGCAGAGGGCAGAAAGGCTGAGGGTAGGGCTGTTAGGGCCATGTTACAGCATCCTCTACCAAGACTCCCTGCTGGCTTTCTGGGTTGCACGTGAATTCTCTCCCTGACCCTAAGGCATTAGCTTTACCATTTTGAACCTCATTAGAGAAAGGTGTGCCTACCATTGCATCAGCCTGTGGTCATCAGCCCCTTGGCTCCCACACTAGCTGAAGGGTCACGAAAGGTTTCCATTCCTGGGGCTATATATGAGAGATTTAGCAGAGTCACCTATCAGTAGGAGGCTGGGGCCATTGCTGTAAATATGAGCTCTTCCACCCCCCTCCTTTTTTTTCTCATGCTGTTGAGAACTGTTGGGCAAGATGGGCAGTGTGGTGGGAAACCATAGGCTTGGTTGGGTGCTCATAGAGCCAAGGTCCCTGACTCGGTTTCCTTTTCTGCGTCTCATGGTACACTCCACACATACAGATTAGATCCAAGCACAATGACGTGTATGGGATGTTTAGCATTGTGGCCTCAAGATGGTGTCTGGAACAGAGCATGGCCACTCCCTACCACCTGTCCCTCAGCTTCTACCCTCAATAGTTTTTGATAAATGACTGGGGGGCTTTTTAAGTGATATAGACACTTCTTGTCAGGGAAGGTTATCAGCTGGCTTTAGAGTGTCCCCTATGGGCTTCCATACTGAGGACATGGTCTGCAGATGCTGATGTTATTCCGGGTATGGGTGCATACGTTAGGAGATGGGACACATCTGGAAGATGCAGGTCACTTGGAAGTATGACTTGGGAATTCGTGTGAGGTCCTAGTCTCTGACTCTCTGACTCCTCCACCACATGCTTTCTCTATCCTGCCATCAGACAGAGCCACCATGGCCACTGTAGTCTCTCCTAAATCATTAGCAGGATAAATCCTTCCTCTCTTGAGATGTTTCCTGGAAGGCATTTGGCTACAACTGAGTGAAGGTACCACATAGTGCTATGAGTCACCGGCAAGTGTATGTAAGGTATTCATCACGGGAGGGAACCTCTTCTATAGAACTCGCTTAGAGAGTTCAAGACCAGTCAACGCATGTTTTAATTAAGGGATTTGTTTTTCTGTGGAGTCAAAGCCAATTGCACCCCAAGGCTTCTGTTTTTCTTTGCAGGTAGATGACTCAAACTCTAGTGTGCCCTTTTCTGAGAAAAACAGAGCTATGATTCCTAGCATTTGCTTAATATTGTTACTAAGAGATTGTTCCCATTCTGAAGGATAGTGTTTTGAAAAATGGCACACGCATCTAGAAAAATAACAAAATGGAATGCATCTCAGTTTAGAATATGATAATTGATCAAATCCGACTATGTCACTGTGAAGGCTTTGGGATCCTGGCCTGTGGAAGTGGGAGATAGCTTAGTTGGTAAAGTGTTTACCTTTTACATGTGAAGACTTGAGTTTGGGCTCCGGAACCCAGGTAAAAGTGTTGTCTGTGGTCATGGGCTCTCATGAGCCAGCCAGCCTAGGCTACTTGCTGAGGTTGAGGTCAGTGTGAGACCCTGTGTCAAAGAAAACACACACACACACACACACACACACACACACAGACACAAAGATAACACAGAGACACATACAGACATACACTGACACAGACTGACATACACTGACACACAGAAACACACACAGACAACACACAGACACACACTGACACAATAGGTACACACTGACACAAAGGCACACACTGACACACACTGATACACAGAGATACACACAGACACACAAAGGCACACACTGACACACTCTGATACACAGACATTCACACGGACATACATAAACATAGACTAACACACAAAACAGACACACAGATACATACAGACACACACAGACACACACAGATACATACATGTAGACATACACACACACACACACCTATGTGCACAGACACGTACATGTATATGATATATAGCCTGGATTTTCAGTGTGGCTGGTGGCCTTGTGGCTTTATAAACTGTATTATCTTTGTAAATTGTGCAGAGCAGATCTTTTCTGGAGCAATTTCTTTTTAATTACTGGGTCCATACTGCATTCTGGGCGGAGAATGCATATGTCAGCGCCAAATGATAATTTGTAATTATGGGCGAGGCAGGGATGGGAAGTACTTGGCTGGCAGCCAAGGGAGAGGGCGTTAACGGGAAGCCCGAGAATCGGGAGGCAGGTGAATGCTGAATAAGAATTCACTTCTTCATGTCTATATCATGTCGGAGACATGCCAACGTGCGGTTTGTGACAAGCAGTTTGTGTGAAAGGACTTGGCCTCTGCATTTCAGACTCAGAACCTCCAGAGGCTTCTTAGTAAGGATTGGAATGACCCCCTCAAAATTAGCTTTAGTCCTTGTGATTCATCTTGAGACGCTGAAGCGACTGATTAAAGAGATAAAGCCCAATGAAACCCAAGATAAATAAGCTGATATTTTCCTGAAAAGAAGATATTTATTATAGAATATGTTTATAAATTTATATATCTATATATAAATATATAAGATATATTTATATAAGATGTATATTCTGTACATTTACCTGGCATATAGTAGTTCTGATAAGAGGTTGTAGATGACACTAACTTTTGTTTTTTTTAAATTTTAAATTTTAAATTATGCATTGCCTCTGTGGGAATGGGCACCCTATGCATGCAGTACCCACAGAGACCTGAAGAGGGCATCAGATTCTCTGGAGCTGGAGTTACAGCTGTTGTAAGCTACCCAGGCTGGGAACTGAACTCAGGTCCTCTGCAAGAGCAGTATCCACTCTTAACCACTGAGCCATCTCTCCACACCTCGCCTTCCATTCTTAAGATCTTCTACGCTTTCCTACTGAAACAACCAAGCAAAAACAGCCTTCTGATGTTAATATCTTACTGCTAGAACAAACTCATCACAGAGCCTACCATTTTTCTCTCAAGTCTAAGCTACCATACTTCCGCACCCAGATAGTTCCGGTGTTTACTGAGATCAGTCACCCGTATGTCCTGGCTCTTGTAGATTTTCATGGACGATCCTCCAGGGACCACTTATGAATGAAATCTTGACAAAGTTTCTATAATAGTTGGTTCAATAGAACCATTAGTAAATTACCTTGGAGTGTTTCCCATGCCAGATATGAAGAAGCCGAGCTGAGAGACAGAGACAGAGACAGAGAGAGAGAGAGAGAGAGAGAGAGAGAGAGAGAGAGACGCTCTGAGAGTCTGCGATCGGCCAGATCTGTTGTTTACTATGTGTGTTATTTCTCTCATTGTGCAATAATTTTTATTATTTGAAAAAACCCCACACAATAATTTAGTTGACTCATGTAGGAAGACAGGCTCAGTGATGGATGATCTATATTGGGTTGGACTGTGGGCATGTCTGTGGGGAAGTGTCTTGATTGTTAATTTATGTTGGAAGACCAAGCCTACTGTGGGCAGTACCATTCCCTAGGCAGGAGTCCTGAACTATGTGAGAAATCACTTGAGCACAAGCAAGTGAGTGAGCATGCATGTATTTCTCTCTTTCTGCTCTTGACTGTTGGTGTGATGCTGCTCCAAGGAACTTCTACTGTGATTGTCCCTCATTGATGGACCGTGATTCCAGCAGCAGTTGAATCTTTAAGGTGAAATAAACCCTTTCTCCCCTAAGTTACTTGTGTAATGACAGGGTGTTTTATCACAGCAACAGAGTTGAAACTAGAACAGTTGCTATGTGTTTCAGGCCAACATACAACATGGTGCTTGGGACCATAAAGATGTCACATCTTCTGTTGTTTGCTGTCACAACAGCCCATCACCAGCCAAGAACCAAGTCTAAGCTCCTCAGAAGGGAGAGGGGGTCATGTTAAAAGCCACCCTGGACTACCAGCCCCAGAACATTTTTTTCTTTGTAGTCATTATTTTCAATATGCATACGTTTCAAGTTTGGTTTATTTCCCTTGGTCTATTTGCATATATTTTCCTTCTTAAATATTAAGATAAGATGTGTGTAGAAGATGACTGGTTTCCTCCATTCTTCATGCCCTAAGAGGTGAACTTGAACTTGTTTGGAGAGAGCACAAGAAGCCAGCCACTCAGAGATGTCACCAGCTATTGCTAGAGTCTCAGATCGACTCTATTTGCTCTGTTGTGCGTAGCAGGTGGGGGCACCCTGTGACTACCCAGCATAGTAGCCATGTGGCTTAAAACCACTTCTGTCCTGCAAATTAGATGGCACCTTTCCGTGGTGGATGGTGCTAACGTGACTCCTCCATTTACTCCTAGCAAGTGTTGTAACCCCCTTTGTCTGTTAAGGATGGATTCAGTGTCTCCTGGATGAACCCTGGACAGTAGAAAGGGAGGGGTCAGGGCTACGTTGGGACTCCAAGAATGCATCTCACCACTGGAGCCTAAAACAGCTGTTGGCACCTTTGGGGGGATTTTCCTCAAGACAGAATTACTGTTTTAATACTGACGAAGTCACCTGTTTGCCTCTGATTCCTTCTGTGTTGTCTCTCCTTTCCTTCCTATCTGCC
Source organism: Mastomys natalensis (assembly GCA_021653895.1). NCBI lineage: Eukaryota > Metazoa > Chordata > Mammalia > Rodentia > Muridae > Mastomys > Mastomys natalensis. Next base: position 690,923 of record JAJTUV010000463.1, read on the forward strand.
CTTCTCTGCGGCTTCAGCTATTAAGAAGAAAGATCTGAGGGCAAAAGTTTGAGAAAGAGACGAAATGAAAAATCCCAAATAACATTAACATTTCTGTGCACTTCATTAGGACGATATCAGAGGGGAGGGCACACAAAAGGTAAAATTAACAAATTCTCAGTTGAAGTTCATGGCTTTGAGGAAAAAGTTTTCTCTGAGGAGCTATGGGGCCAAGGGTTGATTAAACCGGGATTTTATCATCTCCCAGTCCCGAGTGCGTGAAATAAGAAGTCATCTCATCTAATTAGGCAACTCTAGCGGGGCTTTGAACCTCCCACCTGTGGTTTTTTTTCCCCTTTTTTCTTTCTTTCTGTTTTTAGTCTTATAAATAGATTTCTATAAGTAGAAGTCTCTTTTCTTTTGTATTGAAGTTTGATACTTCTCAAGTAGAGCAAGTTTGATCCTGTCCTTGAAAACTGTGGTGACTTTATTATTGAGACTTTAAAAATGTGTACCTAAGAGATGGGACAGGAGTTAAGAGCACTGGCTGCTCTTCCAGAAGCTCTAGGTTCGATTCCCACTACCTACATACCACCTTGAAATTGTCTGTGACTCTGCTTTCAGGCCATCCAACGCCCTCTGCTGACCTTCAAGGGTACTGCTCACATGTGGTATACAAAACACCCAACCACATACAATGAAAACAAAGTTAAACCATGTATACAAAGCATATGTGTTATGCATATACCATAGTCAAAGAGATAATCTATGTACTGTTCCCAGTACAATGTAGCAAATATATACATGTGTAATATGTATATATGTAGGAAGAGCTAAGGTGGGAGGAGTAAGGAGAGGAAGAGGAGGAGTAAGGGAAGAAGAGGAGAAGGAAGAGGAGGAGTTAGGAGAGAGAGAGGAGATGGAGGCGGACGTTCATGTGTCTATAGCAGTCAAAGACAGTTGGTATATCTAGGTTGGGTATTGGGTTACACTTCTGATTGTATGGGTATCTTGTTACTGATCATTATCAAATATATAAGCCTTTGATTAATCTTTAAGCATTAGAGTCTCATCTTTCTACTGGGCCCACGTGGATGGCCGGATGGCCTGGGTAATGCCCAGTCTTGCAGAGACAGTGTGGGAGATTGGCAGAGCCGTCTCCCATGCTGATGTCTTGTGGGTGGCAGGGCTGGTGTTTCTAGCTGGTCATTTCTAGCTGCAGCACGCACTTGGCCTCAGGCTGAGAAACATGGCAGCTGGGCTAGGCAGAGCCGCCACAGCTTAGATAGTCGGCATGCCCAGTGGCCAATTTTAAATAATTACTACAACATGTATATGCATGTATATTTAGCTTATCTGATAGTTTTATTGAAATACCAAGTGTACCATCATGTGTTGTCTGTTTTTCAGTTTTTCTTTTTTAAACTTTTTTTTTTTATATGCATCTGAAACGTATTTTGATCCTTGTTAACCATTACTCTCTCATCTCCCTCCCCTTTGGATAATTATTTATTTGTTTATTTATTTATTTATTTATTTGATGATCCACTGAGTTTTATTAGGATTGCTTTTAGAAAGCTGGGATCAAAGGATTTTTTTGTAGAAGCACAGCCTTACACCTCTCCTTCCCCCCTCCCCGATTCCTAACCGGTGAGCACACTCAAGTCATGGCTGAGTTTTGGTTTGTCTGGGTCTTTAGGGACAGACTCTCACTCTGTAGCCCAGGCTAGCCTATAATGCCAAGGGATCCTCCGAACCCAATCTTACCCTAAACAAGTCCCTGTTCTCCCGTCTTCACGGTGAGTGAGTGTGGTCTGGGTCAATGCCTTTTCAAGACTAGCCGTGACAACTCCTCAGAACTACATTTTAATTAATTAATTAATTAACTAATTAATCTTTGTGGGGGAGGGTCTGTGAACCATAGTGCATGTGTCTGGTCTTTTCTGCATAATATGGATTTTACACCTCCCCCAGACACCTAGGAGTGGGAAGGGACCCACTCCAGGCCAATGAAGGATTTAGGGATGGTGGTATTGACCTCCTGACTTAGGGAGAGCTAACCCCCCCACCCCCAGCTTTTAATCCTGATTTATGGCCCTTGTTTAAGACTAGAAAGCCAGTATAGCAATTTCTGTAATGGGGACAGTAAATGTTCTCGAAAGACTTGTCGAATGATCAGATTTTACTGGCAAGTAAAACCATCCGAGGTTAATAGCTTTGTTTGGTGGGACAGCTGTTAGATTCTAAGTTTGGGCAATTGGTCTATTTTTTTTTTTTTTTTTAATCTGAAGCAGGAGGGACGGGTCCGATGTTTTGGATTGCATTTTGCATGTAATTGTCCATGACAGATGTATTAAATTAGCCTTGCCGGGCCCCTTTGGAGCTCTGCCGCCCGGTGGTAAATCTTACTTGACTTTTTTCATTTGTAGGTGGCATGGGGATGGTTTCATGTATATTTCATGGACTACAAAGAGGCCAGGAATCTAAGAATGGCCATCCTGGGCTGCAGCCCACTCATTTAGAGAAGGACTCGGGTGTGTGCCTGGGAAATAAATTGTCTGCACTTACAGTCTGGGATAAAAATATTAGCAACAAATCAAAACAATGCCAGGAGCTTTACTTGGTGGCGGTGGGGAACCGCACCTTGCATGAGGTCTGGGCAAGAGTGGGAATTTATCTGCCCAAACCCCTGGTCAATCTTGAACGCCCCTATTTGAGGGATTTGCCTCACAGAGGAAGATGAAATAAAGGTGCTGTCTGCTCCCCCTTCTCTTCCTTTCTCCTTCTTCTCCTCCTCTTGTTAAAATGAGAAAGAAAAAGAAACTGACTTTACTGCAGAAACCTTTTAAAGGCATTTGTACACTTATAAACTTACATATTTGTAGCTGTAATAACACTGCGGGTCTCACCTGCCCTGATTGCGGTGCGATTTTAATACAGTTCCTTTCATTTCACACGTTACAGGTACATAGTGACCATACTCAGTCACTATGAAGAAGGGAGAACACGGACTTGTTTGGGGTTAAGATTGGGGGCAGGAGGATCCCTTAGCATTGGAGGCTAGCCTGGGCTACATGACGAGTTCCAGCCAGCCTGGACTACAGAGTGAAATCCTGTCACTAAAGACCCAGACAAAACAAAAACGAAATGAAATTATTTTATTGCTATTTTGCAACTGTGATTTTGCTACCGTTATGAATCATAATGTAAATATCTGATAGGTAGAATATCTGATATTTGATCCCCAAAGGGGTTGCGACTCACATATTGGAAACAGCTGAACAAGCCCATTTGCATGTATGAGATCCTTTGTTCCATCCTGAGCTGTCTCCTTCTCCCCAGTAACACCTCAGACCTGAATTTTACTTGAGTATTAAACACACACACACACACACACACACACAAACAACCTCCACCCCAAACACTTGAGAATAAGTTCTTTTAGGAAGGCACCAAATATGAATATTTCAGGGAAGCATTTTCCTAAAGGGTTGGGTTAGGGGTACTGTGTACTTAGCCTGCTCCTGGCCATGGTCCTCAGCCATAAGAGTTCGATGGAAGGGCAAGTGTGTGCAGTGACTATAACCAGTGGTACCTAGAAAGTCAGTGCGGGATTCAGACAACACTATTTCCTGTCCTGTGTGCCCTCTTTAAGAGTGACATGACCACTGCTAACCTTATCTGTCACTCCGGTTCCAGCAGATCTGATGGCCTTCTCTGGCCTCCATGGCACTGCACATGTATGGAGTGCACATATAGGCACAGGCAAGCCAACACTCATACACATAAAATGAACTCTTTAGGGAGGGAGGGAGAGGAGAAATGAAAATATATCATATACACATATGAAGTTGTCAAAATTAAAACATAAGGAGTTGGCAGACATATGTTTGAGCCGTTTGAAGGACATTTAAAACACATCAAGGCCACATTTTGGATTCTGGGATAAGGGAGACACTGGGCCACATTCCTCCTGTAAGTAATGGACAGAGTGTCAGAAAGCAGTCTTGTCTTCCCTCTGCTATGTCACTCTCGATTTGCAAAAATTGCAACTAGAAGTAGCGATCCATTCATAGTTATCATATGTGGTCTGTTACTAGCTATGGCGTCAAAGGTCTTTTAACATGCTGCCACAATCTTTCTTTGTAGAGGTAGAAGCGTAGAAACATTGCTTTAGTTAATCTGCAAATATCAGCCATATCTAGGGAGCGGTTTACCAGTTTACCACATCGTTCATCTTTTTTTTTTTTTTTCTTGTGGGGTTAGGGAGCCTTTTTCTGATTTTAATGGTTTATGGGAAGTACTCATTGTATGCACACAGAAGGGAGCAGAGACTGTATATTGTTATACACACACCACTTTTACTGAGTAAAGGAACAGTTTATATGTTTTTATATTTATAAAGTGTGGAGTGTTCTTATGTTAGTTCATACTGTCCAAAGATTATCATCGTCATCTCTGTTCTCAGAGATACAAGCAGTTCATTTCATTTATAGGGATTCTTTAATTAAAAAGCAACAATTCTGTGGACAATATGAAACTGTATGAAGATACCCATATCCTGTGGGGAGAACTCTCCCATGTTTCTTGAGGACTCAGCTCATGAAGGCCCAGACCTCCAAATACCTGCAGAGATGGAGGTGTGTGTGTGTGTGTGTGTGTCTAGGACAGAGACTTCAGCCAACTGTGAAGAGGCAGTCGGGAAGAGAGGACTGTTTTAAGGACTTCATAAAAAATAAATCTCTCTTCTTTATAGCTAGGCTCTGCTGCAGTGGTATTAAATGTGGGCCGTGTGTTCACTCTGTATTAGATGTGATGGATAGGAAATTGTCCTACAGTTGACTTGATATTCAATTGCTGCCCTGGGAGAGTTGTCTAAGTTGTGAATGCTATAATGTCTCAGACTAAACACTCTGGGTTTTTCTTCTTGTGACTACTACATATTTAGGGTAGAATGGTAGAGTCCTGAGCTCTGAGAGCTGGTTGATGGGAACTCGGGCATACTGGAGTTCTGCCCTCTGGCTCTAGAGGGTTCTGCTAGCCATGGGGCAAGGGTGGGGGCTGCTGGACTAGAAAGTGAATTGGGGCTTGGCAATGTCCACACTTGCTCATAGCTGACCGTCACACTCATCACCTGACAGCAAATGCACCGAGGAGGCATGGGAAACCACAGGAGCATCTCGTACACGGCCAGTATCTTGTTGGGTTATAGTGTGAAAGACTTTTCTTGGGAGAGATACAACACACACACATCCAGTCACCCCAGAAAGGAGACTGATGGTAGACCAATGTAATGACCATAGGAGGGTCCATCCTGGCAAACCAATGATTTATTGGAGTGACTTGAAGGAACATAGTGAGAGGTCTCTCACAGGGGCCTGGGTGGGGTGTTACTTTCAGGAACATGGGTGAAGAGTTTCTCACAGGGGCCTAGATGGGGGGTCCCCCATGGGGGCATGGGTACGGGGTTTCTCAGAGGATCCTAGGTGGGCATTACCTACAGGGCAGTGGGTGAGGTGTTTCTCAGAGGAACATGGATGTTGTAAAAGCAGCTCCATCATTAAAAAAAAAAAAGTCCCCCCTCATAGGGGTGAAGACTCCAAAAACGCTGCAAGCCAGGAGCTCTCTGCACAGTTTGTTGGCAGCTCCACAGGTAAGAGGGGCCCTCCCCAGTTGTCAGTTGTGACTGTGCCCGTAACTGGAGAGGGACCTTGGAGCATCTTTCAACTTTCCACTTCCTATTTACCCATCTAGTCTCAGGAGTCTCTCCCCTCATTTTAAGGGGAGGGGAGGAGGATGTTGTACATCAGAGGAAGCTGGCATACAATTCACATTAAGTCAGATACATCTACAAATTGGGGATTTTGCATTTTCCCAGACAACGCACGTCTCTTCCATATTGTAGTATTTTGGAGCGGGGATTATAAACCACCAAATTGAGTTTATCTACCAATTTGAAGACAGGCTGTGTTTAACTCAGCCAAAGCTCAGTTTTGCTTTATTTTCTGCTTGTGTCCCTGAACTCCTGGGACTGTTTCTCCCTACCCATGAGTGCTTCACGAGACACATACCATTGACCCTCCAACAGGCGTGCATCTTGTGACACAGGAGTCCTCACATTGTGGGTATGTGCTTGGTGAACACCGCCAATGTGGAGATTCAACTGCATCCATCAGCAGCGTGTATTTGACAAGACCTTGGCACGCTGCTCCAGTCCATCAAACCTCAGTCCCCCTCCCCCACCCCCAACGTGCCATGCTTGCCAGCTCAAGTAGATGCCAGCAGAATGTCTAAGCTCTACAGGGTCCCTACCTCTCCCTGGGCTCAGATGCCCAAGGGGTCACATGGCCCCTGTGTGCAGGATTTGCAGCATAGAACACATAGCTCCAATCACCACGGTTAGATGCAGGCTGTTTTTAAGCACTGTGCTGGCCTCAGCCCCTCTGTGGACTCAGCTCCATCTGTAGCTCTGAAGTGATATTTTTAGGTGTGCAGGCATTTGGGGACAACAGCCGACATCCCCAGACCTAGTTATCTTATTTGGTTGAGAAGCACTTCATAGGGGAGAGAAGGAAGATCCAAGGCTAGAGTTGGGGACATGTCCTCAGGGAAGGGGTGAGAAAGGGACAGGGTTGGTTGGATATGGGGGTATAATGTGCTCAGAGTCTAGGTTATAAGCTGTTGAGGGAATGGCCTGGTTGGAAAAGCACTTGAAAGCACTTGCAAGCATCAGTTCCTGCGTTTCATCCTCAGCACCATATAGAAATACAGAGTGTGATGGTTCTCACTTGTCATCCCAGCTTTGGGGACGTAGAAATAGGAGGAGTTCTGGAGCATCTGGGCTGCCCTAGATGACTTGGTCAATTCTGGAACAGTGAGAGTCTTTGTCTCAGGAGGGGTAGACAGTTCCCAAGGAACGTGTAAGGTTGTCTTATAGCCATCATACACGTTCATATATGCAAGTACACATGTGCATGTTCACACACATAGGCCTGAACATACACTCACATGCACACACCTACACACGCTAAGCTACGGTTGTGAACATCCAAAGAACACGAAGACCACTCATCTGGAGCAATGTCTGAAGGACATTGCTAGTTGGAGTGGTTCAATCGGACTGTACCATCTCACCTGAAGCTGAGATGTCCTGCTCTTGAGCAGAAGCAGTTTGAGTCAGAAGGGCTTCGAATTTTCCAGAGCCATTTGCCATTTGCAAAGGATGTAACTGTGAAGACTCTCCTGTGCCGAAAGCAGGTGCTAATGATGACCAGTTAGGGTGGATAGTGGAATGGGGGCCCTAGCGGGCATTAGGTAGTGTTGCCCCCACTTTCTGAGATGCAAGTTTGGTTGATGTGACTCAGACCAAATAGCGACAGATTCTGACAGGTGTGCAACGCATTGTGGACATGTTGTCTTTGTCAGACTGTATAGAACTCGTACATATTCCAACACAGTGAAGGACTGTGAGTCTAGGAGCAACAGGCAGGCAGGTCCCAGCCATAGATCATGGTAACTGTTCAACATGCAGAGTCCAGCCTGCACCTACAGTGGCTGAGGCAGAGATGGATAGATACGGATGGCACCTGGATGCAATTTCCTAGGGCAAAGAAAGTCAGAGAAGGGTTTCCACGTTCTTTTGTCCTGTTTCCTGGTGAGGCTGGGGATGCATCCAGGACTTAGATCTTGCTTTGCCCATGCTTTGACGGTGAATGGCATTTTGGGCAAATGCCAGGCAGTTAAAGATTCTTATTCCAGGAACCTGGCTCCCTAAGGCTTAGTGCAAGGATGAGCATCCCTTTACGGTGGAGAGAGATTGACCTACAGCCCCGCCCAGCTTTTGGTTATCATGAGGTCATCATCTATAAAGGTCACAACAACAAATATGGGAAAAAAAGTTTTTATAAAGTATAAGCTTAGCATTTTGTGTCGGGCACATTGATTGCTGTCCTTGGCTGTGTCCTGCTGTGTGTGGCCCATGGGCTGCAGGTTGGGAGAATGAAGACTGTGTTTATTGTTCACAGGTGGTTACAGCTTCTCCCTTCTTTTCCTTCCTCTCTTGACCCCCTCCCTCTTTCCTCTGACAGCACCATATGACCTCCCATCTGCCCCCCATGGAAACAATAAACCATATGGAGACTTTTCTGGATGTCTGAGGTTGGCTGGTTTCCCTGGTTGGTTTCTGGAAGCACTGTGCACTGAGTTGACGTCCCTGGGCTCTGATAGCAAGGCTGCTTGTCCCCAAATGGAAAGCAGGCAGCTAATACTGTTTTAAACAGTACACCCCTCATATCTCTTGGAAGGTAGAATGACGTGTTAAGGAGACTACAGGGGTGCTGTGTACTAGAAAGATCCACACGCACCATCTCACATGGAATCCCCTGGGTCCAGCAGCAAGACTCCCCGGCCCACTTGCCCCTGCTCTGAGACCCACTTTCAGTATGCGGTATCCTGTCTCACACCTTGGATTGCATGACTTATGAGAAGAACAGTGTCCACCCAGATGAAAGACCCCAGTACACGGGGCACAGAGCCTGCCTCCCTTTCTTACCCTGTGGCATGGCACAGGATGGCCAGCTTTGTCCATCTCTGCCAGGTGATGTTGGGTGAGGCAAGGATCACCTCTCATTTCAGAGGCAGTGTGTCACCTAGGGCTGGCCAGAGTGGACAGGCTTGCCTGGCCATGAATGGTGGCTAAGGGTTCAGGGAACAAACCAGGATGGCAGAAGCTGTTTCAACTGTGTGGTGGGAATGTAAGAAGTAAAGAACCCATTGGCAGAGACACCTCAAGGGCTGAGCCAATGGGGGAGAGAGAAAGAGCTAGGACAGGAGAAGGAGGGAGGGAGGAAGACTGAGGAAAAAGAACAATTGGATTCTTTGTTTTATCTATTTGAACATGTATAGAAGTAAAAATCTGATTTATCAATCAGTTACCTGTCATTTATCGTTTGTCTGCATATCTATCTGCCTATCATCTATCTTTTGTTTTGTTTTGTTTGAGACAAGGTTTCTCTATGTAGCCATGGCTGTCTTGGAACTTGCTCTGTAGACCAGGCTGGACTTGAACTCAGAGATCTGCCCACCTCTACCTCCAAGTGCTGGGATCCAAGGCACTGCCTGGTTCTATATATTGTTTATTAACCCCCTCATTTGCTTTTCTACTAACTATCTATCTCTCAATGATCTGCCATCTATTTTCTATCCATTTGTCACATATCGATTTACTTTTCATCTTAATCAATAATCCATCTATCTGTTATCTTTGTGTAGCATCCACCTACCCATCTATCCATCATCTGGTTATCACCTATTTATTGTTTATTTTAGAATCATGTTACATAAATATAATAGCATCTACTCTGTTCAGTTACTGAGAGGACTGAAAGATTGTAAACACACACACTATATAAAATATAAGTAAAAAGCATATATGTAGTTGAGGAAACAGAAAATGGGTTCATTGAAGGGCTCTATCTTATAGGATGTTCAAAGAGTACATACATGTAAGTCCAATGAAGCACATGTGTGGGAAGTACATACTGAAAGAGTATGTTGCAGAAATGTATATTTCTTTGCCTTTCCCACAATAAATGGAGCAGTTCTCTTTTACATCCCTATTTCATCCTTGGTCTGTGACATGACTTGTCTGAGGTCAGCCTGGTGTCTGATCCTTGGACCTGAGATCCTGCTGTCTAGAGAGACTACCACAAGTTCCTTCTAAGAACCAGTTAATGAAATACACCCAAGTGGAGGCAATTAGATGTCTTGTTTTGAGCCTCTTGGTTGGTGTGTGAACCTGGTGGGATGAGGAGGCTTGTCTGGCGTTTGTAGGGTTCTCCTTGACCACTGAAGTCCAGAATTTCTCGGGAACAGCTTGGTTCTCTGCTCTCTCACCTTTGCCACTGTAGGTGGAGGGTCAAGTGGTCCCCTCCTTAATCCAGGTGACTGATGCCTCCACAGATCTCCCACACATAAGAGAATGATCGCAGTGATGGGTGAGGGAGAGGCCACATGGATGCTAATAGAGTTTGGGTCTGTCTGCGTGAATAGATTGCAATTGTTTGTATTATTTATGAAGATAATAATTACATAATTTCTAAATTCATAGGCATAGTTTGGCTTAATGATTTTTAAATGTACGCAATAGGACATTAGGTGGCTTTTATTAATTCTATTTATGTACAGAGAAGTGAGATGAAGGAGCCTGAATATTAAATATGCCCAAAGAGCAAATTAATGGAGTCTCATGACTTGAGAGGAACGGCTATCTAAGCCCTGCCACAGAGGGCAAGGTCACTGCCCAGAACCTGGCCAAGGGTTTCTGTTTCCCAGACTTCCTTGGGGCCCCCAGATGGCTGCTGGGGGCACATTTGCATATAATTTGCATATGATAATTTTTGCTGGAGTAAGAGAATCCAGTTATTAATGCTCCTGCCCTAAACTCGGGTGAGCTTGAGCTTCCATTTATGGAGTCTGTCTTCAGGGCACACTTCGTTTCACTTAGAATAAATTATCATACATTTATCATTAGTTGGTGAGTTATTAACAGTAATATAAACAAATACATAGCCCGTCGCTTCAGGAAGATTACTTTTTTAATCACTTAGCCAATGCAGAAAGTCGCTTATTCATATTTTATTTCCGAATGGATCTGCTTTCTGGTTCGCACTCACATTAAAAGCATCGTTCCTTGAACTTTACATCTGTTAGCATGGGAGGTACTTAATTGAGGTGAGGTGAGGTGTATGCGCACGGGGGGGGGGGTGGTGGGTGGTGGTGGTGGTGGTGGTGGTGTAGAGGATGTCAAAAAATTAAATTTTATAACGACAAGCAAGAACTTCCGCAGATGCCTCTTTACACTTGAGGCTATCTAATCTGTTAAGGACGTCTCTGTCCGTGGTGGGGAAAGCTTGAAGATTTAATTTAGTGAAATGTCACAGCAGGAAACAGAATGAGCCTGGCTTCCTCAGCAGTACCTGCTCAGAACACAGGTTCTAACAACTGGTAATTAGACAGGACTCAGACTAATAAACCATAATGCCAAAACGGCATTGCAAGATGTTGTACAAAGTCTGATCTTTGCTTACAGGGGAGCCATGCATGAGAGGGATGAGCCAGAAGCTGTGTGGACACGTCTGTTCTCTCAGTGAACTCTCTAGACCCTTAGAGATCATGGACCACCCTGCAGAGATCTAGCACTTGGCTGTTGGGCTGTTGGCTTGCTTGCTCATGCCTCAGTTTCTTCATCTTTAGAATGGGGGTGGGGAGCAACACTTGTTTCAGAGTTGTAGGTAGAGTTTCAGGAGCCAAGTATGCAGAGAAGCCCCAGAAATGCCCAGTTATAATGGCCCTGTTTAGTGTTTCGAGTTTTCAAATGTTGTGTTTCCTTCTGAACACCAGCTACTGATAATCCAATACATTTCTGCATTCGTTATATTTCTTATCAATGTGACAGAGTACAGGACAGAAGCAACTTAAGGGAGGAAGGAATGTGTTGACTAATGGTTTCAGAGGGATTTTCATTCACCATGGTAGGGTTCATGGCAGCAGGATTGTTCCCATCACAGCTGGGAGACAGCAGACACTGAGCAGGAAGAAAAGACAGATCAAATCTTCAAAGCCTGCCCCAGTGACCTAGTTCTGTCCAGCAGGTGTCCACAGCCTCTACAAACAGCGCCATCTGCTGGAGACCAAGTGCTCAAACACAGGCGCCTGTGAGGACATTTCACATCCAAGTCCATAGGCCCATATTTAATATGTTGTGCAGTTCTCCATACTCTATTTTTTTTTTTTTTTTACAATAAAGTTATTAGCAGTGTCTCTCAGCTCAGGATGGAATTGTCACTTGGTGCTTCGAGAAAGACATCTCCAAGCTGTTCCTAACTCCCTTGTTTGACAGCCATATTGTGCGAGGGCTCCCCCATTCCCCTGTAATGCTTGCCTCTATCCCTGCCACTGGCTCCTACAAGCTCATCCCTGAACACTTCCATTACTGTTAGTGCATGGCTGGGCTCTAGTGCATGGCTGGGCTCTAGTGCATGGCTGGGCTCTCATTACCGGGCCATGTTTTTCTGAAGTCCACTCTGTTTAGTTACATTTGTCTCTGCTGGGAAAGCAATTAGATTTTACTTTATTTTATTTTATTTTTTTGCATTTGGCCTTCATGTCAGTAACTTTTCTGGTGCCATAATAAAATGCTGACCAAAAGCAACTTGAGGAGGGAACAATTTAGTTTGGCTTACAATTCCAGAGGGACCAAAGTCCATCACAGCTTAGAAGGGCTGGCAGCAGGAGCAGAAAGTGGGCTGGTCACATTTCATTCACACATAGGAAGCAGAGAGGGAGAACAGGCAAGTGGGATAAGGCTAGAAACCCTCAAAACCTTGCATTTTGACATTCTTCCTCCAGCAACTGTCCCAAACAGCGCCACCTACTGGGACCACATGTTCCAACACCTGAGCCTGTGGAGGACATTTCTCATTTAAACTGCCAATCTTTGCACACATCCTTGTTGGGACCCAGCTAGTGCTTGTGTTGGAATCACCGTTGAGTGGCAGGATATCATTGGAGTCACCCAAGTGACAGGGTGATGCCCTAATGGAGGCATCATCTGGGGCAGAGACCTCAGCATCTAACAAGAACTAAGTCAAGGTCAGGAAGCCATGTAAAATTAGCTCTTGCCAACCAAACTGGGGTAGTATTGGCAACCCCAAGAAAGGTTCTTTTGAGTTCATCTTGATGAGTAAGATGAGCCTATTAGGTGTCACAAACAGAGTGGAAGGTGACCACAGATAATGGTTGCATGTTCTTGAAGCCCCACCCCCTTGCTTACCAAGCTCCTGCTTTATTACATTGTCTGTCTGTCTGTCTGTCTGTCTGTCTATCCACATGTGAACTGGAGAAGCATGCCACAGTGTGCTTATGGAGATCAGAGGACATCTTTCAGGAGTTAATTCTCTTCTTCCATCACATAGGTCTTGGAGATTGAACTCAGGTCATCAGATTTGGCGGCAAGCAATTTTATCCACCGAGCCATCTTGCTGGCCCCCACGGTCCTGTTTATATGAGCTTAAGTCTACAGAAACTTTAGTGCTACTTGGTGCCCAAGGTATCTACCTATTCTTTTGCACCTATCCTTTCTCTTATCAGGAATTGTGCTGGTCTGGGCAGTCACCCTCCAACTGCAGGAAGAATGGCTTGCTTGGCTTTCAGTTCAGAACATCTATTTGTAGTTATGGTGACTGGGGTTTAGTGCCGGGCAGGGTAATGTTTTTGATGATGTCATCATCCTGGGTCAGGTGGGTGGGGCCCTGGAATTCTATGCTGTTGTACCTCTTCCTTATACAAACAGTGACATTAGGCTTTTAGGATCCATGGGAAGCTGTGGTGTCACTCAGTCCCCCTGCTGCCTGCCCATGAAGATGCCTATCTTGTCTTCCATCTCTCCCTGGGTCTCTCAATAGTTTCCTTAGACTATGACCTTAACACTGGGATGGCACACAGGCCCCTTAATTCAAGGATGATTCAGGAACTCAGGCAGTGGAGGTTCCACCCTGGCCACGGGACAGTCACATGAATACTCCTGAGACTTTTTTAGACTCCTAAATGGCTCCCCACACCTTAGCTTACCCATCGTGGATGTACTTGCCAGCCAGAGTCTCTCCTTGTGATGCTCATGTCTAGGAGGAGGGTAAAGATTTTGATGGAGTCACCACCCTTGGGGAGGTGGGTGGGATCCTGGGATGGGATTATTGGCCTTTTGAGGAGACATTATAGTACACAGTCACATGACCCAGGCTATCTCATGCCACGGTGTACCTGTCTCTGGTTGGAAGATCAAGTTTAGCATGTGGTACCCTCGGGATGTGAGGAGGGGCAGAAAGGACCCTTTTGGGTTTCATGGTGTGTGGGTATCTCTTGTGGATTGACCCAAAGGGCATTGCAGAAGGTGCCTAGGGCCTAAACTTCTCTCCAGCATTCCCTGGGTGGAAGTCAGGAAATGAGTGGGAGTTACCATTGGCAGGAGCCAGAGTGATGCACTGTCAGGTTAGAGGAGGCTAAGGAAGCAGCTGAGATAGAAGTAAGGAACAGGACCATGTTATGTGACTCCTAAGACATATTAGACAACCCAAAGAGATGCCGCCATGTGCCCAGAGGAAATGACTACCAATAATGCCAGAGGAACAAATGACCAACCTACAAAACAGCTGACAAAACCAATAGCTAGGGACCATGCCTCAAAGACAGACTCACTCTCTCCCTCCCTTGTATTCAGCTGTCGAGGAGATACCTCATCAAATTGGAGGGAAGGTCTGGAGGCAGCTGGACCCCTAATTCAGGCCCATGGCCAACACACCCCTAATTCAGGCCCATAGCCAACACATGACTCCTTGACTCTTCTGTCTCAAGATCCTTGACTGTTTTAGATGGTACAATGGACTGGGCAGTTTAGATAAAGACATTTGTGTCTCACTGTTCTTGGGGCTAGACAACGAAAATCAAGGTGTCATTAGATTCATTTATAGGTGGACACTCCCTCATGCACTCTGTGGCAGAGAGGGGATGCTATTGGGTCTCTTCACCTCTTCAGAAAAACACTAATCCTATCCTGGAGCCCCGCCTTCATGACCACACCTGACATGACCACCCCGACAACAACTCTCTTGGGGTCTGGCGCCTCAGCAGACAAATTTTAATGACTCAAACATTCAGTTGTAACACGAGCTAGTGTCACCCTGTGGAGGATTAGGACATAATTGAAACAAACAAACAAACAAAAAAAGAAAAAAAAAAAAAGACAGGGCTGAGTCGTCACAGCTCTATTTTTTATTTATTTTTTAAACATCAGTAAGTGTCAGGATGATCCTGTGAGGGCTTAGCCAGAGATGCTGATGGAGGCTGTTCTGCAGACAGAAGAGCATTGGCAGGACAAGGTCCAGAGAATTTTCCAGAAAACAACCAATTACTGCCTGACTCCATGTTATAAATTGAAATTAGAGCGTGTGTGAAGGTCAGAGGAGAGCCTCAGCTCTCACCCTTGAGGCTCCTTCTGCCTTGGTTTTATTTTTTGAGACAGGCTCTCTCATTGCTAGCGAGCTCTGAGAATCTTGTTTCCACCTCCCCAGAGCAGAGATTACAAGCACACACCGCCGTGGCTGGAAATTCACGTGTGGGTTCTACAGATCAGAATCAGGGCTCTATGCTTACAAGGCAAGCCCTTTACTGATGGGGCCACATTTCCCTTACCCCTCGAATTGAGCGATGTTTTCAGATTGGGTTCTCCCCTGTTTCCCAGGTTTCTTATCAGGCTTCCCTGCAGCTCCCAGCAGCTGTAGCATCTCAAGCAGGCTGCTGCCTCTCTCTGTGTTCCATCTGTGCATTGTATTGTTGCCAACATGAGTTGAGGAATAGATGAATGAATGAATGAATGAATGAGCGAATGAACCAGTGAACCATGTATCCTTACCCCAGAGCAGGGCCACTACTATCAGACTTTTCTATCAGTTTAAATTAGCTTCTGGTAGAAATGACAACATTGAGATGTATTCGCTGCCTTCTTTAATCACACTTAGGTATTCTGCCTTATCCTTTACAGTAAGTCCCGTTAAATAGGTCTTGGTCCTGTCTCATGGATTAATGCACTGGGTTTTGAAGAGGCTGAAGGTGATATTGTGTCTTAGGGTTTTACTGCTGTGAACAGATGCCATGACCACAGCAACTCTTATGAGGACAACATTTAATCGGGGTTGGTTTATAGGTTCAGAGGATCAGGCTATTACCATCAAGGCTGGAGCATGGCAGTGCATGGTGCAGGAGGAGCTGAGAGTTCTACATCTTGCTCAGAAGGCAAATAGGAGAAGCTGACCTCCAGGGTGACTTCTAGGATGAGGAGTTTAAAGCCCACACCCACAGTGACACACTTCCTCCAACAAGGCCATACCCACTCCAACAGGGCCATACAACCTAATAGTGCCACTCCTGGGCCAAGCATATTCAAACCATCCCACACAGCTATTGAGTGACAGATAGTTTCACCTTTGACCTCCAGTCCCCATCCTTTGCAGCAATGCATCCTCCGTCCCTACCCACGGCTCTTACATACGCATCACAGTTTAAAAGCACATGAACAAGAAGAGTTGTCAGCACAGAGCTCACTCTCCCTAAAAGTTGTTGGGGAAGAGAACCCCAGTTGCAGGAAAGTTTCTACCACTCCTGGTAAGGGGCCCACAACACTGCTGTTCTTTGTACAGATAAAGTTTTGCCAAACATCCGCTTTCTTACACTGTGAATCATGCGTTAGGCTTTGTGTCAGGCAGAGGAGACCATGTGTTACTCCCTTTGTTAAGCCCCTGGTGCAGAGCCTCCCTCTCCCTCTCCTCCCTCTCCCTCTCCTTGTCCCTCTCTCCCTCTCTCCCCTCTCTCCCTCTCTCCCTCTCTCCCTCTCTCCCTCTCCCGTCTCTCTCCCTCTCCCTCTCCCTCTCCCTCTCCCTCTCTCCCTCTCTCCCTCTCTCCCTCTCTCCCTCCTCTCCCTCTCTCCTCCCCTCTCTCCCTCTCTCCCTCTCTCCCTCTCTCCCTCTCTCTCCTCTCTCCCCTCTCTCCCTCTCTCCCTCTCTCCTCTCTCCTCTCTCCCCTCTCCTCTCTCTCCCTCTCTCCCTCTCTCCCTCCTCCCTCTCTCCCCCCTCCCCCCTCTCCCCTCCCGCCCTCTCCCCTCCCCCCTCCCCCTCTCCTCCCTCCCCCCTTTCCCTTTCCCCACCCCCCCTCTCTTGCTGGTCCCCTCAAGGCATTGCACATACCCTAGGTCCCTGGAGACGACTCCAGGGGGCTTCTGCCTGATGTCATCTGGACTCTGTCTCAGTTTGGTTGTCTGCTTTCTGTCCATTCATTGTAGTATATAGTAGGTCTATGTGGACTCAGTGGCTTCGTCCCATGGGTCCCCCTACAGGCCCTGGCCCTGGGTGCTCTCTTAGCTCCGTTCCCAAATGACATCTCCTCCCTCCAGGATTAATGTTCATCCCCAGGATTTCAGAAGGAGTTTATAATCCTAACAAGATCATATAAAAGACACATAATCCAGGTATTTTATTTATAAGCCTAGTTTGGACGGGCTTAGTGCTAAACTATCTTATTCCCCAGCTATAAAGTCTCTTGTTACTTGCTGTTTCTCCTGGCCGTGCAGTCCTGGTCCATGGAGGTTTCCTCCACCTCTGTCTTCCTCTTCATCTCCTTTCTCTGCAATCTCCTCACTGGATCCTCAAGGCCCACCTTTCTCCCTCCAATGCCCAATCACAGGCTCTAGCCTTTTATTGACCACTTAAATTGGGGAGAATGTTCATAGAGCATCACTTGGTGTACGTGAGGATCTGCTTATCCGAGGCAACCACATCTTGAGAAGCCAGTGTTTAGCATTAGAATACAAGCAGCATCAGACCAGCCCACGACACAGGATTCCCTAGCCTGGCCATTCTCTCAGTCTCTACTTTATGTTTCAAGACAGAACTAGGTACTGACTTACTGGCTAGCCTGGCTGGCCAACAAGACCCAGATAGCCACTGTTTATAGCTTTCCAGCCCTAGGCTTATAGACCTCAGTCATCATTATTTAGCCTTTCTGACTGGCCCGGAATCTGTTATGCAGAATAGGCTGGCCTTGAACTCGCTGAGATCCACCTGCCTTCCCAGTGCTGGGATTAAAGGGATGTACCACCATACCTAGCTCCACTTTGGCTTTTTATGTGGATGCTGAGGATGTGAACTCAAATCCTCACACTTGCTCAGCAAGCACTTTGCCCACTGACTCACCTGCTGAAGCCCCATTGTTTACGTTTCTTTAGACCTGATCGACCATGCGGACACACATGGAAGCCAGTGTCCTGATGTGGAATGTTTTTGTGCCATTAACTTTCCAGTTCACTTGCAGTTTGGAAAGGAGTTGTATGTGGACCAGAAAGTCCATAAACGCCTTTGATGTATGTTCACTCGAGAGTCAGGCTGGAGGTTTCTGGTAGATTTGCCTTCCTAAATCCAAACCTTGAAGCTGGCACAATAGCTCAGTTAGTAGAATGTTTACCTTGTATGCACAGATCCCTGGGTTCCATCCTCAGTACCACGTAAGCCAGATGTGTAGGAGGCACCTGTAATCCGAGCACTCAGGAGACAGGAAGATCAGGAGTTCAAGGTCATCCTTGGTTAACGTGGGAGTTTGAGGCCAGCCTGGGCTACATCAGACCTTGTCTTAAAAAAAAAAAAAAAAAACCAAACAAACCAACAAACCAAAAACCAGATCCCATGGATGGGCAGTCCTTTGAATTACACCAATCACCCCTAGCGGAGGTGACCTTTCACATGTACATCCCACATGTGAAATAATTCATGCAGCTCACCCTGTCAGCTGGGCTACATTTGGGAAACACAGGCTCACGGTATGCCTCACTATAATGAAAGCTCAGAGATTCCTATAGGAGGAAATTCTGTGTCTATACCTTGAGTCTAGTATATCTCAAATGCTTTCTGATTATGGAATATGTGGGTTTTTTTTTTTTTTCGGTTAGGAAATAAATGGTTCATTTCAGATGTATTCTTCAAACAGTGTGGGTGGAAATACAGGCTGGAAAGCCAGGAGCAAATAAGAGAGGGATTTAGAGGAGGAGATTATGGGGTGACCAGGGAACTGGGGTCATCTTCACCATCCTTAGGTCTAGTGGAACCTGGCTCGGGCCTTCTTCAGTTCCTTTCGGGCTAATTAATGAAAATTCAAGAGTCATCTAATTCAATTTTGCCTCTTCCTCCTGCTTCTGCCCGAATAGAAATCGCATCTCTGTGCTCAGACCATGAGGTCACTCACGCTAGAGTCATTACCTTTTACAGTGAAGTCCCGAAGTCTGTTGAAGGTGCCGAGTGTAGCAGTCTGAGTAGGTAAATTCTGAATTGAACAGTGTTCTGCTGTCTTTCTGTTTAAATAAGAAAGTGGTATGTAAATAACCCGGTGGCTAATTGTGAGCTTGGATTGGGAACTCACACTGGTTGTGAATCTGGGCGCCTTGGGCACTGGCTCTGCACACTGAATGGTCTCGTTCATCCCGTGTCTCCATCCCTCAGCTGCACAAGGGCTCTGGGGACCCATCCTGTGCTCACAGTGTGCTCAGGAGGTACAGAAGGAATGGGGAGGGACCGAGCTTAGAGCAGCTTCACCAAGGAACAAGCGTAGCCGTTCTGACCGATAGAGCTGACTCGGTGTGGGACGCAGTCTTTGAGAAGATCCTGGACGGATCCGGGAGCTCAAGGATCTCAGTGGCGGCTGAGGTCTGAGGGATGGAGGCCGAGCAGTTCTGTTGGGGAAGGAGTTCCTGTTTGCTTGAGAGAGAGAGAGAGAAGGAGAGAGAGAGAGAGAGAGAGAGAGAGAGAAGGAGGTTCCGAGACCTGGGGGGTGGATGGAGCTGGGTTGTCTGTGAGCAGACAGATGAGAGGAAGCAGAGGTGCTGTGAGGAGATGCCGCGGAGCAAACGCTGATTGGGCTCCGTGGACACCGTGGCCCTGTGGACGGCTGGGATCCCTCCCACCTCAGCCTGGTATCCATGGCATCCGCCTCCCAACGCTTCAAGTGGAGAGTCTTCCTCTGTCATTGACGATGGCGAGAGACCTGCGGGAATACGGGGAGGTGTGTAACTTGCTCGTGTGGATGCGAGGGTAATGGTGGTCATGGGGATAGCAGTGATGGTGGTGGTGGTGGTGGTGATAATGGTGGTGATGGTGATATCATGGTAGTGATAATAGTAATGATAGTGATGGTGATAATGGTGGTGATAGTGATGGTGATATTAATGGTGATAATAATGATGATAATGGTGATAATGATGGTGATAATGGCAGTGATAGTGATAGTGAAAATGGTGGTGATGATGGTGATGATGGTGGTAATAGTGATGGTGATAGTGGTGATAATGGTAATGATAGTGATGATGATGACGGTGATAATGTGATCATATGGTGGATGGTGATGGATGATGGTGATGATAGTGATGGTGATGATGGTGATCATAGTGATGGTGATGATGGTGATAATGGTGATCATAGTGATGGTGATGATGGTGATGATAGTGATGGTGATGATGGTGATAATGGTGATGATAGTGATGGTGATGATGGTGATGATAGTGATGGTGATGATGGTGATCATAGTGATGGTGATGATGTTGATGATAGTGATGGTTGATGGTGATAATGGTGATATGATGGTGATCAGTAGGGGTGATGTGATCATAGTGATGGTGTGAGTGAAAAGGTAGTGGGATCATAGTGATGGTGATGATGGTGATCATAGTGATGGTGATATGGTGATCATAGTAGGTGATGGATCATAGTGATGTGTGATGATGGTGATGATAGTGATGGTGATGATGGTGATCATAGTGATGGTGATGATGTTGATGATAGTGATGGTGATAATGGTGATCATAGTGATGGTGATCATAGTGATGGTGATGATGGTGATCATAGTGATGGTGATAATGGTGATCATAGTGATGGTGATGATGGTGATCATAGTGATGGTGATGATGGTGATAGTGATGGTTAATGCGGTGATGATGGTGATGGTGGTGGTAATGGTGATAATATTGGTGCTGATAGCAGCATTAGTACCATTCGATGGCAATGGATTCCTACAATCAGCCTCGTTTTAGTTTTGCATATGGTTTCCAGGAAAAGAAATTAAGGTTGGTTATTGGGCACTAGTTGAGTCAGTCCTCAGCTCAGCACATGCGACACGCCAGGTCCTCTTTGTCACAGTTACCAGGAAGCACAGACTTCCCTTGTCCTTGGTGAGGAGTTGGCAGAATGATGTAGAGACGAGGAAATCGTTGCTATCAGAATCTACAGCCTCCCATTTCCACAAGTGGCTTCCCCCACGTGTCACGGAACAAACTCGGGCTCACGTACACTTCCCATGGGGAAGCTGAGGCCTGACTTGATTTGATCGTGCTGAAGCAGGAGGGATTCCTCGTGCTCAGATCCCAGTGAATTAAGTGTGCTGCCGTTTGCAAACCACATTTTGTCTGTGTATGCGTGAATGTGTGTTCACGTGCACATGTGTGCGGGCATTGGCGAGTGTGGGGGTTGGAGGACAACCCAGAGCCCTGTGAGATACCGTCCTCCTTGTTTTTGGAGACAGGGTCCTTCCTGGCCTGGAGTTCACTAATTCAGCCTATCTGAGCAGCCAGTGGGCTCCAGGGAGCTCCCTGTCTCCCATGTCCCTAGTGCAGGAGATTACACACATAAGCCTCGATGCGGGGCTTGCTTGCTTAGTTATTTATTTGCTTATTTATTTGTTTGTTTATAAACGTGGGTTCTAGGGATCAACTCTGGCCCTCACACCAACAAGGCAAACATTTTGCTGACTCAGCGATCTCTCTAGCATCTCTTCTTCTATTTTTTTTTTTTTTTTAAATGACAGAGACCAGTGAAGACCAGTGAAACCAGTGAAAAAAATGCTGATTTTTCTCTTCCTGTGATGCAAGCGCAGTGTTGGTAACACTGGGGCAGGGTGGGTGAAAAGGATGAGACCCGTCTCCGGTCTTTAAGGACTTGACAACCCAAGTGTCCTTTTGTTTAACAGCAAGAATCTAGTTGAGCGTGCTCTCCAGCCAGATGGGGTCGTGCTACTTGGCAGGAGGATGAGGTGTCATGTAAACTTCAGTGCTTCTTAGGAACAATATCAATGGAACCTTCTGGTCTCCTGCAGTCCGTGCAAACTCAGGAAGGGTGCAGAGGCAGCCCAAGCTGTGGCCTTTGGAGGCAAAGCCCCCCGCCACCGTAAAAACCATTTATGCAGGGTCACGCATTGCCAGCTTACTGTTATTTGTATTTTTTTCTCTCATGCCCCACTAGGTTCACAACCAGTGGATGAAGAATCTCGGAGACTAAGGTAGACTGAGATAGACCCTGGGAAGAGTTCAACAGCCTTATAAGCATGAGACCAGGCTTGATATTCCTGGACACTTAAAAAAACGGAGACTCAGTATGTGCAGAACTTATCACAAGACCTGACAATAGTGGGTCTTCAATCAATACATTTTCAACAAGGCTGGGTCATTCATTACAGTGTTTGCTTGCAAGCAGAAGGACCCGAGTTCAATCCTCAGTGTTTGCACTCAAAAAGCTGAGCACAGCACCAGGCTCTGGGGAGGGGAGACAGGTGGATCCTGGGGCTCACAGAGTAGCTGACCCAGCCTATTCTTGAATTTCAAATGTAAGGTGTGGTGCTTGAGGAATGACACCTGGAATTGTTGTGACACATGCGCACGCACGCATGCACACACACACACACATGCACATACATGCACACATGCATGAAAATGTGAAGGTGCTGTGGAGGTTTTTCTGCAAGAAGTCTTAACTGCAGCCCTTGCATATTTATGAGAAGTGAGCCCACCGCACCAATTTCCTCCATTGCCAGCCCCGACCATTCTTTTGCAAGCCGTAAACAATTTTTTCATACAATCCATTTCTATTCTCATGAATGTCAGCTTGCGATTAAGCTGACTCCTGGCTAATTAGCCAAGTGCTATTCTTGGATGAAATTGGATGGCTGCTGGAAGAGCTGACTCATTATTTGAAATATGCTATCTATTTAGGTTCCCGTTTGTGATTATATTACGGAATTTCTGTCTTCGATAGAACTATGCTGGGATTCTGAAAGAACAATTCACTCACATGTTAGGATGTCACTTGACTTGGTTTTAGAAAACACTATGATCAGAGGCCCCAGACCAGCAAAAAAACCATCTACAACACAGATATGCCAGGAGGAATTCAAAGCCAGCCTCTGACCCCTGCCTTAGAAACCAGCCTTTCCCAGAGACTTGGAAAGATGTGCTTACAAATTGTTCTCCTGTTTCATCCTGAATGTGTCTTCTGTCACCGCCATCTTCCTTCTATAGGTTCAAAAATAGAATCAACTTCTTTTTTTATTTCTGCTTTTCTACACCTGTAGGTTTTATTTGATATCATTTTTCTGTAACTAATATTGAGCCTTTGTCTTGTCCAGGAAGATGATAAATCAAGTAGAGATTTTGTTCCAGAAATATCTCTGTGGAGTTGAAGCGTGGGTCTGGGGTTGGCTTGCTCATAAGAGTCAAGTGACTCAGTTTCCCTATCTGGAATGGAATTGGTATGTCTTCATATTCCAGCCCGACCCAGTTGATGACCCATGTTAGATATTTTGATGTATATCAGTCAATATTACAATAGGATACTGGAGTTTTTTAAAACCATGGTTCCATGAGTACCTATATTCAAGTTCTGAGGCATCTCTTGTTACAGTTTCAAAAAAAAGAGAAGAGATGGCCTTAGAAAAATATAGTTTGAAATGTTGAATTGGGAAGTTTTCGAAACATACCTGGTCCTAGTTATCTGCTTAAAGTAATCGACAGCACATCCTTCACCTACATCCTTCATCTGGGCTTTAGTTTCTTTTCTTGTTGCTGTGATAAAATACTCAAAGAAGTGCAACAAGGATGGGTTTATCTCAGCTCATGGTTTGAGGATTGTCCATCATGCTGGGGGCGTCAAGGCAGCAGGAACCTGATGGAACTGCACATCATGTCCACAATGAGGAACAGAGAGGGATGAATGCATAGTGCTGTTCAGCTCCTCCACTCACACAGATCAGGATCCTAGTAGGGAATGGCACCGCCCACAGTGGGCAGGGCTTCCCACATCAATTAATGGAATCAAAGTAATTCCCCCGGGGCCCATCTCTGAGTGATTCTAGATTCCCCCAAGTTGACACTAACTGTCACAACCAGTGAGTGCCATCCACCATCGTGATGGAGAAAGGACAAATCACGTGCCGCCTGGCTTCCAGCTGCCGACCTAACATCGCTTGGGGTTGTCTGGATGTAGATGAGAACTGAGCCTTGCCTGACGCATCCCGAATCAACACAGCTACTTAATCACAGCTTTTGTCTCCATTTTTCCCAGAGAAAAATAGCTTTAATTTCTGATTGTTAGCAAAGTCCTTGAAGACAATTCAAACAACAGACATCCCAGAAGCAGAAAATAACCGTGTTTGGAATGCCACCAGGCAGAGAAAGAAGACTCAGTAAGCTGGTCAAAACAAATTTGGGGGAAACTTTCTTTCAGTTACTCAGACGGGCGGATAGGTGTACACACACACACACACACACACACACACACACACACACACTTTTGAAAACAAGAAGAACCATTAGAATGTGTGCAACCCACCCACCACCAGGGGAATGCAGATTAGTACTACAGTCAGAGTTTGTCCCCCTCCCCCTTATTAAGAAACCAGTAACAACACTGCTGAGGAGGGTGAGAACAGAAAGAATCCTTACCTAATGCCCCTGGAGAGCATGTCAACCTGAGCAGCCACCATGGGAATCAGCCAAAAGTAGGGGCTGGAGATTTGGCTCACTGCTTAAGGGCTGCTCTTCTAGAGGACCCAGGTTCAATTCCCAGAATTCACGTGATGGCTCAAAACCATCTACAATGCCAATCCTAAGGGACCCAAAATGACCTCCTCTGGCCTCCACAGGCCCCAGGCACAGACATACATACAGGAAAATGCTCATACACATAACTTAAAAAAAATTTTTAAAGGAGAATTTTTAAGATGTTACCATGACAAACATTAAAAACAAAACAACAACAACAAGAAGAAAAAAAACGAACCATGAAGATAGACCTACTGTGTGACTCACGTACAAAACTCCCAGCTGATTTCTCAAAGGACTGCCAAAAGCCACCTCAGCACAGGGTCACATGTTTACTGAGGCGCTGTTCATAATAGGTGAAATATAGAGCCAATCTAGTTGTCCCTCTCAATAGGGGACTGGACAAAGAAAAGGTGGCACGTATATACAGTGAAACTCTAGCCATAAAGAAGAACTAAATTATGGTGTTGGTAGGATAATGCATGCAACTAAAGATGATTATTATACCAAGCCTATTCAGTCATCCTCAGAAAGACCGACATTATATCTTCTTTCATTGTGGATCCTAGATTCCACAGAGAGGTATAAAAGCCCGTGTGCCTATATGATGTGAAAGTCAGAACAAAACTGTCTAGGGGAGTAGAGGGTACTCACAGGTTAGGGGAGGCAAGAAAAAGATGGTGGTGGGTTCAATATGCAATATGTACTTGTATGAAAAATGTCCTTATGCCAGATTGGGGAGGTGACTCAGTGGTTAAGAACATTGGCTGATCTTCCAGAGGACCTAGGTTCCTTTCCTAGTGCTCAGATGGGTGGTTCACAGATGCTTACAACTCTGGCTCCAGGGGATCTGATTCCCTCTTCTGGCCTCCTCAGGCACCTTCGCACAGGGTCTATATACTGTGAGCTTGGGTGCGCGTACACACACACACACACACACACACACACACACACACACGCATGCACGCACGCATACACATATACTCACGCATGCATGCTTGCAAACACACAAATAAGAAAGAATCTTAGATAAAAGTTCTTATGTAACATGGAGTCATGTACAATAAATATATACCAGTTTGGAAGAAAATAGTCCCTGGTAGCTATTTTATGTCACTAGCCGGAGTGGGCTGACTTAAAACGTGGGTTCTGTGTCCTTCTGGAAAAGCATTTGGTCCCCTGAGGGTAGGTTTGCTTCTGGAACAGGTGGGAGTCTTCTTCAGAGTGTGTGATTTTTGGGAATGAGATTTCTCTGCATAGAGGGCAGAACTCTGGGGCTAAGATACACAGGTGATACACTGGCAAGTTGTAGGCACTGAATTACCCATGATGCTCTTGTGTCTGGGGTGGTTGCCTGTCTGCCCCGTGGAAGCTTGCTGGGTTTGCTCCGTGACTCCATCCGAGCTCTCCCTTTCTGTGAGTTTCTTTTTCTCATTTGCGACAGGGAGAGCTAAGTTGTTCCCTTCATGACTGCATATTAACCCTCCGCGTGTATGCACCAACCTTTGTTTGGCAGATGGCACGGGTTAATTACTACGCCGCAATTAACATCCCTTTGCACATCTGAAATATCTTCACAACAAATCTGCCAGTACTTCGTGGTGCCTGGAGAAGATTCTAACCTCATGGGGCCTCAGACTGCTGGTGGAAAGTGGGGGTTGGGGGGGGCGGTAATGGTGGGATGCATTCAGAAATAGATTTTAAAAAGTCATTATAAATGGAAGGGAGCCTAAAGATTTGGGGGCAGACAGCCGATGACAGAGGGGCTCGGGGTGGGCTTGCTTGGAATTGTGCCTGTGTAGATGACGACTGCATTACACTGCAGAGGGCATGGTATCAGGGGCCATTGGAATTCTTCCTTTCTTCATCATAAGCTTAGTAGGAGCTCCAGTAAGGGGGAATGATGAGCCAGACTGGATTGAGTTTAATCCAAAGCTACTGGAACTGATGGGAGGCTGGGGGATTTCCACTGTGCACAGTAGGGTGCATGTGCCGAGCACTTTAGATGCTATCAGTCACAGTGGCATGGGAAGCCAGGGACTGTGAGCTGGGAACTGAGATGGTCTTGCTCTTCTGTTCTTTCAAGGCCACACAGCATCAGAGGTATGAACTGGATAGCAGTGGGAGCTGAGGGTCAGGAGACTGAGAAAATACTCAGGTATGAAGTATTCTGCCAAGCACACGTGAAGTCCTGGGCTTGATTCTGAGAACCCATCTAAAGAGCTAGGCACGGGAACACCCATTTGTAATCCTTGTGGAGACAGGAAGCATCTTCGGGCTTGCTGGTCTACCAGCCTTGGCTACTTGGTGAGTCCCAGGTCTCAGTCAGAAAGCTTATCTTAAAAATCAGGGTGGAAAAAAAATAAAAAAATACAAAAATAATAAAAAAAATCAAGGTGGATGGCTTCTAAGGAGAGATACCTTAGAATGGGCTCTCACTTCCATAGATGGACACAGAAAACATGCACACAGAGACACACATACTCAGACACCCCCCATAGACACATACACAAACACACACATTCAGACACACAGAGACATACACGCAAAGGTTGAAGGACTTTTTCCAGGGAGGACCGAGACAAAGGGGATAGCCTGAGACAATCTTGGTTGCCTGTTGCAGAGACTAACTGGTCTAAGAGAAGATCTGAGGGAAAAGCAACTGCCAGTATGGAGAGACTCACCAGAGATGCCCAGCAGAGGCTAGGAGCAGATGACCATGGTCATGTAGAAATACAGGATAATAATCATCCTGGAGGCTACAGTCCGAGGCCTGTGATGGTCCCAGAGCAGGCCGAGAAGGCTGAAAGATGGCTCCAGAAGAAGTGGAGATAGCTTCCAGAATAGTCTTTGGGGGAAGCTAGAAGAAAAGGTCTCAACAATAGTGACAGAGAGAAGGGACATTAATTCTTTCCATTGTTGATGACATGTGTTTACAAACTCCATGTTTTGAGGCTAGACTCTTCAGGTATCCTTGGCTGTGTTTTCAGCACAAGTGACCCAAGGTCAAAGCAGGCAGAGGCTCTTCTACAGGTAGAATGTGCTTCCTGGAGCCATCTGGCTGTTGGGGGGTAGGGTGCTTCAGTTTCATGGAGATGTAAGAGTGGGGTTCTGTTTCCTGAATGCCTACTTCTGAAGACGTCAGCTGTATCTCCTGTCCCCCAACCCCAGAGAGGCTCTTTCTCCTGTCGTGACCTTGGGTCCACAAGCTAATACAACGATCCCAACACAATTAGATCAGAAACAGCCTTGATCATCTACAAAGTCAGCCTTGCTCTTTAGAGAATGTCGCCACACTTTCAGCATCCCTGGGCTCTGGGATGATGACAGCATAGTCCTCAGGTCATCATGGAAGATTAGCGCAAGGCAGGGAAAATGTGTTTGGAGGATCACCTTTGGAAGTGACACAGTCAGGCACGGAGCACCCCAGGTACTTGGAAGCTGGTCACTGAGAGCTCAATGAATGTGGGTACAGGGAGACACCAGAGCCCAAGGGACACATAGCCAGCAGATGTGAGCATGAGCAGAGCGGAAGAGAGAGGCAGGACCCAGATGATATTGAGAAGGGAACCCACTGACTGCTCTGGGAGGGATGGTGGCTGTGTTTAACAGTGTGCTACTCCATACAGGTCATTTCTGCAGGGACCTGACAGCTCATTGTCTCAGACTGAGCATAAGTGCCGTCCTTAGAAAGGGAGGGAGTAGACTGTTGAACACTCTCTCAGATGCTGGTTTTTGTTTGTTTTTCTCTTGAAAACTATACATGAAATCTTTATACATCGTATGCCTTAACTGCTGTTGCTTTATAAAAAAAAAAAAAAAAAAAAAAAAAAGACATTATCGGTTTGAGTTTCGGTCCCCTGCCTCTTGTTAGACACTACGATTTTTTTTTTTTTTTTTTTTTTTTTTTTTTTTTTTTTGTGGAATCTTTGTTAATTCACTTGGATTCTTCATCCATCAACAGTGGTGTCAACTTGCTTTTTTTCTCTTCCTATATTCTCTATGTTGCTTGGGGCTGAATTTTTATTTAGGAATATTTTTGACATGCTTTCAAGGGAACTTTTAGACATGACCCTAGATCAAAGATATATGTATATGTGTGTGTATGTGTGTGTGTGTGTGTGTGTGTGTTTCCTCTGTTCATTAACATAGTAAACATTTTAAATTTGTTTGGTCTTTCATAGGGTATGACTTAGTCAAAATTCCACAAAATTGTATTTTTGGGGACTTTCAAAATTTAACTTAAGTACTATCTTAACACCTCTTTAGTACATTTTACAAAGGTTTTTAAAATGACCTGTGTGAGTGCTTCCTTGCATGTCTACCTGTGCACCATGTGTATACGCAGTGTTTGCAGAGGCCAGATGTGCAAGGATCTCCTGGAACTGGAGAGACATCCCACCGTGAGCTGCTATATCCACGCCAAGAATGGAATCGCTTTTCTTCTGTAAGAACAAAGAGTGCTCTTAACTGCTGAGCTGCCTCTTCAGCCATCTAGTGTTTTGCTTCTTTTTTTTTTTTTTTCTTTAACAAGGAAACAATATATCAGGTTTCTTAGACTGTCATAAACTTTTTTTTTTTTTTAAATCGAACATGGGGTGCACACTTGCAAACCCAGAACTTGTGAGATGAGGCAGGAGGATCAGGATTTCAAGACAGCTTAGCCTGGACTAAGTTTGGCCCTGTCTCAACAAATGAGCAAGTAAGTAAATAAAGACTCATTGTGTCCCCAGATAATGATATGGTCCTGTCCTTTTTCTGACTTCATATTTCTCTCGTTTATTTCCCTTTTGTCCCTTCCTGAGACCTGAAATGCCAGGCTGAAGCTGGTGGAGGCTCCACTCTGAGTCCTAAGGCCGAGCCTGATCCTCTTATCCTCTGACCTGCGCTCCTCCCCCCTCCAGCCTGGGTCAGCCTTTCTTCCCTTCCAACACCAATATGTTTCCTTAGACTCTCCCGCGACCCCCCCCCCCCCCCGTGATCGTGAGTCGTAATTTTTATAGATTTATTCTCTACTTTATAATCTCATCTCTCCCGGTGCGTGCTTTTAGAACGCACAGTTTCCTAGAGACGTCCCCCTTTTCTCTAGATTTCCAAATTTATTAGCGTGGACCTGCTCACGTGTAGTTCCTTTAAACGCCCATGCAGCTCGCTGCTCACCTCCTCTCGCTCGGGTCTGAGTTTCATCTTTTGTATTTTCTGCTTGTCTGTCCTACATTAGGCTAGCGGGGCGCTTGTTTCTTTTTTATCACTGGGCTTTCTGAAGGATTCATTTTCAAAAACATCTCCCTAGGGACTCCGATTCGCTTTCTAGGTGAGCCCCTTCGGAGCTGAAGGAGCATCAGAAAGACTTCATCCTGTTGGTGGGGACTCGGCCTTGCTTCTTGGCTTTTGCATCTCCTCACCCACCCCCCAGGCCCTTGTGAGCTAATCT
This sequence comes from Mastomys natalensis, assembly GCA_021653895.1. Taxonomy (NCBI): domain Eukaryota; kingdom Metazoa; phylum Chordata; class Mammalia; order Rodentia; family Muridae; genus Mastomys; species Mastomys natalensis. Next base: position 720,790 of record JAJTUV010000463.1, read on the forward strand.
TCAGTTGGTCTTTCAGCATGCCCACGGGTCCCCTTTGCTGAGTGAGGATGTGCCAGTCAGTTACAGGGGTGGCTTTATTTATAACTTGACCCAAGATGTCCCCGAAGACTGTGAATTTGCAAGCAAGTGGCTTGAGGGCGTAATGTCCTTCCTATTTTAAAAATAAAATATGGCTGGAGTTTAAGCCAAGCATCTCTTCAATCTCTCTTGGTCTTCAGGGATTTATTGAAACTTCCTGTGACCATTTCTACTTGTCTTTGAAGATCTGAGCAAGTCTTTTTTTTCTTTTCTTTTCTGTTTGTTTTGGCAAGTGGTGTGGTCTGGAGAAGGCTGTTAACTTTGTCTATTAGCAGGTTCTCCACAGCTCTCTCCCCTTCTCTTCCTCACCACCCTTCCCCCCATTTCCTCCTTCCTGCCTCTTCCCTACTCTAGTTCCCTATTTCCTTCTTCCCTCCCACCTCTCTATTCCCTTCTTTGCTCCTTCTTTCCTCCCCTCCCTTCCCCCACCTCCTTTCTTACATCCCTCCTCCGTCCAGCCCTCCCCTCCATTCCCCTCCCCACCTCCTTTCTTGCATCCCTTCATCCCTCCCCTCCCCACCTCCTTTCTTGCATCCCCCCCTCCCTCCATCTCTCCACCCTCCCTTCCTCTCTTTCATCTCCCCTCCCTTCCTGCTGGTTCATGACTTGTCAGACCTATAGTATGTTGAGCAATTTCACTTCCCATGCCTGGCCTACCTCCTCTCTCTCCTCCCATCTTCCCTTCACTGCATGCAGAGCCAAGGACACAATGGGAGTGTATGGCCTCAGTGCCTTCTCTGGGCCCTTCTCCCTCATGTGCCCTATGGGTCTTCTGTGGTTTTCCTTATCTCCATCTTCAGGGCATCTCTTCCGGAGTCACTGCTGTCCACTCAGTCCTGTGTGCTCCTGCCATGGTAGTGTTCTATCCTTATCTCCCCTTCTGAGCTCTCAGAATTGGCTTTTGTTTTGAGACAGTCTTCTGTTCTTTAATATTTTGGTCATGGCATCTTAGGGTCCCAACTCATCTTCCTTGCATCTTCCCTCCAGGCCTAAGTACACTGGAGACTGTGGATTCCACAGATGGAGTGAGAGCAGGCTTCTTGAGGTAGCAGTGACGGGCTATGAACTGGGTATGCAGAGTCAGTTTGCTCTCAGCCCTCTCCTGAGCAGTAATGTTCAGCCTGCTCTTTGGCTGAGAATCTGAGCTGGTGTTTCCTAAATAGAATCCTATATTACATAATAGCATTACATTAAATAAGAGGTCGGGACCATCGGTCAGAATTGCATTAGCAAGAATAACTACATTCTGTACATTTTTCTCAGGCTAACTCCAGAGGTCTCATCCTGCTCTAGAATTCATCACTGAGCCTTGATCTCTGGCCTTCAGAGAGCCCTTCACCTGGTGCCTAGTGTTGGGCATGTGCTCCCCAAGGTAGCATGGCTTGCTTTAGAAATAGCCAGAAGGGAACAGTGGGAGGGTATTTCCAGGAAATGGAGCTGGACCACTGACCAACTGCAGTTAAACTTCGGTTAACTTTTATTGTTAACTTGATATAGCCTAGGATCAGCTGGGAAGAGTCTGAATGAGAGACAGATCAGGTTGACCTGTAAGGATGTCTGGGGATGATTGTCTTCATTAAATTGATTGATCTGGGAAGACCCAGCCCACCCTGGGCGGCACCATTCCCTAGCCTGGGGATCTTGAACTGTGTAAAGGTGGAGAAATAGAATTGAGCATGAGCAAGCAAGTGAGTGAGCATGAACTTATTCATTTTTTTCATTTCTTTCTGCTCTGGACTGTAGATATGATGTGACTGGCTGTTCAAAGTTCCTGCCTTGACTTCCCAACAATGATGGCCCATAACCTGGAACCCCTTTCGCCCCCCCCCCTAAAATTCTGCATTGGTCAGCATATTTATCAGAGCAACAGAAATGAAACCTGGACACTTAAATGTAGCTATTGTTGTCTGGCTCTGCCCAGCTCAGTCTGAGCGGGTCCAGCCTGCTGCCTCTCCTGACCTGCGAGTTGTTTGCAGGCAGATGTCCAGGAGAGTCTGCAGACAGATTTGCACAGTCAGCAACCACTTTCCCTCAGAACAACTTGAACACACAGTGTAAAAGCCAACTCCAGTAGTAGTGTGTGAGCATGCTGTGGGGGAGGTCCAGGCCATGGGCTGTCATAGAGAGTGGCTTCTGGGGGACATTAACATGGTGGGGTTGGTGGAGAACCTGGTCACCTGATAGATGTCATGGACGGACAGAAGTGTGCAGTGGCATTTATTTTTATAAATTTTGAAAGAAGGATTCTCAGGGGAACCATTGATAGATAGCCTCATGAGCTGGCCAGATGGCAGCTGAAGGCAGGACAGGGTCATGGAAAGGAGTCATGCAAGTATGGGATAACCTGTTCTTGGGAACATGTTGGTTCTAGCTCCATGAATAGCTATTCCACCGTAGCTATTTATGGTGACATCTGAACAGACGTCCAGTGTGGCTGAGCCATTCAGCCTTTTGGGGACACAGAAAAGAGACTCAGGAAACCTGGGTGTAGGCTGAGGATGTGTCGAAGCCAGGAGAGGGCTTTCCTTGTAGGCATGGAGCCCTGGATTCCATCCCGTAGCTCTGTATACAAAGGGCTTGGTGTATCATGCCTACTATCCCAGGTAGGGAGGTAGAGGTAGCAGGATCAGGAATTCAAGGTCATCTTCAGTTACATCCTGAGTTTGAGGCCAGCCTAGGTTACACAATGTCCTGATTCAATCCCCCCACACCCTTGTCAGTAATGACAGCAACAATTAAACCAAACTAATGCATAAAATCAAGAAAACCTGTGTATACACATAATTTCTCTCATAAAGAAATAGAGTTTTCTAGTCATTTTAAATAAACAGTCCTGCACACTAAACCCAGAGCGTCAGTTGCCCGCCCATAGGGCAACATACATGATGTCTTTATGCTCAGGCCTCTAACAATATTAGCCACTTACCTTAGGCTAGACCAAGCTCCCTGCTTGGTTATAGGAACAAAGATAGAAACTCTAGGGTTATTATCAAGTTCACATCTGGTACATTAGTGCAGAGAAGACAGGACCTCAAAGACACCCAGGTCCATGCAGAGCCTGTGACATCATGTATTGTGGGACAAATTGTGTGCCTTGCTTTCTCCTTTATTTCCACCCACTGTGTGTGTGTGTGTGTAGGCTAGAGAATACAGAGTATAGATAACCTCAGCTATCATTCCTCACACACCACACTCTTTGTTTGACATGGGGTCTCTTACTGTCTTGAGCTTGCCAAGTGGACCAGGCAGGCTCAGCAGAAACCCACCCATCTCTACGTCCCCAGCTCTGGGATTACAAGTGTGTACCATCATGGTGGGCTTTTCTACATCGGTTCTGGGGATATGTCTTAGACCAGGTTTCATTTCTGTGAAGGGACACCATGACCAAGGCAACTCTTATAAAGAAAAACATTTAATTGGGGCTGGCTTACAGCTTCAGAGGTTCAGTCCATTATCATCCTAGTGGGAAACAGGACAGCGTGTAGGCAGGCATGGAGCTGGAGGAGCCGAGAGTTCTACATCTTGATCAGAAGGCAGTCAGGAAGAGACTGGAATTCTACAATGGGCAGAGCTTGTGCATAGGAGACTTCAAAGCCCACCTACACAGTGACACACTTCCTCCAACAAGGCCACACCTCCTAATAGTGCCACTGTCTTTGGGCAAGCATTCAAATATATGAATCTATTGGGGCCAAACCTATTCAAACCACCACAAGCTAGGACTCAGTCCTTGTGCTTACAAGACAAGTGTGTCACCAGCTGAGCTGTTTCCCCAACCCCTACTTCAGCTCTTGAGTTTCACCCTCCTCTTGTGTATTCCTGCTCAACTGACTTAATGCAAGATTGCAGGGTTTGGATTTTTTTTTTTTTTACCTGAATATACTCTGCTCCCACTGTTTACCCTTTAAAATCTTGAGAGAATATTACAAGATTTATGTTCCACAGGGGTCTCAGCTGTGGAGAAAATTCCACCTAGGAACATGGCTAAATATTATGGCAATGTTTCCTTGAATTCAGGCACTCTAGAGCTTTGGGCTAGGGCTGGATACGTGATTGACAGTCTTCTGAGGGTTGGCATGCCAAGCATAACCTCAGCTTCAAACCTTGTAGACAAGATTTGTGTCCAGGCAACATAGCCTGTGAGCAGGTTGTTTTTAGGTCTCTGTTTCAGCATGGCTTGGGTTTGGGCTGAAATGTAGCAGAGACCCATGTGAAGTGCCTTGTGGGAAGAATCAGTTCATGCACTGTGAGAAAGCAGAGTCCCAGAGAGGGCAGATAACCCGTGCCTCAATAACCCGTGCCTCAGTTCAGATGCTGCACTCAGGGTAGCAGCGCCATGCTGCTTCCATGCCGAAGCCCCAGGGCTCCTGAGTGGAAAGGATGGAATCACATGAACGTCTGAGGAGCAGAGGGGTGTGAGCATCAGGGATGGGGTGAGTAAGGACACTATGTGTCCCTCCAGCTGATCAGTGGCAGCTGACAGCTGGTGCCAGGGTTTGCAGGTGTGGTGGAGCCAAGTCTTCATTGCAGGCTGCTTGTCCTGCCGGAGGAGCCCAGTCTCATTTTCAACACTGCCCAGGATTTGATTTGACCTTCAGGTTACCAATTTGCAATGCTCATCATCACAGTCATAAACCAGGAATTCTAGAGCAGGTGTATGTTGGGAAGTGGGAATCTCAATCCTGCGACCCTGCTCAGTTTTCTCTCTCTCTGTCACCGTTTCTTCTATCCAGGAACAGGTATACCTCTAAAGAGTGAGGAAACCAACTGCTGGTCCTATGTTTTGCCTCATTTTATGCATAAACCCCTCTGCTTCATGCTGTAAAGTACCTTGGGGGGGGCATATTTTCTACTAAAATGCATTCTTTGGTCTTTGTCCACGAAGAGCTTCCTATAGGATAGTAGTTCTCAACCTTCCTGATGCTGAGACCAGTTAATATAGTTCGTCATGTTGCTATGAACCTCCCCAGCTATAAAATTATTTTTGCTGCTGCTTCAGAACTGTAATTTTGCAGTTGTGAATCATAATGTTAATATGTGTTTTCTGATGTTCTTAGGTGATCCCTGTGAAAGGGTCATTTGACAACTCCCCCTCCCAAAGGGTACAACCCACAGGTTGAGAACCACTTCTTTAGGGGATCTGGTGGAACCAGCTGACCTTGTAGGTTTTGCCCTGGGAACCCTACTGTATCCAGGGACACAGGCCCACCACACTCTATGTAACGAGCATCTTCTTGCATGCTGCCGAGAAGAGGAAAGACAATCAGAAGACTTGGGTGAGGGGGCACAGGCCTAGAATTCCAGATCTCAGAGGCTAAGGCAGAAAGATGGAGAATTTCAGGCTACAGAGGAAGAGCCTGTTTCAAAAAAAACAAATGGACATTGGGCAGGAGAGACAGCTCTAGAGAAGAGTACTGGCTGTTCTGCAGAGGACCCAGGCTCACTTCATAGCATCCATGTGGTAGGTCAAAACTATCTGTAATTCTAGTTCCAGAGGATCTGTCACCCTCTTCTGGCCTCTGTGGATATCAGGCATAAATGTAGTACACAGAGGTATTTTCAGGACAAACACCCAGATAGAATAAACAAACAAGCAGATAAATAAATAGAAAACAAAACAAAACAAAGCCAGGATGGTCCAGAAACTCTTAGAGGCAGTACAATCAGTCAGGAGAAGACTCCAAGTTAGATAAGGCAAAGGAGAGAGACTAAACCATCATTTCTGCTTGGCTTGGTTATTGGTGCTGTGTGTGTGTGTTGCATGCACATGAGTGTGCAAACACACAGCATCATATGGATGAGTGAAGAGGTCAGAACAGGATATTGAATGTCTTCCTCTTATCTTTTCTTATCTTATTGCCTTGAGAAAAGCTCACTGTTTCATTGGCTTTCTGTTCTATGAGTTCTTGATACCTGCCTATCTCCCATCCCTGCCTATGGCAGGTTAGAGATATGCTCATCTGTGTGCAGTTTCTTACATGGGTGCTGAAGATTCTACCTCAGGTCCTCACATCTGCTCAGTGACCACTGTTGCCTGCTGAGCCATTCTCCTGGTCCTACTAATGATTTTAATGTAAAGTTGGTTTTTTTTTTTAAATACATATAAGAACATTGTATAAATCGTAACTCACTATTCATGATACATTCCTCTAACAAAAAATGACAGGAGTTGTCAGGTTTGAATAGTCAAACAGATGTGTTCTGCCTGTCCATCAAAGAGCCAGGGCAACTTCCCAGCAGCCTACCCTATCACGTGTCCCACAGGTTAATGGCTTTCCGTATCTTTCAGAAATGCCTGTAGTGCTTGCATACTTTTTTATTTACATAAAAGGAATATCATTATTTAGAGAGGATATGATTCTCTCTCTGGATAATTAGAAACATATCCAGCATCTACTAGAATGTCATGATAATAATTTCCCCAATGATGGCAACAATTATTTTTCAAATAATGTGGTGAAAATAGATTTCATCCACGAATAACAGAACCATAAATGATTTAGGGAATAATATAATGAACGTGTACAGAACTGAAAGAACTGGGCAGCAGAATTAAAATCCATAAGACACACAGCCAGAAAGAACATACATAAAATATTGAAAGCCTTAAGATCTCCTGGTATAGTCTTCTGAAATTATAGTTTTCTCATTCTAATCCAAATAGCAGTCTTTGCTTTAAACCTAATTAAACAAAAGCATTCTGAAGTTCATTCAAAAGTATGAATGCATAGTTAGGAAGGCATGTATGCCATTAATTTTTATGTATGAGTATGTTTGTGGGTTTGAGTACCATGTATGTGCAGTACCTGTAGATGGCAGTAGAGGGTGATAGATCCCCTGGGTCTGGGGTTACAGGTGTTTATGAGTCTCTGTATGGGTGCTGGGAATCAAGCTCTGATTCTTTGCAAGAGCAATGGTGCACAGAAACACGTGGCCCCCGAGCCATGTCTCTAGCCTTGTGTGTACACAATTAGTACAATTGAATATATATCATTTTACAAGGAAACATCCAGGGATGTGGGTGCAATTTTCCCTCTTGGCAGTGAATTAGAGTGAGTATAATTTTTTCTTTGTATCTTTTCTATGTTTTCCTGCCATGAACATTGAAATATAATAACTTATAGTCAGAAAATATATGCTCAGACAGGGTCTTCCTTCTCTTTCTTCTCAAGGTCTGCTTGGATTTTTTTTTTTTTTTTAATGTCTTACTCTTACTAACTGAAGGAGATAGTTTTGAGCATCCCCATTCAATCAGATTCAGTCAGTTGTTCCAGGAAGGATGCTTTCCTTCTTAGCTATTTTCACTGGTGTGGTGAATGGATGGCTCACATGTTGAATGAGAAATATCCCCCACAGGCTCATGTGTTTTATACTTGATACTCACCAGGTGGCGCTGTTTAGGGATGCTATGGAAGCTTCAGGAGGTGGAGCCTTGCTAGAGGAAGCACATTACTGTGGGTGGGTTTGGAAGGTTGATAACAATGTCCCATTTTCTGTTCTCTGTGTGGATGGAAATGTGATCAGCCCACTTCCTGCTCCTTCTACCATGTCTTCTACACCATGATGGTTTATTGTTGTTATCCCTCTGGAACTAGAAGCCAAAATAAATATGTTCTTCCTTAAATTGCCTTCAGCTATGGTGATCTGTCACAGCAGCAGAGAAGGAATTCTACACATGGGTCGAGTTATTCCCATGGCTGCCTGCCTTGTCCTTTCACTCCTTCAGCAACTTGCACCCAGTTATCCCGTGTTGCATAGTAGGGGACTAGGCTCAGAGACTGAGCAACTTGTTCTAACAGGCACAGAAAAGCTGTGGTACCTTCAGGATTTGAATGGCATCTGGATCCAGGGCTTCTGTTACACCTTTCCAGGGGCCCTTTACATGGAGACAGGTTTTATCCACCAAAGAACCACTGAGGTTCCTTCTATTATTATTTTTTTAATTCCTTGTGCTCATGTGTGCCCTTGCATGCCTCTGTGCATGTGTGCCTGCGTGTGTGCATGTGTTAGGGGATGGATGATATACACATGCTTGTGTGCATACATGCATGTAGAAGCCAGGGGTGAACCTCAGCTGTCATCTCTAGTTGCTGTCCCTTCCTTACCTCCCTTTTCTCCCTCCCTTTCCTCTTCACCTCCTCTTCCTCTTCCTCTTTCCTTTTTTCTTCCTTCCTTCCTTCCTTCTCCTTCCTTCCTTCCTTCCTTCTTTCTTTCTTTCTTCTTTTTAATTTTTGAGGCATCATTTCTCCCTGGCCTAGAGCTCACCAAGTTGACTAGGCTGTCTCAGAAACCCCAGAGATTCTCCCATCCTTGCCTTCTCGGCATTGGGATTTCAAGTGAGCCCCATCATGCCTACCTTTTTCCATTGGTTCTGGGGACCAAACTTAGGCTTTCATGCTTGTGTGGCAAACACTTGACTGAGCCTTCCCTCTTTGTCCCACTTTTGCTTTCTGCTCAGACAACTGAGCTTTGGACTTTGGGTGGTACCCTAAGAATTCAACTCCGGATCCCCATAACTGTTGCGTAGCCTGAAAGCCATAGGTGGGTTGCATCTGGAATAGGAGGGAGGGCATCAGTGGCTTTAGCTCGGTAGCTCTTGTTTTTTTCTCTCACTGTTCAGTGAGTGTGTGTGGGTGTGTGTGTGTTGAACACACTTCTATAGATTGTCTGACTCTGAGAATGACTGCTAGAATCTTTGCTTTACAAATCGATTTTTTTGTTCAGCCATGTTTCTAAGCCTCAGTGACTAAAACCCCCCAAAGCTGGGTTGAAATGGGGAGATTCGTTTGGTAATTAGATTTTGAGACATCGTAACCTCAGTTCTTGGAAATGTATTCGGGAGACCAGATCTGTGACGGTGGCGGTTCCTTCCCAGGCATAAGATCAGAGGTGGGGGAGGGGATCTAAATTAAAAATGTTCCTTTTGTATTCTAAAGTGGGAAGAGTTCAAAGGAGTGACAGTTTTTAAGTCATTGAAAATGCGCCACCCCTCCTCCATGACAGTGACTCAGAATAAATGACTTCTTCTCTCTGCCACTTGGTTCTAGAATCAATGTTTAATCTTTGAGGAGATAAACCAGATCCCATCACTATATAGGCTGTCCTGTGCAGATATACATTAAATGTCCCCCTGAAAACCCAAGGTCTCTTTCCAGGACTCAAAGCCTCATTTTATTTCTGATCAATCTGTTTTCAGATCTCGGTTCTGCCAGCAACTCATATTAAAATATAAGCTTTTGTGATTCTGATGAGCTGAGCCCGGCTGATCCGGGCCCTCTGGTCCATCCTTCCTCTGCCAAGCAAGGCACTCCTAATTCGATTGTGTCTTGGTGAACAGTATTATGCAGGCTATTGAAATTAAAGAAACGTAGGTGATTTACATTACACTTCCATCTCCGGTAGAGAAGAAATGGAGGTGTCCCAGGACCACAGATGTCAGAGATGAAATATTAAATACTGTAGTGCTTCTGGCTTCCAATGACAAGCACTAGCCTGAAAATCTCCTTCCATTGAAAAGAAACTCAGTTTTCTCAATTATATTTATTTATTTATGGGTGCCCGCATAGTGTGGAAATCAGAGAATGACTGAGAAAAGTCAGTTCTCTTTCTTCCACTCGGTGGTTTCCAGGGATCAAACTCAGGGTATCAGATACCTTTACCTACTAAGCTATCTAATGAGCCCAAACTTAGACTTTTGCAAATGTGGATATTCTGGTTGTTTGGGAAGCTGTCAAAATGCATTTATAAGTTGCTGAGTCCTGGGCTGATGGACAGGGTCTCATGGAACGTCTCTGATTGAGTTGGTGGAAGAAGAGTTCCTAGGGCCCAATACGGTGGGCATGGACCCTGGGGCTGAGGCAGCTCATGTTATGGGTGTGGTAGACAGAGAGCTAGTATACCACCCTCAGCCTAGAGGGGACAGAAGTGGTGTCTGGGAAGAGGGATACCTGGGGTTTGAAAAGAACCCAGGAAAGGAGGGGAACCTATTGTATCCTAAGGAAAAGTTTCCTTGGTTCTCTCTGGTTCCTGTTGGTTTCCACTGGTTCTATGATCTAAGACATTTTGGTATTAAGGATCTGGATTTAAATATGAAGGCTGAAGATTGGAGGAGCTCCGGGTGTACGGATGGGTACAGAAATAATTCTGGGATAGAGTGGGCGCCATGTATGGTTCATCAAGAAGAGCCAGGGACCTCACGAAATCCACAAGGCAGTTTCTAATTTTAATTAATTAATTAATTAAATAAATAAAAAAGACAGATTCTTGCTATGTATTCCAGGCTGGCCTCAAAGTTGCTGTTTTTCTGTTTTTACTTTGCAAGTGCGAGGATTAGAGGCTGGTGATTTAGCCAGAGAACAATGGTGTCTTAGTGATGGAACCAAGGGACTTCTGCATGCTAGGTCAGTTCTTGGCCACTAAGCCCCAATCCATGCAACCCTCCTGGCTTTGTAGAGGGATCTCTGCATGGTCCCCACTCACATTGGGAATGAGGCTGCATGCTTATATGACTTCTGGTTACATATGTGGCTTTAAGGGAAATAGAGATAGAAAAGCAAACCGAGGAGAGAGAGGTATTTGCTCTGGGCAGGGTGGCCAAGCACCTGCAGAGGAGAGCTGGGCTCAGCTCTGAGGGCCACAGATGATTCTGCTGTTCTTTCATAGGCCACTCCTATGAGAAAGACATAACTCAAAAGGAAAAAAAAAAAGAACATCGTAATGGAAAGTAAAATGGATTTTTCACAAGTTAATTTAAAAATTGGCAATACAAATATGTTAAGGAATGAGGCCTTTAGAACATCTGACCCCAGTCGAGTCTGTAGTGAGCTGCTTCCTTGGAGAGCCATGCTGACATTTCTGGGTGGATTTTTTTTTTTCCTGCAACTGTGCCCGAGGGCCAAGGTAGTTTCACCTGGGAGTCCCTCAGCAGGCAGCCTTGACTTCCAGCATAGGATGCTGATGTGGTGTGGGTGGAAGCTGGAAGAGTGTGGGCTGAAGTAAGCCTGGAATCTGGAGTTGCTGATCTCACTGGTGGTTGGTCCTCATCTTGCTGAGGCCCCGGAATGGTACTATGGATGCCTCTCAGGCACAGCTATAGAGCAAGGGGCACCCCCTGGAGCCCCTGCAGGTCCTTCCTTCCTATAGTGTGATGTTTTTGTTGCTAGCACCTGGACCATCCATGCCTTCATCTTTCACAGACTCCAAATACAGAGGTCTTGAGAATTCAAGATTGAATGCACCAGACATCAGCGTAAGGGGAAGTACCATCAGACTGTGTGTTCGATGAGACCTATTCTTCCAACTTAGTTCACCTCTGACATCTGTACACTTGGCCCCTGCATGGAAACTGGGGATATAGTTCTGGTTTGGTTACACATCAACCCAAAAAGGAATATGGCTATTTTCCCCCCAAGTAAAGAATGAAGACCCAGAGAGGCCCAGGGGCTGGAGAGGTAGCTCAGTGATTAAGGACTTCCCAAGAGGACTCAGGTTCGATTTCCACTACTACATGGTGGCTCACCTATCTGTAACCCCAGAAAAGCAATTTATTAACAGGGATACTTTGCAGTCGATATTTTAGTGGCTATTCTAGTCATCGTTCGGGCTTCTGAACATAGGAAAAATTTTCTGCTTTGTTAGGAAGTCTCTGGCCTCTGGCTCAGTGGAAGGCGGGGAGGGGAGGTTCTTATATACTTGAAAATTCTAAATACATCAGATCATTCTGGTCCTATAGCGCTGCCTTTTATAGCAGTGTCATAGAGGGCAGAAGGAACTTCTGCTAGTAAAGTACTGTCCTTGGTCCTGAATTCCAGCTTTGAGCCCTTGAGGGGGGGGCCTCTTCAGAGATGCAGATAGAGGCTACTTCCAAGCTCAGGGTAGTACTTTCTAGACAGGACTTTACTAACCCATGGCTCTAAAAATGTAAAGAGGATCGAACCTATTGTGTCCTAAGGAAAGGTTTCCCTGGTTCTCCCTGGTTGCTACTGGTTCCTACTGGTTCTTACTGATTTTCTGGTCAGGAAACTTTGATATTAAGGATCTGGATTTAAATGTGAAGTCTCAAGATTGTTGAGGTACTGGTGTATTGATGGGAAGCTGTACAGTTGAGTTTCAGACAGTCTAGATCAGCCTAGGTCTTACAGGGGGAGGGGAGGCTTGAATCTTGTATAAACCATTATATCTTTCTTTTTAGAGTCATTTTAACTGATTTAAAAAAAAAACCTCTATAAGTTTGTATTTGGCAAAATAATAGGTTTTGAAATATGTGAAAGACACTTGTGAATGGCAAGCTGTCACACTGAGAAATCTGCCTCCAAGGTGACATTTCTCCAAATCACCTCAGTTAGCTTCATGGGGTCTGTTTCATTTGGTGTTTAGAACTATTTCTATGATGTAGATAGCAGAAATACTGTCACACACTCTAGGATAAAGATGAATGAGTCATGTCCACGTTTATACATAGGGACACAGGGATATCTGTATGGTTGGATCTGTACGGTCTTGAGGAGACTGAAAACCAGACACCACACTAAGAATTTAAAAGGTTAAGAATATATGCTGGATGTGGTGGCACATGTCTTTAATCCCAGCACTCAAGAGGCAGAGGCAGACAGATCTCTGTGAGTTTGAGGTCAGTCTGGTCTACAAAGCAAGTTCAAGGCAGCCAGAGCTGTGGTCACACATAGAAACTCTGACTCTACAAACCAAAACCAAAACTAACCAATCAACCAACCAACCAAACTGATTAATTAATTAATGAAAGACTGTAATGGATACAGATTTTTATGCAGTGCTTCTTTCCTATTCATTTTGCAATCTAAAGAATGCATAGCATCCCTAGACCTCCCGCTGCCTCCTTGGTCCAGGAGTCAATGACACCCAACTCCATTCTGTCATCCCTAACAATCCAGGGCCCTGGAACCCTGCTCAAGGTGAATGGCCACCATGGGGGCAGTTAGTAAAGCACTGCTAAGCATCTTGTAAATAAATCAACACGCCCCCAGAAAGGTGGTTACTGCTGTCTCCTCCCTAGGGATCAAAGACAAATCCCAGCCACAAGCTCCATGCTCCATGTAAGGGATGAAAAGTTGGGATTAACAGATTAACAGCTCCCCCCACCTTCCCTTTCTGTTATTTATCTGTCCAGTGGGTCTCCAGCAGGTTACCCTTTCAGGAGCAAGGGAACTGTGTCACCGTGTTTCCTACGGCAGGTCACAAATTCAGCTGCTGGTGGAACCAGGTCACAAGCTCAGCTGCTGGTGGAACCAAGCAAGGTGTGAGTGGGTCTCCATGGAGACGAATCTGCGCTGAGGAGGCTGCTGCTTCCTGAGGGTTGCTGCTGGGGACACGGAGCAGGTCACTGTGTCTTCCCCTCTCCTAAGAACAGGTGACATCCAAACTTCTGTGACATGCCTCAACTTTTATAGGCAAAGGCTGGCTTCTCACAAAGGATTTAAACCAAGGGAGGCCAAAGGCCAGGAAAGTGTGGTCCCCTCCTGTGGGGTTTGTCTGCTCATCTGGGAGCCCCAGCAGGTCAGGGCTCTGGGATATGGTTTAGTGATATTCCCAGAGACAATGGTTGTTGCTACACAAGATGAGGAAATAAATGGATTCTAAGGCCAGTGCACATCAAGGCAGGTATGTCTTAGCTACTGGAGCGCATGAGGAAAAGGATGAATTAGTGGAGGGACCAGGAAGAGGAGGAATTGCGGAGGAAGAGTTAGGTCATTTACCACTGTCTTTCAATTATTAAATCCAGAACTTATTCTCTTTCACAACAATTATACATTTTATAATTGATCATGGAGATCTAGCTAATTCTGACCATCTGGAATGCGTTCTCCAAGATAAAAAAACCAAAACGAAGCAAGACAATATTCAGAATTTAAGGTCCACAATGCCAGGGTTAGAAAGCCATGTCAAGATCAGAGTTCAAGTTTCTGCTTTTCGTAGTCACCAGCGAACTGTGTATTTAGCTCGAAAGTCTCCAACTATCTAAAATTAGCCCATGCAAGGGTAACCTGCAAATGATTTTCTAAAATGTTGGTGCCCAGGGTAACTGTACCCAGAGGTATCACATAATCCACAGTAATGCCAGCTAGATAGTGCCAAGCATTCAGAGAGTCTCCCAGGAGCCACAAACAGCTGGAGATAAACACAGGAGAAGCCCCAGATGTGCTTTCCCTAGCATCAGCAGTTTGAGCCTCAGGCTTCAAACATTGGGATCAGAGCTCTGGGAGCCACTTGCACAGTGAGGAAGGAAAACTTATAATTTACAAGGGATAATTCCTGCTAACCATGATTTTTTGAGAGTAGGAGGGAAAGGAGAAAGGGTGGTTTGTCTTTTTATTTTTTTTTAACCTATTCCATTTTTTTCTTATATTGTTAAAAAAATGCCATGAGTAAGACAAAGTGATATTTCTTCTGCTGGTGTGCCTGTTTCTTTTGGTTTTTATATTAGGTCATATTTAAAACTTGTTCGTGTCTGAGATTTCTCTGTTGGATGCTCAGGGTGTTCCTGGCACTTAGTGGAGGTCTCTGTGTGTTCTGTGAAGGGTGGAGAGCTCAGGAATACTGCAGCGTGGGGGGGGGGTGCTGCCTGGAGCCACAGTCACGGGGTGGGACAGGAGATTCCCTGGTGACCCAAGGGTGGAGGAGGGGACAGGTGGAGGTCTGCAGATCAAAGCTCAGAAAGGGATGACGTGGAAACTTAAGGGTTCTTTGGAAAGTCCGTTGGATGGTGGTTTGCTGGGCAAACATGGGAAGGAATGGTTCGTTAAAGTGGACACAGGTGTGAAAGGCTGCGGCGAATCGTGAAGGATCGTGTCACTGAAGCAGACACAGGAGAGAGGATGTTCTGCTAAAGCAAGCAGGTGAAAGGACATGTGATGAAGGATTCTTTGCTAATGACATGCATGTATTGGTCCTCCTTACATAGTGTAATTGAGCTTCACTGGTCAGGATTCCATAGAGAGAAAAGCCCACACCAAAAAAACTTCTGGGGGTGTGCTGCAGTTTCTTGCCACTTCTGTCGACTCAGGATGATTGGCAAAGTGATGTCAGCTGAGACAGATGCAGAAGCTGCGGCAAGACCCGTGCTAAGGCAAGGCACGTGGAGGACACATCATGTTTGGAGGGTATAAATAGGACTCCACAGAGTGCTGAAGACAGAGCTTGGCTTGCCGATACAGCTAACTCTGTAAGCATTGTGGGTCTCTCGTCTTTGCTGATCTTTGCTTCCCTGAGAGAGGCACAGCAGAGAACTTCTCCTAGTGTCCCTCCTGTTCTTTCCTACTGACTTGAGCTGAGGCTGAGGCCTGACTGTCTCTGCTAGGTTGTTCCACTGCTGTTGCTAACCCAACTCTACCAAACTGGACTGCTGGTGTATCCATGAAGTGTTTGTGAGTGGATCAAGCTGCCTCTGCTAACCTGTGAACTGAACTGCCTATTTCCAGACAATACAGATGGAGTTGCTACAAAGAACCTTTCTAAACAGGTCCCTTCTCTTTGTTTCTTAAGGTGTTAGTTGATTGACTATTTTTTAAGTATTTATATATGTGTGTGTGTGTACATATATACACTTTAATTTATTTCATTTTGTTTTATTTAGTCAAGGTGTCACTTATACAGCTCTGGCTGGCCTGGAATTCAACTATATAGATGAAGCTAGCCTCAAACTCAGAGTTCTCTCTGCCTCTGCCTCCCAAGTGGTGGGATTAAAGGCGTGCACCAACCATACCCAGGCTTTACTGACAATTTTTAAGTTCTGGGCAATGTATAAAGAATGTCCACAGTTTCAAAGTGGCCAGTGTGAGGCCTGGCTGTCCCATTGTTGTGGCAGCTCCTTTTTTTCCCCAAGCATAGCATCAGGTGAGCTCTGGTCACCTGTCAGGGGACAGGCCCTTTACATCCTGCCAAAATCAATGTCACATAGAGTAACAGTAAGAAATGCCTCCCCATGGCACCCTGCCCTGGGAGAGGTGCCCATCTCATGGCCCCAGCTTCTTGCAGCTCTTGGCACTCTCTAAAGCAGTGTTCTCAACCCGTGGTCATGACCCTAGTGGGGTGTCAAATGACCCTTTCACAGGGGTCGCCTAAGATTCTTGGAAAACACAGATGTTTGCATTACACTTTATAACAGCAGAAAAATTACAGTTATGAAGTAGCAACAAAATGATTCTGTGATTGGGAGGTGGGGGACACCACACCATGGGGAACTGTTTGAAAGGGTCGTGGCATTAGGAAGGTTGAGAACCACTGGGCTAAGGCTTTCAGAATCCACTAACTCAAGTGCACATGATTCTGATAATTAAGGATGTCTTTGTTAACAAATAAGGCCAGATCATAGGCCACGCGCAGCCGCCGGGAACTCTGGTCAAAGGCACGGTCTGTTTTTCTGCTCATAAGTAGAAAGGTTGATTAAAAGTAGCTAATGAGGAACTAGGTTTCATGATAAAGAATAAAAAAAAAAATGATGCCGGTTTCTTCCTTCCTCACAAAGGACATTTCCTTTTGAAGCCTATTGTCTCATAGGCTTAGGATCTGTTATGTCATCTCTGCTACTTTTCCCTAGTTAAGAAGTGAGAACTTGCATAAATAATTAAGATACAAGGTTTTTGTCTTCATGAGTATTGGATTTAAATATGTTTATTACTAGATAGCTGCTGTGCTGGAAGAAAAATGGATTAAGCGGTTAAATAGCTACGGAAAACTCAATTAGGATACCAGAGAGTGTCTTTTTTTTTTTCTATAGTGTATCAGGAATAAGGTTGACATGTTCTTATTCTTCTGTGGGACAGTAGTACTTCTCTACATAATTGCTTCAGGTGGTTCCAACACCTGTGGCCATCTGAAAACATATAGAAAGTTCTAGAAACAAACAGTGTGTGCACTTTCAATTGTCCACCCACTGGGTATTGTGATGGAATGCTGCAGGTCCAGACCATCCTGCCTGGTATATGAATCATCTCTGCAGCGTGTCTCTGCTGTGTATTGGGCCCTCCCGTTAGTTCACTCGACGGTCACTTAATAGCTGTCTCTTTGATCAGACCCACTTTATCCTGTTATCAAAGTTTTGGGTGTTCAGGTCACTGCTTGTTTTATTAATAACAGTGACTCCCAAGTGATAGGCAGTGACATGAGGTGGCATCAGGGCGTGAGGGCTGGAAGAGAGGTTAGCTGCAGTTTCATGCAGCTACACAGAAGGACTTAATGGATGTGGGGTTGTTAAGTCTCTATTTGGAGTCAGGAAAGGATTCAAGAGGGCTTCAGTAGTCAGTCAATAGTTATTGCTAGGGATCCTATAGAGATGACTCTGGGAGACTGGGATAACAGGGGACCACAATATTTGACAGATAGAAGACAACATTGAACTAGGTGTGTTAGCACATGCCCATGGTCCTGGCATCATTCAGGGAGCAGAGGCAGCAAGATCATGAGTTCAAGACCAGCCCGTGCTACATAGGAAATTCCAGACCAGTGTGCTGGTCTATTAAATAGCAGTTCCCATGGTAAAACTCACTACTTCATATGTTAATCTAAAATGTGTAAGCAACAATAATAAAAACACAAAATCCTGTCTCAAAACAATACCTCCCCACCCCAAATAGACCAGAAAAACAGACTACCAAAATCTATAAGCAGCTCAGAGGTTAAGAAACTGGCTGCTCTTCCAAAGGACCTGAGTTCATTCCCAGCACCCATGTGGCAGCTCACAACTATCCATAACCCCAGTTCCAGGGGATACATGACACCTCTCTGACTTTATCAGGCACTGTACTCATGTGGTAATATTGCCTCCCCTATAACACATAATTAAAAATAAATATTTAAAAAATTCAAACCTGGGCTGTCTTAGGGTTTTATTGCTGTGACAAAACACAGGACAAAAAGCTAAGTTGGAGAGAAAAGGATGTATTTGGCTTCTACTTCCAGACTACAATCCATCACTGGAGGAAATCAGGACGGGAACTCAGGCAGGACTGGAACCTGGAGGCAGGTGCTGATGCAGAGGCCCTGGAGGGATGCTGCTTACTGGCTTACTCAACATGGCTTGCTTGGCCTACCTGCTTATAGAACCCAGAACCATCAGCCCAGGAATGGTACCACCCACCACTGGCTGGGCCCTCCCTCATTGATCAATAATTGAGAAAATGCCTTATAGCGGGATCTCATGGAAGATTTTCTTAACTGAGACTCCTTCCTCTTGGATGACTCTAACTTGTATCAAATTGACACACAAAACCAGCCAGTACATAGACCAGTACTGTTGGAAGGCCAAGCTCCTCCCTGTGGGCTTCTGGAAGGCCTTACGAGAGCCAACTTAACATTTTGTAAGCAATGAAGCCTGAAGCTGGGAATCTCCTACATAGAGTGTGAAGCCAGCAGGCCTTTTGCTTCCTTGTGATGAGCAGACCTGATTCCGGGACCACTGACTGTTTAGATGGGTCTGATACACAGTATATCAGTGAGACATCTTTCTATGCTTGTTCCCCATGACTTTGCCTTTTTGTTTATTTTTTAAACCAAGTGTGTAAGTGCAGATCCCATTCCCTTCAAACCACCAACAGGCTCGAGTTCATTAGGTGGTGGGTCTTGGTGTCTAGCCAAGGAAGAGGAGAAGCAGAATAGCCCAGGTTACAAAGTATCAAAATGGATACAAAGTACCAAAATGGATACATAGGCAGACAGGGGTGGGTAGTTCAGTAGAATGTTTCCTAGCAGATAATGAAGTACTTTCCAGCTAGATAGTAGGCAAGCTGATGAGGCTGGGCTGCTGTGTTTATGAGCTGGGATTTTCTTTGCTCGGGAATACTCCATTCATCCAGACACTCTGCCTTACTGTCCACCTGGGACCATCTCTGTATGAGTGTCATGGCCGTCTTCTTGGACTGATTCCCCAGCATGCAGTTCACTAAAATAGGCTACTCACAGCTTATGGGTTTCTTCCTTGCTCTGTCTTGATAGGAACTGTAAGTAAGTAGCACTGTGAGACCTAGTTCTCAGCAGTTTTTGGAAGCCTGGGTTACACGGCAGCAGCAGAACCTTCTTTTGGCTCTTGGGCAATAAGCAGCTGCAACTGTGTGTAGCTTCCTCAAGATGTCTGTGGAATGCTGGCACCAGGGGTGTTCATTTGGCTATTTGATTGATTGTTCTTTGTTCTAGGCAGCCTGCCCACCAGGAAAGGACCTATGGGCTATATCCATTAGGAAACCAAATCACCTCATTCCCCAATGTCTTAGCTTATTTAAAGGAACATGTGCATCTGAATGAATGCTTATAATAAATTTATCAGTGTCAATATGATTTTTTTTGCAGTGCTCAATATTGCTTAACGTAGGCCGGATGGCCCAGGAAGAGGTAGAGCTACCTCATTTATTGACTGTAAAAAATGCATTGTAGATAGAGGGCAGATAGAAAACTTATCTGCTGTGGCGCTGTTTCCACTTAAAGCAGATTTCTATTTAATTATGCATGTGGTTCAGCCATAGCTTGCAAAAACTTATCTGTGTCGCATGTAATTGGAGTGCCAAATTTTTGGATGTTGTTCCTCACATGATCTACTTTGGCTTTGAAATGAGATCCTCATTGGTCTAGAGCTTGTGGAGTAGGTAGGCTAGCTCATCTGCATGCCCCAGGAATCTACCTGTCTCTGCCTCCCCAGTACTGGGATTACAGATGTGTGTCACCATGCCCAGCCTGTCTCTGCTTCCCCAATGCTGAGATTAAGATGTGCACTACCATACCTGGCTTTTGTATGAGCTCTGGGGAATTGAACTCAGGTCTGCTCCTTGTGTGGCAAGCACTTTAATGGCTGAGCCACCTTCTTAGCCCTCAGTGTACAGTGATGGTCTCACTGCCTTGTGGAGATGGGTTATGTGTGTATTTTTCTCCTGCAGGTTTCCTGTCCCAGGTGTAGACTGGGGCAGATCAGGAGGTGTAGCTTGCGCTCCCTGATGGTTCCCAGATGGCTTTTCCTTGCAGACTCCTTTTCTTTCTGCTGGTGCTGGTCTGCTGTCTCGTCTCTGCAGACACAGGTTTCTTCCCATCCCTTTGTTAATGGGCCTCCACCTCTGTCACAGAAATGCTAAGTGATGCAGAAACATGTCAGCCCCAAAATCCCAGCAAGCACCTTTACCCCCAGAACAGTCAAAGAATGCCAGATCTTCCTCCTTTAGGTGGCTGAGATGTTGTGCAACTTACAAATTATTGTTTCTCCTTTTATGTAGAATCAAAAATTCAAAAACAGTGTTGGCTTTATAGTGAGTGAAGGCTCAGCCTGGACTATGTGAGAGTTTATCTTAAAACAAAGCAATCAATCAAACAGAGGTGTGGGGACAGTAATGTCACATGCCCGTCTGTGGCTCCCGATCAGAGCATTTACCTTTCTGAATCCCTAATGATTAGATAATGTTGTTGCTGCCAGGATAGAATACTAGCAAAAGCAACTTAAAAAGGAAAGTTTACTTTTGCTCCCTTTTGAGGGTTCAGTCCATCATGGTGGGGAAGGCACAGCGGCAGGAGCGGCGGGACAGCTAGATACATTGTATCCAGTCAGGAAACAGAGAGATGGTTGCCGGTGCTCCTTTTGCTTTCTCAGTTTGTTTATTCTGAGACAGGGTCTCAGTATGTATCCCTGGCTGCCCTGGAATTCACCATGTGGCCAAGGCTGCTGGGGAATCTGTCTGGACCTCTCAAGTGCTAGGATTAGAGTTGTACACCACTAGACCCAATCTCATTTTCTCCCTTTCATAGTCTAGGTTCCCAGCTCATGGGAGGGTGTTGTCCATATTCAGGATGGGTCTTTCCTCCTTAACTAAACCTTTCTTGACACATCCTCACAGACTCATATCTGCATGGTGATACACATACATCTCCATGGTGATTCTAAATCCTGCCAAGTTGACTGGTCAAAATTAACCACTGGACCAGTCTCATCCAGTTTCCTTGTATTTGTTTATTAGCAGTGTGACATAGGGACTCTGATAACGCCTCTGTTTACAAGTGGGGAAACCCAGTTTGCTCTGGCCTCCTGTAGTTGACTGGTTCAGATTCTAGCTCTCAGACTCTGGCGGCTCAGCTGGCAGCTGTGTTAGTAAATATATCTCATGTCACACCTCCCTTGCTGGTCTTTGCCAGTACTGCTGCATGTATAAGTTTTTGCTTCTGTTCATGTCATATCTTAGCACATACTTCACCCTGGTGTCTATTCTCTGAGAGTCATCATGCAAGCATCATAATCATATATTTAATGTCTTACCAGGGTGAGGTTCAGACCAATAGTCCCTGGTTCCCAAATCCTGTTATCCTTACCTCACCCAGCAGCCGGCTGGAGGCAGTGGGCTCCTTTCCGGTGACTCAGATGGAACCTGCTTTAGATTGACAGCTGATTTGGTAGAGGCATCAGAGAGATCTCTCAGGAGAGTATAGAGTTTGAGCCCAGACAATTGATGTTGGCGTGGCTGCACGCCAGGGAGTCACCTTGTGAGCTATAGAGTAGACCCATGAAGCAGAGCGAGCTATATGTGTAAGAATGAAGGAGGAGACAGGGAGATGGCCCAGCAGTTATGAATACTGGCTGTTCTTGGAGAGGATCGTGTTCCTAGCACCCACATAGCACCTCACAGCTGCAACTCGAGCACTAGGAGATCTGACGCCCTCTTCTAGCCTCTGAGGCACTACTCTCACCTCTCTCTTCTCTCTCTCTCTCTCTCTCTCTCTCTCTCTCTCTCTCTCATATACACACACACACATCATTAAAAAAAAAAAAACAAGGATGAAACTATTCTCTAAGGAGAAAGAAAACGTATCCCATGGTGGACCTGTGTAAGACGGCCTCTGAGCTGTATGGTCAGGGATGAACTGTCATTCCTTCAGAACCTTTGGTTAAGGTCTTTCTGATTCTGCCTCTCCCTGGCATCACCAAGCTCATTATGAGGCCAGCACTCAGTAGGTCTGCAGTCAGCCCCTCCCCCTTCCATTTCACAATCACAGTAACCCACTGTGCCAGATGGCTGTATTTCTTGCTGTTCCCGTGACCAGCTGAGAGCATTGAAGACATAGAAGACCACCCCAAGTCCCCAAGGTGGGAAGTTGTATGACAGTGATTTGAACAAATTACACTCAGGGAGGCTCTGTGTCCTTTCCAATATATCCTTACGTGGGACTATTCTATACCACAATGTAGAGTTACATTTTATTGCTGTATTGGTTTTTGTATAGGACACTGGGTTTCATAAAGGTATTTCATGCTGGTAGGTAATGTCCTCGAGTGTGTATCCCTTATATCCGTCACCTACCACATCACCCCATCCTTCCCAGACTGCTTTACTCCTAGCACGTGTCATAGGCACACATATGCTCTGACATAATATCTAGGATCTGCCTTAATGTGCACAGTCTGATCCTCCCCCAGGTACCTCCACTTTCCAGCAAATGACACAGTCTTTTTCTTCATGGCTGAGCCAAATCCCATCATGATGAAGTAGCATCTTTTCTTTTTTGGCATTCCACTGTTGATGGACACCCAGGTTGCTCCTGAACAGCCTTATGAGCATTAAGACAATAAATACAGGCACGCAATACATCTGTTGAGTAAATGCTGAAAGGTGGTAAGGCTGGGTTATGTGGTAGGTCTCTTTTGTTAGGGTCTGGAGATCCTCCATGCTGATTTCCATGGTGGCTGTACTCAGTTACAGGAACCATCCTGGTACCCACTGGCTTGGTTTGGTCTAGATCTTCCTCGGTCCAGACAATTCTCCCTGCCCATCTTTAGGGTGCTCCCCACAAACCCTCCTGCCACATGAGCCTTCTCTCTGTTCCTGGGAGTGCTTACACTTATTCCTACCACAGGACCTTTGCACCAGTTCTTCCTGGAATGAATATTTCTTTCCTCCCTAAGCCAGTTCCTTCTGGAAAGCCAGTGTGTCCTTCCATGGAGAAGTATTCCTGGGTCCCTTGAGGCCAGCACCACCCTGCCCTGGTCTGCATCTCCACGAAGCTCCCTGAGTTGTCTGGTCTGCTTACCTGTCATGGTTTGTGTCTCTGCCATACCCTGTCAATTTGCTCACTGTGTCCTCAACTCTGGATGTCAGATGAAGGGATAGCTGTGCTTTTCTCATTGGGCTATTTCATGAGGATGGATTTCCCCAGGGAAGGGGGTTTGTGTCCCCCAAAGGCCATTTGTATCCAGGATGCGTGGGTAACAAGAAGTGGCTGCTTCCCAGAGAAGTGGCCTGTGTTCCTTCAGGCGGACTCTAACAAACCCCTGACTTCTTCCCTGAACCGCTCTGCCACACAGGGATGAAAAGGGTTCTGTTTACCCTGGCTTCCTTTCTCCAGTGCATCAGCAATGAATCTTGTGCCCTCTGTCAGTGTTCACAACTTCTCACCTCCCCGTAGAGAAAGAGAGATGGTGAGCAGAGATGTCTACAGCAGGCTCTGCTCAAATGCACCCAACTTCCGCCTCACAGGGTCCCAGGACCTGGGCTCAGCCAGCCTTGGGAAAAACTAGAAGGGCAGCTGGCCCTCCTGCTCTCAGCTGCTTTCAATGTCTCCTTTCAGAGTGGCCGCGTCTCTCCACTTCCTGCCCTGCTTTTTAGAGACATGTAGGGTCTGTTATCAGGAGAGATGGAGGCAGTTGGCAGACACTAACTCACTGGCTCACACATACAAAGTGGCTGGACGGTTGTGTACCAGAGGTTGTCTGCAGAGAGCCGGAGACTGGTGACTCATGGGAAACTCACACAGCTGTGCCCTGGGTAGGATGTGCTTTCCCTAGACAGCATCAGGATCTAGACGGCTGAGATCAAAAGGCATGATGACTCTGTTCAAAATATCTGAGTTTCCTCCTACACCATGCAGTGATTTTTGCAGATTATTATTGTTTTTCAGTCAGGGTCTCATATGGTCAGGGAAGGCTGGAGATTTGCTACGTAGCCAAGAATGACTTTAAACTTCTGATCCTCTTGCCTCTGCCTCTCCAGTGTTGGGATTAGAGGCATGCCTTACCATGTCTAGTTTATGTGATACTGAGAACTGAGCCCGGGCTTTGTGCATACTAGGCAAGCATTCTATCAGTTGATCTACACCCCAGCTCCAAATTCCACAAATTTAAAGACCAAATTCCTTATGAAATATGGAATCCACTTCATTTAATTAAAACAAATACAAGTTGTTTTCTAAAAGAGTTGTGCTTTTTCCCCCCCCTCTCTGTGAAAGCCTCAAATTATATGAACTGAATTTCTCATGCATATCTAGCAGCTAAATTCTTTGGGTAAGAAATGACTTAGCTAGTTCTGTTAGGTTTGTACTAACTGCGCGCTATGTACTTCTGAAAGAGGCTGAGATAGAGAGATAGTATCTCACACAGAAATGATTATAGACTTCACTGAGGAAAAAAAAAAATGAAGTGTGTGCCGTCACAGATCACAGACAGGTGCTTCTGTGCTCTACGTGCCTCGGTTTCCCTATCTGGTAAATGGGATTTTATTTGATTCAGTTGGATAAAGTGATTGTGGGACAAGCATGCGGACCTGAGAGTTGTCTCTCAGACCTTGGTACATAAACAGGTGTGGCTGTGAGCTGGAACTCCAGTCCCAGGACACGGAGACAGGAGCATCTCCCCAGGGTCTGCTCACCGCCTGGGCAGTGGAGAAGAATCAGGAAGCTCCAGGTTGAGCAAGAGCCTCTGTCCCAAAAGATGAGCAAGTGAGGAAGACACCTGGCATCGACTTCCAGTCTTCACAGGCCTGCACATACTTATGTGTGTGCACGTACCTATGTGCATTCACATATCTACCTGCACGTGGATGAATAAACTGAGCTGAATGATGCAATAAGCTGTCATATTCACAGTGTGTGTCAGGGCGTGGCTGATTGGCATTGCTAACCATTAGGTAACCTATACTCAGACTGTGGAGAAACTTCTTTCTGTTTGTGGCAGTGTCCTCTGACTTTGGCTCTGCAAGGTGGATTTTGTACTCCTTTATTGCTTTTGAGACCCCTGCGTGGTTAGGAATTTAGCGGCACGCATGAGCAAAAGACTATTCAGGAGCACCCGTGTGGCCTGGCTTTGCAAGGGTTTCAGTGGGTGGGGAGTGGTCGATTACTGCCCCATCTGTGCTGTCTGAGGATCATATCACATGCTGCACGGTGATCACAAAGCACAGCTGGTGAATGCCAGAGTTAGGATTTGAACTCCTGTCCTGTTCTGCCTCCACGAAACAATCAATCAACACCCTGTCTGCCTGGGGATCGAAAATGCCCAGAGCCCCGGGATGATCTTGAGATAGATTGGAGACAAGGATGGTTGTGTCCCTTGGGGCCCCAATGCTGTTGAACGTAGTAAGAAGCCAGCAGTACTTTGTGGCTCCCCAGACAAAGGCTCCCTTCACTGGTTTTTAGAAAGACATTCCAGCAACCGAGAGACTGTGCTCAGCAAGGTGCATAAATGCTACATGCATGGCCACACATGCATTTACAGACACACATACACACACACAGACACACAACAACACATATGCAATGCATAGTTATACACATGCATCCATGCACGCACAGACACATACATGCATGTACACATATGTACACACAAATGGAGCTGAAACAAGAACCTCCTACCCCCGCCAGAGGTTCTGTGGTATGTCCTTGCACTGTGTAACCGTCCCTGCTGCTAGGATAAAGTTGGCAGGGATTACAGAGGCCTTGCTGGTTGGCTGGTGGGGTATGGTCAGTATCCCTTTATAATGACTCCCCAGGAACAATTAAGTCCAGAGTGTTTCCCCACAAGGCCCATTGTCTCCTCTCATGTGACAAAAAGGGTGTCACTGCCCTGGACAAAGCCATCTTGGAAGGCAGCCTTCCATTCTCAGGGATTCTAGAGGTGTCAAGGAATGCCTGTTGGATGGAGCCCGAGGGTGGGGCCACAGCCTGCAGCCTGTGAGTGCTCCCACCTCAGTCCCTATGGTGTGCTTCTTACATAATTCGAGGCTCTTCTCTTCAGGCTGCGAGTCTGCAGGCTATTTCTCCCCCGAGCCACTGCTGTGCAGACAGCCCCCATGCCCCACACGCACCGTCCTCAAGGCGTGTACGAGAGCTTCTCAAAGATAATTGGAAACAAATGTGATTTTTCTCCTTACCTGGGAATGGTAGACACAGGCTGTCAAGCAGAGAGGAAAGCCACTTGAGCCTTGGCGTGAGGAAAATCCTCAATAAACCTGCATTGCCTCGTGGGTATGAGGCTGTACTGGGGTAAGAACAACGGATGGTCCCATTTGTCTGTGACTGGGGTGGAATGCTGGTACATTTTCCTAGCTTGGTTTAGGGAGGCTGTGGCTAGCAGCTGACACCAGGCTCTGACCCTGTGACTCCCACCATCTTCAGGGATGCCCACTTTGTGTTGATGCTTTACAGGTCTTTGGTGGCTTACCTAAAGTTACCATTTACTAGGATGGCCACACACACACACACACACACAACACACACACAGACACAGGACACCATGGATGATGATGGGGGTTGTGGAGAAACTGGAAAAGTGTGACCCTGATATGGAGAGGGTTTGGGGTTTCTTCAAAAGAAAAAGTCCAGAACAGGCCTGGGTCGATAGCTCCCACCATAGAATGCACGCCTTGCAAGTAGGAAGACTCTGGTTTGATCCCTAGGATCCTGTAAAGAAGTTGGACATGATGGCATGCAGTTGTAATCCCAATACTAGTGAGGCAGGTGCAGGCAGATGCTTGGGACTCACTGACCACCCAGCCTTGCCTGCCTGGTGAGCGCCAGGCCCATGAGAGACACTGTCTCTAAAACCAAGTTGGAAAATGCCCCAGGGATGAACTGAATTCTGGCCTCTATCTGCCTGATCACACACATATACTTACACACATAAGCTCAAGAGCACATATATAGCCACCATACATATATATATGCACACACAGACACATAGATGCATATACATGCATACATAAACATACATTCGTGCATACACATACATATCGAGATGCATGTCCCGTGTATGTA
The DNA here is from genome assembly GCA_021653895.1 of Mastomys natalensis. Lineage (NCBI taxonomy): Eukaryota > Metazoa > Chordata > Mammalia > Rodentia > Muridae > Mastomys > Mastomys natalensis. The sequence goes on from JAJTUV010000463.1 coordinate 747,886, forward strand.
TGCATGAGTGTATACACACACACACACACACACACACACACACACACACACACACACAAGTTTCTTTCCCACCAGGCAGATGTCATTGATCTCATAGCAGCTGTTTGTAGTGAAACTCTGTAGTCTGTCTGTGTGTAACATGAGACAGCTGCGGGAGAAAGGCCTGCAATTTGCTCAGCTCTTTTAAAATTCTTTTCCTGGTGTGTTGAAGTAATTTTGCTTTTCAACCTTTCCTGACCCTACATTGGTGTTGTTTGGATTTGGGTAGATGTCGGGGGTGGGGGGAGGCAACACACTGGGGCTCGGTAATTTCATTTCCTGCTTTGCCAGGCTGAAGAGGGTGGGGTAGCGGTGGGGAACCAAGGCGGGTTGTGTTAGATGCTCCATGAACTTCTAATTCTTCTGAGTCAGGGGAAAGTAAATGGAAAGGAAAACACAATGATTTTATCATAGCTCACAGCACAAATGCACGGAGTTCAAGTAGTTTACGCATTTGTAAAGTTTTCTCAAATGTTTTACCAGGAAGAATGTTCTAGACAGGCACACGTCTCAAAACCTAAGGTCCTCCAGCAAAAAGCACTTGCAGAGCTCGGCTTCGAAGAAACCGTTGTCCACTCAGGCTAGCAGACCAGGCTATGCATGTGTAAAGCAAGCTAAGTGTTGGGGAGCTAGGCCAAAGGGGCTTAGAGTTGAAGGTCAGTCAGATGTTGACATTCTAGCTCCCACCCTCAAAGATGCTGAGGTGATATTTCAGAAGAAATGCCAGGCATTGAGCGTTAAAGTTTCTCAAGTTCTAGAAGTTGACATAAGATAGAATACAAATCAGATCAGGTTTGGTGGTATATACGTATATTCTTAGCTTCAGAAGCCAGGAGCAGAAGGATTGCAAGTCAGTCTCTCTCTCTCTCTCTCTCTCTCTCTCTCTTCTCTTCTCTCTCTCTCTCACATCTTAATGGCCTGGACATATGGCCCAGGAGTAGAGTACTTACTTAGAATCCCTCAGTGAGGGGCTGGAGGTGTGGCTCAGTGGTAGAGCACCTGCCTAGAATCCCCCAGTGAGGCGTGGCTCAATGGTAGAGCATCTGCCTAGAATCCCCCAGTGAGGGACTAGGGATGGTTCATAGTAGAGTACTTGTCTAGAATCGCACAGTGTGAGGCTGGGTGCTGCTCACCTGCTAGTCAGCCTAGCCAACTTGTCAAGCTGCAGGTGAGTGAAAGATCCTGTCTCCAAGAATAACATGGATGGCATCTGAAGTTACGCACCTCCCCCACCACATTACACAGTCTTAGTTACTTTTGTACTGTTGTAAAGAGACAACTTGGCCAAGGTCACTTATAGAAGAGTTTAAACTTGCTCAAAGTTTCGGAGTGTGAGTCCATGACCATCATGAGGGAAACAGGGCATTGAGGATGGCGGCAGGCAGGCAGGCAGGCAGGCATGGCGCTAGAGCAGTAGCTGAGAGCTGACATCTTGAGATCAGGAAGCAGAGAGAGAGAGAGAGAAAGAGCTAACTGGAAAAAGATTGGGATTTTGATATCTCAGAGCCTCAGTGACACACTTTCTCTAATAAGGCCGCACTTCCTAATCCTTCCCAAAAATAATTCCTCCAAATGGAGACCAAACATTCAAATATATGAGCCCATGTTACCATTCTTATTCAAACCAGCATCAACACACACACACACATACACATACCCACACCCCTTTAATCCTGCCAGCCATTATATAATCCCAACACTTAGAAGGCAGGTGGCAGGAAGATCGAGGTTAGCCTGGGCTGATATTCCTTTTTGTTAGACAATCTGCCGTAGTGCTTTCAGGTCTGAGATATAGTAAACATTATTTTTAACCTAATATTTGAATACAGTAGCACTGTATTCACTGTGCAAGGTTCCGTTTTGGTCACACACTGTCAAGAGAGCAGGAGTGTGACCATGTACCTGGGTCAAGATGGTCCAGTGGGTTTGTAATGGAGCAGCAGGATCTCAGGAGCCCAACGTAGCCAGCATACTTGCTGGAGTTTGCATGAAGAAGACAAAGAATGAAAATGGATGGTTGGAACTCATCTTTACCTGGAGGGGGTCTCTACAGAGGTAGACCATGAGAGAAAAATGTATACCTGGTGTCTTAGTTAGGATATTACTGCTGTGAACAAATACCATGACCAAGGCAATTCTTATAAGAATACCATATAGATATCACACACCACACACACACACACACACACACACACACTATAACATGTTATAAGATAACTTTTAATTGGGGCTGGCTTATAGGTTCAGAGGTTCAGTTCATTATCATCAAGGTAGGAGCATAGGCAGGCATGTTGCAGGAGGAGCTGAGTTTTACATCTTCATCTGATGGCAACTAGGAGAATCCTGGCTTCCAGGGAGCTAGGATGAGGGTCTTAAAGGCCATGCCCATAGTGACACACCTACTCCAACAAGGCCACACATAACTTCTTAATAGTGCCACTCCCAGAGACAAGCGTATACAAACCACCACACCTGGTATCTCGTTTTCAGGAGACGATAGTGAGCAGAGGAACAAAAGAAGACAGAGTCCATGGAAGGGGGAAAGATAACCAAAAAGACAGAATTGGGGGCTCTCTTTGCTTTCTGAGGAAGTCCAGGGCTGTTCACACCTATGGGTTATGTCTAGAGAGGCTTGTAGAGTTCAGGCATATGGCGACAGTTCAGCAAGGTGGATGGATGGGGTACTGCTGCCAGCTTTAAAGAGACAGAGCACTCTAAGAAGCATGAACTCCTGTCCAGTTCCAGGATGCCATGAACTCTTCTGTGCAGCCAGCTGCCCTCTGATCCACTGGGGTGCTATACTTGGTGGAAGAATGCATCTTTCCCCCTTGTTCCTGCAGGTTCTAGCTGGAAGGCTCAGTCCAGGGTCCAGGAGGCTGTTGGTAATAGCCAAGGCATGGAACTGAAATCAAGATATGTTTTCCATATGAGGCTGAGAATGAACTTGAGTAGATTTATGTCTCTTGTCTCCTGCGTCCTGTCCTGTGACTATTCCTGATTGAAGCTTTGGTTTTCCTTTTCAGTGTTGCAGCAGAGTTGAGAGGGAGGGAGGGAGAGAAGGAGGGAGGAAAGATGCAAGAGAGAGAGAGCAGTCATATCTTCAAGCCTTGGGTTGTCTTAGTCATTCTCTTGGTTCTTCTAAAGGCATTTATTTTCTAACAGATTAAAGGAAAAGAAGGCACATAAGCTTTCAGTAAATAGTGGTTTCTGGATCCCTCACTGCACAGATAGTGCGCTAGACTCGGTCATATCCATTAAAGTACATGGGTTGGGGATAATGTGCTCAGCTTGTCACCCAGACTCTTCTGTTTAGAGCATGCTGTCATGTAGCAGAACCTTTTAATGTAGTATTTGTAGATCATAGGCTCAATGCATGATGGTCAGCCCTGGAGTCAATTTGACTGGGTTTCCTTTGCTGTTTCTTATGATGTCTAACTTTTAGTAATCAATTAAATGTGATTTATTTATAAAAGCTACTTCTCATAAGAGTCAATCATTATGAAATGCAACTCCCCCCCCCCCCCAAACACACACAAAAAAAACCCGAAGAGCTAAATAAAATCTGGTTATAGTTCATTAATGAGATACAATTATTAAAACTCTGCAAACATTGTTTCAGATTTTTAATGCATACTATGACTATTTGTTTGGGACCATACATCTTTATTTATTTGCTATTTTTCTTTTATTAAAAAATGATTTATTTTTATTATCTTTATGGGTGTGTGGCATGCATGTGAGTACAGTTGCATGCAGAGGCCAGAAGAGGGCACAGATCCCCCTGTAGCTAGAGCTAAGATGGTTGTGTGCCTCCTGTGGGTACTGGGAACTGAATTTGTTTCTCCTTCAAGAACAGTCAGTGTTATTAACCAAAGGACCATCCATCAAGCCCCGATCATTTGCTTTTCTCATTGCTATGACAAAGTGCCTTGCAAAAGCAACTGAAGAAAGGTAGGGAGGGTTTAGTTTAGCTCACACTTTGTAAGGCCCACCATAGTCGTGAAGTCATGGCAACACGAGGCAGCTGGTCACATGGCATCCACAATCAGGAAGCAGAGAGAGATGGATGCTGGTGCTTGGCTCATGGTCTCCTTTTTATTCAGTCCAGGACTTCAGCCCATGGGAGGCTGTGGCCAATATTCAGGATAGATTTTTTTGACCTCATTTAACCCAATCTAGAAACTCCTCAGACATGCCTCCAGGCTACTTTTCATGGTGACTGTAGGTCCTATCAACTTGACAATCTAGACTTCCCACCAGGCTTGAATTTCATTACAAGTATTCTGATGTAACCGTCAGTATGGGGAAGGCTGTTTGGGAAGACAAACCCTACAATGTTAGCTCTTTTACCCATCAGATGTTAATCTCTTAGGCACATGGACTTCTCCATGTGAGTCTCTAATAGGAGGCTTTCCTGAGAGGATGTCCCCAGCTGTGGCCTGGTCTAAGTCTCCTACCCTCTATAGCTTCCAGTGTTAACATGAATAGTAAGAGTGGGTGATGCAAAGACAGAGTTAAAAAAATGTTTAATATTATATATTAGTTCGTACATGTGAGAATTTTGCTTGCATATATGTCAGAGCACCATATGTACACCTTGGGCCCACAGGGGCCAGAAGAGGGCATCTGATCTCCCGAATCTGGGGTTATAAATGGTTGGGAACCATCCTCTGAGAGCTGGGATTCGATTCTGGCTCCTTTGCAAGATCAAGAAGCATTCTTAACCACCGAATTAAAAACGCAGTCAAAAGATCTCATCAAGATGTCAAGGACACAGGGAAAGGAGGACTCCTGGAAGATCCAAAGGGTGGGTGTGTTATAGCAAGCAGCCAGCCAGCTTCCCAAACATCTCTTAGGAGCCTGGGCGAAGTAGATCAGCTTGGTTCTCAGTGGGTCAAGTTCTGAAAGGGACTTTGCTCCAAGGTTTAATTGTCATGATATGTATCAGTAACCATGGTGACAGACATCCAGGATTGACAGTCTCTGATTCTCTTTGCAAGATAGGCTCGGAGATGTGGGGCAGATGAAGATAATGGGATTATGGTGTGCAGTTATAATTGGGATGTTTCCTGCAGTCTCGTTGGATGGGCAAGAAATTATAAGACCCCTCTCCATAAGGAAAGGCTGAACACAGAGGGCTGACATGCTCACCACCCACAGATCCTGAGAGCTTGGATCAGCATCCGAGTGCCTCTGTCCTTGTAGCAGAGCTCGGATAACCAACTCCTCACTTGTGACAGCTGCACTGGTCTACAGCACTTTAGAAGTCTTGTTTTATCTTTGTAAATTATATTTATGTGTGGTTATATGCAGGTGAGTGCAGGTGCCTGTGGAGGCCAGAAGAGGGCGCTAGATCTCCTGAAGCTGGTATTACAGGTGGTTGTGAACCACCCAGTTGTGGGTGTTGAGAACTGAGCTCAGGTCCTCTGCAAGAGCAGTACATGCTCTTAGCCTCTGAACTGTCCATCGCTCCAGCATTAATTCCCATTTCTGTTGAGTCTATGGAGATGACTGGTGGCCACACACGCTAGCCTAACTCAGTAGCTAAGGAGCACAGTCAGCCTGTGGTGCGAAGGAATTCAGGAGTGCTGTTTTTGTCGGTTTTGTGCCTGTGAACTTGCTGGATCACCTCAGTGTTTTTGAAGCTAGGACATCATGCAACATTGCTCTGACGTTCCCAAAATGTCCTCCAGAAAGAATAATTAATAAGCACGGGAATCCCAGTACTTCTAATTTTGGTTCTTCTAGAAAATATTTAGGTTGCAATGGCTTTAAAACAAGCACAGAAGCTGCCAAGTAAACTAAATTTCATCTCTGTTATTAGAGGAATTGGCGCCACCTGCAATACATTCTATCCATGCCTGTGCTCACCGACAAAACAAATCCACGTTATGAATATCGATTGCCAAGCACTTCGGATGTCCCACGAATGCAGAGTAGTGAAACAGGCGTTATTTCTCAGACTGTTTATTCTAGAGTTAGAAATATGCACCAAGTTAAACACACACACACACACACACACACACCAAAACCAAACTAGACAAACAAAAACTGCATGGCATTAATAATGACTTTAGTTTACTAAGGGGAAGGCATTGTTTCTCTGAGAGATTATGAGGAATCTGCTCTAGAGGGAAACAACCTTCTTCCTGGGCGAGTTCTACTTAAGTCAGTTGAGTTGTGGTGTGGATTTGTGTTCACACATGCATGGGTGTGTAAGTGGGTGCTGTGTAGGTGTTCATGCACGTGTGTGCTCCTATGTGCGGAGGCTTGAGTCAGTCTCTGGGGAGGAGGGCCGTTACTTGTGTGCCATCCACCTTGGGTTTGAGACAGAGTCTTTCATATTTACCTAGAATTCACTGATTAGGCTAGACCGACTGGCCAGCGATCTCCCAGCCTCTGCTTCCCCAACACTGGGATTACAGGCATACACTACCACCCTGGATTCTTATGAGTTCTAGGGGTCTAATTCAGATCCCCATGCTTGCACAGCAAGGGACTTCACTGGTTGAGCTATCTCTCCAGCCCTAAGCTGAATTTTAAGGAAGAGAAGATAGATATGCGAATGGAGGATAGACAAATGTCCTGTTGGATAGAGGAATAACATTTGACGGAGATCTGAAGCAGGAAGGAAGTTGGTGTCATTGAAGAAACGTGGTCGACTACAAAGAGGGCTGACATGATCGAGGCGCCAGGCTGTTGAGGTCAGGTTGACACCTTTGCATCTTTCCCAAGTGATGGGAGCCAAGAACCTGTGTAGCTTTCTGGCAAGACCATGATCATGTTTGCAATCATGGAGAACCAAATAAAGATATAAGCCATTCTGGAGGCCCCAGATAGTGTCACGTATGCTTGGAGGAGAAACAAAGGAGCGACTTGAACCACTGTGGAGAGGAGTAGGTGGAGGAGGCTCTACACCCGATGACCACTGAGATTAAAAGAAAAGGATACAACCATCACATGTCCCAGATTCCTGGTCGGGATGCAAGGTGGCACAGTGAAGGTGGGCAGACTCATGCAGCTGACTTTTTGGGAGCCAGCAGACATCAAGTGGAGCTGCTGAGTAGGCAGCAGGATCCAAGGGTCCGGAGCTCCGTGGCAGGATTTTGGCTGGGGATCTGAATTTTTGAGTCATTGGCATATAGCTGGTATTTGAAATGACAAACACGTAGTCGGAACAAACTGAATTGGCAACCTTTGAGCGGGCGAGCCCTCTGCGGAAAGTAGCGAATTAAAAAGGGAACCGACAACCACAGGATGCCCTAGTCCCGTCGTCCCAGCGTCCCACGGACTACATGAATTTTGAAATGATGACAGGTGGGGTATGCAGCTATCTGAGGCTGCATGTTTAGCTCCTTTTGATGCTAAACTTTTAGACAGGCCTGACACTCATAAAAGACAAATTGGATCACAGACTCTAAGAAGGCTTTTTTCCCTTTTCCCATGACGCTTCACTTTGACTTATATATTTGTCTTCAGAGATACTGCTACACACACGTTCCTTGACGTCTCTTCTGTAGGACCAGACATCTGTGGAGGCAGAGCATCCTATGAAGAGAAAGCTACAGAGGGCTCAAGGAGGGAGTAGCACAGTGACCCCCACCAGAAGAGCAAGGCCAGATCCCAACTTTGCTACACACAGAGGAAGGGAGGGAGGTGAAGGGTATGGGTGGCGGGTGAACAGTGGAGGTGTCATGACAGTCACCCTGGGAATCCAGCAAGCGACAGACAACCAGGATCTGAATGCTTCTGGCATGGAACAAAATGATTTCTCAGGACGTGTGTGCTTTTTAAGTTTTATTCTTAGTCATGCCCTTCCAACTCATAGAATTTGCTTCCATGATTGTCTCTAATAAGTGTGCATTTGTGGCTTTAGGTGTATCCATAGTACTGGGCAACCATGACCATGTCTAGTTTGGGGGTGGAGTTTTCTTCTCTCAGAACAGAAAAGCCCAGTAACCATTGGATTAGTCTTCCCTGTTTTTTCCTCTCTCCTTCCTCTACCCCTCCCTTCAATCTTTTCTCTGTTTCTGTCTCTGTCTCTCTCTGTCTCTTCTCTCTGTCTCTGTCTCTCTCCCCATCTCTCTCTCTTTGTCTGTCTGTCTCTCTCTCTCTCGGTCTCTCTCTGTCTCTCTCTCTCTCTCTCTTTCTCTCTCACAGACAGGGTCTATAGCCCAGGCTGGCTGGACTTCACAATGTAGCTCAAGAGGACTTTGAATTTCTTATCCTCCTGCCTCCACTCCCTGAGTACTGTGGTCACAGGTGTGTCCCATCACACCGACTTTCTACAGGGGATCAGACTCAGGGCTTTGTGTTTGCTACTCTGAGTGACCTCCTCAGCCCATTATTCAGCTTCATGTCTGCATGGATTAGACCTCCCTGGGGATCTCATGGAGGGGAGCAAGTGGGGGATCCAGTACTTGTCTTCTGGGTCTAGTTGACCACCCTCAAGGTCCATCCTCACTCCAGCATGGGACAGAATTGTATCCCTTTAAATACTGGCTCCCATTTGGTTGGATAGATGTGTCCTGCTTAGACATCGCCTTTATAATGTTTAAGGCCTTCCTACTCGGCAGATTTCTGCATATACAAGAGTATTGTCTGAGTGCTGGCCAGGTGATGTGTGGTGTTCAGAGCTAAGTCCTCTCACATAACCAACTCGTCATCCCAGGAAGAGTGACTGGGTCCCTCCCCTCCCCTCCCCTCCCCTTCCTTCCCCTCTCCTCTCCTCCCCTCCCCTCCCACAACCACTACCCATCTCCTGAACCACGTTCCTCTTTCTCTGCCTTCATGACTCTGCTACCTCAGGTCTCTCACTACACTAGTGGAAGGAGCCTGTGGTAGATGGGTCCATTCAACCCTGGTCTTGAGTCTATAGACTTTACCGTCTGGCTCAGACTAAGAATTAAAATCATAAGCCTTCAGGTTATTGGAGAGCCCCAGAGGGGCAGTGAATTTTGGGGGGAGTGTAGGCAGAACAGAGTCTGGAGGGAAGGTAGCCTCTCTCCAACTCCCATGTTCATTTTTGGATTCTAGAGCCAGTTTCTACTTACTTCCAGTTATCACCTGAGAGAAGACGGAAGAAGCAGTAAACATGGCAAGCAACTGGAGGCAGAGGGCAGGCACTGGGGACCCAGGCACTCACCCTTTTTATTTATCTCTGAGAAAGCAGAGTTGATGATGGTGGGTGGATCATGGGTGTGTGTGTGTGTGTGTGTGTGTGTGTGTGGGAGAGAGAGAGAGAGAGAGAGAGAGAGAGAGAGAGAGAGAGCAGCTGCCCCAGACACCACCATTACAATCTGCTGGTCTGGATCCAGGTCTCCACTGCCAAGTCAGAGTCTCATTTTCAAAAGCAAAGAAACTCCATGCAGGAGAATTATTAGTTCCAAGCCACCCTGGGTTACATCGTGAGTCACTGCCCAAAGTAAAATAAACAACAATGGAGACGTGAAATAAGTACTATAACTTTATGAAAACATATGCTTTAGTGACTTTAAATTCCTTACTTAAATGACGGAACTGAGAACATGGTGATGTATACCCAAAGGACCAGTGATGAACTACATATTTAATATCCAATACTTATAACTATATTTATTTAAATATTAATTATTAAGTCATTATATTAATAATAAATATGAATAAATTGCTGGTTTATTTAATTGTGTTTATTTAATTAAATATTTGCTAATGTTTAATATTAAGTATGCAGCTCAGTGGAGTGTACGGTGGCACTTGTGAGGTTATGGGCCCACCCCTCAACATCCCATAGTGATGCTGTCATGGTGATGTCCCCTAGGGTTTCAGGAAATCCTTTGCCAACTTAGAGAATAAGAAGACAGAAAAAGCAAATTCTCATAAGAGTTTCTGGCAGAGATGAAACTTTTATATGTTTGGAAGGTGATTAATGAATTCCCTTTCTTGCTCAGAATTGACTTGTTTAGACTATCACAAGCTATTGGATAACCCAGACAAGAACAAGGAAACTGATTGGTTCTCACCTCACGAGTCTCCTCCCCTCCAGGAGAAGTTTGAAAGTGCCCCTGAGTAGTTCCCTTCCACGGGAACAAACTCTTATCGTCAGTATACTGGGGACCTGCCTGACTTCTAGTCTCTCAGTGGGGCCACAAGCCCCCATGACAAGCGAGTCTGTGGCCACACTGTGGGGCAGCGGCTGAGTCCGTGGTCTGTGGCTGTAACGTGGGGGCAGAGGAAGGGCGTCTTTGCCTGCACCGCACCTCCGGGTGGAGTAGCAAGTTTGCAGCTGCATTGTGGGGTGGGGAGTGGGGAGCGAGTCTGTGGCTGTATGGTGGGGGCAGGGGCGAGTCTAGCTGCAAGGTGGAGGTGAAGGGAGTCTGTGGATACACCATGGGGCAGGGCAGAGCAAGCTTGTGGCCGCACCATGGGAGGAACCCAATCTAATACTGAATGAGTATGTTAGACCCTCAAGTGATTCTCAGAGATAGTTCATAAAATGACCTTGAAAGGACAGCAGTCATACATGGTAGTGCTTCCAAGTTTGGGATGTTGTTTCTTTGTAGACATTCTTGCTATAGAAAAATATTTGAGGTCATAGCACCATAAGGATGAGAATAGTCACATATCCCAATCCCACTTCTTCTCAGTATTTATAAGATGTACTAGGAGAGGATGAGGAGATGGTTGAGTTGGAAGGGGCTTGCCACATAAGCATGGGGAACTGAGTTTGATCCCCGGCACCCTGTTAAAAAATAATAATAATAAAATAAAGCTAGACATGGTGTCATAGGCTAATAATCTGAGCACTAAGAAGGCAGAGACAGGAGGGTCACTGGGGCTTGCTGGCCAGCAAATGTAGCCTAATCATTGAACTCCACAGCAGTGAGAGACCCTGCTTTAAAAAAAGAAGGTGTGGTGGGGGACCGGAGAGATGATGGCTCAGTGGTTAGGAGCGTATGCTGATTTCATGTGGGACTTGAGTTTGATTCCCAGCACCTACACTGGGCAACTCAGAAATGTCCATAACTCTAGCTCCGGGGGAAGTTTGATACCCTCACATGGACTCCAAAGTCACAATCATCTATACATTCCCATGTACATATACATAATAAATAATATTTCTAAAAAAAAAAAAAAAGCAAAGTGGCTAGGGTCTGACACACCCTCATATATACACAAGATCCTACAGGAAGGGTCTGGATGAAGGAGTGTGGGTAACTATTAAGCATTTGTCTAGACCACAGGGGACAGAAGGCAGAATCTTGTCTCCTGTCTTTTCATTTCCTGCTGGCTGTGGTTTTTTTCAGGCAATTTAATCAAACAGAAGCATTTTATCCATAAGCTTACTCTTGGAGAATTTTCTGTCCCCTCTGTGTCACTTGGGAGGTGTGTAAGATCTGATTAAGGGGCCGCAAAGCCTCCTGGTACTTTCCTTTTCTCTTTGTGGCCTTTAGCTATGGCTGCCTATAGATATCCACCCACTTACCCATTCATACACCCACTCATTCACTCATTGATGCACCCACTCATTCACTCATTCATACACCCACTCATTCACTCATTGATGCACCCACTCATTTACTCATTCATACACCCACTCATTCACCCATTCATACACCCACCCATTTACCCATTTATACACCCACCCACTCACCCATTCACCTACCGACCCATTCACTTACCCATTCACTTACCCATTCACTTACCCGTTCACCTACCCATTCACTTACCCACCCACCTATTCATCCTTTCCCTCTGCTCTGACCCAGCCCTGACTCATCAGTTCAGATCCCATTCTACTACGTGAGTCTTCATCCAGATACCATGACTCCATCAGAGTCTGGTTCTTGGGAATCAGTACTCCTGTCTTCCTGAGGTCTCAAGACCTCGGTCTCTCTGAGTTCCTAATGTATCAGTTGTTTCTTTGCCATGGTGAGTGAGTGAGGACTCTTATGTTTTTTGAGTCCCAGGGTTTAACATAGAAATGTAAGGAATGGATCCTGCTTTGAGGGCCCCCAGCTTATCCAGAGAGGGTGTGGGAGAGAGAGATTCTATCTATCTTTTGCCAAGACTTCCCCAGGAGGTGGCTGAGCAGGTGAGACCCCCTTTCTCAGCAGCTCTTCCTGGCATTTGCTTCCTGGCATTTTAATTCACTTATCCTTGTTGTCCCCAGGTGTCCATGCAGATTAGTTCCAGATGCCACCTTGGTAATAATATCTACAATGCTCTAGTTTGTCATATAAAATCTCATGGAGTTTACATATACTCTACACTCTTCCTCCTGGGTACTTTATACTCTCTCCTGATGCTTATAATTTCAAATATAATGCAGGTATACATAAATAGTATTTTGCTTAGGAAACACAACCCAGAGAGACATTCTTCTATGTTCCACATAGCTACAACATTGCTGGCATGACTTCGTGCCATGGGGAGGAAACCCCAGGGAAATGACAAAGGACCTGAGATGTGATTCCCCACTACCCACATGAGAGCTAGGTGTGTGTGTTGAGGGGAGAGGTCTGTAACCCCAACAGTGCAGTGGTGCAACACCAGGCAGATACAGGAGTTCTCTGGCCAGCCAGTCTAGCCATATGGGTGAGCTCCAGGTTCAACAAGAGGTCCTATCTCAAGAAAATAAAGTGGAGCAGGTGATGGTGGTGCATGCTTTTAACATCAGCACCCTGGAAACAGAGGCAGGTAGATCTCTGTGAGCAGGCTGGAGAGGAACTTCAGAGGGTTACCAGAGGAATGCCACTGCATTCCAAGGGACCCATGATGTTTGGGAAAGAGGAAATTCAAATTTGGCTTTCTGAAAAGTTCTGGAATTGTTCTCCGAATGTCCACGGAGAAAGTTGGTTGGATCTACTGATGGCAAAAGTTAAAAATCAGGAGGCCACACAGTAGCCTCGAGAATTGAAGAGAGAAAGCACGTGGGTTTAAAAATTTACTATCTCTGAGGCTAAAAGAACCTCATGGTTTGCTGGTTTGTGTATGTATGCTTCAGTATGTATGGAAGCCAGAGGTCACTGTCTGGTGTCTTCCTTTATCACTCTCTACCTTATCTACATATTTACTTAGTTTTTGAGGCAGCGTCTCATTATGTATCCCTGGCAGGTCTGGAATTCGCTATGTAGAATAGGCTGGCTCCAAACTCACAGAGATCTACCTGCCTCTGTTTCCATAGTACTTGACATTAAAAGCGTGCACCACCATGTCCAGCTCTACTTTATGTTTTGACATAGGATCTCTCACTGAAGCTGGAGAGCTCAGCCATTTAGCTTGACTGGCTGGCCAGGGAGCTAGTATCTACCTGCTTTTGTACCACTGAACTTCTGGGGTTATAGATCTCCCCGCCCCCCAAGACACATCTAGCTCTCCTGGGGATGGTGGGGAATCCCATCTCAGGTCCTCATGTTTTTACAGCTAGCACTTCATTCATTGAGCCATCTCCCAAGTCCAGATCTCAGGTTTTAAATATCAGAAGCTAAGGGCTTGTCTTTGTTGTGTGACTTAAAGGGACTATCTGTGGTCTGGAGATCCCAGAGTATGGTGTGGTTTTACTAGAAGCCATAGTGTGAAAGGTTATGGTAAAGAGAAGAAAGCAATTATGGGAGACTATCTAGTTGTCCTGAAAACCATTACCCCTGCAATTAGCTGAATTTGCTCGGCACACAGTGGTTCATGTGTAGCCAAGAGTCGCAACACTTCGCCTTGTATCATAGAAACCAGGAAATGCACATTTCAGTTTCCTCTTGTTGATGGATAGTAAGTGTCCCAGGATTCACCCACTGTCATGTAATTGTGTGTGAGTGTGCATGTCTTTTCTCAATTAACTTGTCACTGTGCCAGTAATTTTCGAGGAAAAAGGAAAATTGCTTTCAATTATCCTAAATTGTTTAAATAAATATGCCTGCTGATTTACGGAAGCGAGGTTACTGTGGTCTGGAGTGTTATTACCAGAACTTCCGTGAGATCTACAGAGACTGGGAAGTCCAATAATTTAAAACAATTCCTAATTGACTAAGTTGTTATAAATTTAGGGGGAAAGGCTCTTCTGATTCCTTTTAGCTCTTCGGGTGATTTGGTACCCCATTGTCTCTGTTTTCTGGATTTTTTTTTTTTTTTTATGTCGCAGCCCCTTACACACTGTTTGGACAAAGACTTTTGAATGTGGTACCTTCTGGATGTGAGTCTGGGATGCTTGGATGTAACTGCCAGGCATGGGTCACAGGGATGGTGGGAGGGCGTTACACTTGTGTTCTGGGGCTCACTGAGCTGACAGAAATGCTGAGTCCATCTGGTTTACAGACAAGTGACATTTAAATGGTCATCTCTGGTCCTTCAAAAGATTGTGTTCAGCATTCCCTGCTTTAAGCAAGCCCTGCTTACCAGGCACTTTGGTCCTGAATGGTTATGGAGAGCTTGCTTACAGGGTAGAGGGCACCTGTGACTTGTGCATAGTCATCCTTGAAACCTCTGCTTTCCTGTGACTTCTCATGAAGTTGCTTTGAAGGTACTTCCCTTCCTCCTTTGGGTGTAGTCTTTATGGGAATCAAGTGAGGTGGTTAGTAAGTCAGGCTGGTGCAACCTATGCCATTCCACAGACAAATGGCATCCAGACTCCAATGAGTACTGACTTTATTTTTGGACCTAGGGCATCTTGATGATATATAAGTTCCTGCTTTGTATGCCTGCATCTCACGGCTTTCCTGGATGAACCACTCACCCACCCATTGATCCAACCATGCACTCATCTACCCATCTATCTCTCCATCCATCTACCTACCCAACTACCTTTCCAGCTACCTAGCCCACCCATCCTCCAGCCTTTTTATCTGACTTCCCACCTTCCCATTTATCCAATCATCCATCCATTTAACCATTCATTCATCTACTCACCTACTTATGCATCCACCTATCCATTTTCCCACCCATCCACCTACCCACATATCTATCCATTCCATCCATCCATCCATCCATCCATCCATCCATCCATCCATCCATAGTTTGTTTCAGTAACCCACCCACAGCCTTCTGGGAACATCCCACCCTGAATTAACTAGGCCTGTCATTCAAGTATGAGAGAGAAAGAAAATTTACAGATGCTTCTCACATAAAGGTAGGAGGAGAGTTGGAGGCAAAATTCTGAATATAAGCATTGAAATATAAGCAGTCACTACTCTTTGACAGCTTATCACTTATTAAATATAAATACCCTTGGGTGTCCCCCCACCTTAGCAGATGAGCCATAACCCTTTGAAAAAATGTCCCAGTTGGGTGAGGGACAGAATAGTGCAAACTGACATTTTTTTCATTATCGCTTTAAAAGAATTAGGGATTTTTGCTGAGTCAATAATAAAGTTTGATAAGGCATTACAAGAGATTAATCCCATGTGAGTCGGCGTCTTTGGTGAGCTTAGTTTTAATTAAGGTCCCAGGAAGGAAAGCCATCAGGAGGATGGTTGTGAGAAAGAGTGACTCGTGGCTGAACCAGCTTGATCTCCAGCGGAGTTGCGTGGGCAATGCTGCTCAAGTTCCAGGAATTTTCCTGAGCAAAATCAAAGTCACTCCAGGGGTAGAGAGAAGCTTCGGATACAGATCCCACCCAGAGGCACAGGTGGGTGGTTTTGTTGTTGTTTTCCATGGAACACGGAATCTAAGACAAGCTTTCTACCACTGAGCTATGTTCCTAGAGATATGGTCTCACTACGTTGCCCAGATAAGTCTTGAACCTATAATAATCCTATCCATAAGTCCTGTCCGACTTTATATATTTAAGGCACAAACACCAAGATGTTCTCTGTGGCTGGCATGGCAGAATAGTACCATGAGGTGCGTGACCTTGACCTTTGGGCTCCATAGGTGAGCATCTTCCAAAGGGACCTTTGTATCCACTAGTGTTCAGATGTCAGGTACAGAGTGGATACCTGTTAGAATGAAATATCTTGAAGGCTGTGGATCAGGAGGATGTGGTGTGAAGAATAGAGTGTTAGTTAGGGTTCTCTAGCATCACAGAACTTATAGAATGTCCCTCTATATTGGGGGAATTTATAGTGATGACTTACAGTCTATAGTCCAACTAACGCAACAATGGGCAGCTGGGGATGGGAAGTCCAAGAATCTAGTAGTTGCTCAGTCCCATGAGGCTAGTTGTTTCAGCTGGTCATCTGTAGAAGGAGGTTCCAGAAGATATGCTGGCAAGTAAATGCAAGCAGGCGAAGAAGAGTGAATCTTCCTTCTTCCAATGCCCTTATGTAGGCCTCCAGCAGAAGATGTGGCCAAGATTAAAGATGTCTGTCACCATGGCTGGATCTGGGACTTGCTTTGTCCAGGCTGACCTTGAACTCAGAGATCTGAAATTAAGCCTCAGTCTCCTGGGATTGAAGCCATGTACTACCTTACCTGGGCCTAAGCTTTTCATGGCCGCTATGCCTCAAGATCTCCATGCTAAGATCCAGATTGGACACTTGTGGCTTCCAGCCTCAAGATCTGGATCACAGGTGTGCCCTCCCATTTTGGGTTATAGTTCATTCCAGATACAGTCAACCTGGAATAGCCATTACAAATAGGTACTCATCTGAGGAGATTGGTTCTCAGTCACTCCTCAGATGTGGATTGATGGGTAAAGGGTAAGAGAAGCATCAGGGATTGGTTGCTGGATGGATAGATGGATGGAACCTTCAGCTTCTGCTGGCCAACCACGAATTCTGTTTCCCAAATGCAAACCAATCTTGTATCCTCTGAAAGTGGGTCTTCACCTCAACGTGAACACACTATTGCCCCTGGGACAGGCCCTCTGTGTCCCATTGTATTGATAACACAGAGGGTAAAACCAAGGAGCATTTAATTAGTTGTTGCTGTTGTTTTTCTCAAGAAGCAACTTGGTGAAGAGTTTACATAGGGTCACAGCATAGGAAGAAGTACAGGCAACCACTGTGGGGAAGTCATGGTGGTAGTGGGGTAAAGACTGCTGACCACATTGCATCGCATCCACAGTCAGGCAGTAGAGAGTGAGTAGGAAAATGGAGCCAAGGTCTCAGACCTCAAGGCTTGTCCCCAGCAATCCATTTTCTCCAACAAGGCTCCACGTCCATGAAGTTCCACAACTTCCAGAATAGCAATGCTAGTTTGGGACCAAGTGGTTCAAACACATGAGCCTGTGGGAGGCATACTATGTTCAAACCACAGCAAGCACTACCAAACTCAACTCTAGCTATGCTAATGATTCACAAAACAGGGAATGAAGATGTCTCTCTTCACTCTCTAAAGGGAACCCTGTGACAGCAGCTGCTGTGGGCCTTCAAGGTGACAGACCAAGAACTTTCTGAGTCAGGGTATGATGACAGCAGGCTTTTCCTCCTCACATCAGCCTAGGCTTGGTAGTCATAACCCATATAGTGAGGACAGGAAATGGACAGGCATCTACATTGGGAAAGATCCATTAACTCCGGCATTACTAGCAGATGAGAGAAGAGGCAACCCCGAGGATCTGTGCATGAGTGCATTGGGTCTACATGCTGTTTGTGTGTCACGAAGAAGGTTGGCATGTCTGAGAAAGAGGGGTTCTTCCAGACTCGGTTGTAAACAGAAGTTCTGAAGTTCAAACTTCTAATGCACTCTGAGGACTTTGCAGATGGAGGGACACACAGCCTGGACCTGCCTATAGCAGGGGCATAGGATGAGTACCTGAGTGTAAGAGTCTATGAGCCACACCCATTCCTTGGCACTATGGGTAGCAATGGCGGCTCCAGTGGAATCTTGTACTCAGTCACCTTCTATCTGAAACCCGATTTAGAATTAGATTGAACTCAACGTTATCTGTTTGCATGCATTCAGAGATAATTAAATCACTTTGTCAACATTCTTAGAAATAGAATCAATTGATATCCAATAGCAAAGCCACCAAGACAATCAACACACCAAAGATCTGTGGTCTTGGGCCAGATTTGTCCAGTCTGTGTCTGTAGCTACTTCCCATGGTCACCCCTTGTCCCTTCTTTTATCAGCTTGTACTGGCCCATGTTTCCTTAGCTCAGAATTATGAACACAAATGCAGAGTGCAGGCAGGTGACATTGATGCCTGAAGGCACTTGGGCAAGAAGCCAGGATTTGATGAACAGATTCTGAACTTTTTACATTGACAGACCTGCTCTTATTTCTTAGTCTAATGATGGACTCACACTACTGTATGACTTTACCTTAGGCTACCATGATGAATGAGTTTATTGGGGTTATTGACAGGAATGTGGGTGATTCTAAGGCAGCTGCATCACCAAAAATCCTATTCCAGCATGAGTGATAACTCATGAAAGTTGCATCCCAGTAGCTCCCTGCCCAATATTCAGGCAGCTCTACTAGAGAAAGTCACCTCTCCCAGTGCTTCTAAGGGTAGAGCTTAAGGAGAGGTCTTGTAAATCTAATAGCTTTCTGAACTTCCTGGGACTTGTAAGTTGTATGATTTTCTTGAGTCTTATGTATCTCCTCCCTCCAGCGGTGAATGTCTATGGTCAGTTGGTCTCTTGCTTTGGGCAAGAGGTTGTACTTCATGGTGGGAAGTGTGTGCTGGCATGGGCACTAACCTGATGGTACAGAAATTTAAAAAAAATTATAATAAAAGGAGGGAGATAGAGGACTCAGGTCCCACCTTTTAAGTACAACTTCCTTTAACAGACAAAAGACCTAAAGACCTCTACCCAGAGCCTGCTACTCCAGAGCTCCATCCCTTCCCACTTGTACCCACTTGGAGACCAAGCCTTCAATCAACAAGGACATTTCAGCTGTGAACTATGACCAGGTTCCACCACTGTACAAACTTCTATTCAAGTCCCTATTGGACACTTCAGTTGGAATGCTACCCAGATACTTCACATTCAATTGTTCCCATTAACTGCTCTCCTGCAACCCCACATCCTTGGATTTAGTTAGAGGGAGAGAATTCCAGTTTGAACCACTCCCTCCCCAAGGTCTGCCAGTCTCTGTAGTTCTCAAAGCCAAAGTATTTGCTACTCTTCAGGAGCCATCAACTTGTTTTCCTCAAGACAGGGCTCTTTACTGTCCCCTTGTCCTGAAATTCCTTAGATCTAGTGTGGTTTTTGTACCATGCTCTAATCTTAGTGGGCTGGGGATGGAGTGGAAGGTTGAGTGGTGGGAGAGGTGGGGGTCTGGTCATGACTGTCTTTATACTTGTGTGCTTATGATAATACATGTAGCTTCCTGGATAGGTATCCATGTATCCTCAGGTACTGTAGGCTATACTCCTTCACAGTTGCATGGGTGCCATGTACCATGTCCTATCATAGACGCACAGGACCACTCCAATTCTTGCAACATGGAAACCACATGGTCACGAGGGAAGCAGAAGATGCTGACATAAGCATGCAAGTGCATAGATGGGTGCTAGATGGTGGAAGAAGCTACATAGGAAGGTCAATCAGGCTCTGTGTAGATGTGCAGTGTGGTTGTACAACACATAACAGTGTGGAACAATTAGGCAGCTGAGCATGTCCTGAAGGAGTTTATGGAGCCATAAGAGCTCCCAGCAGAGGAAAAGGCAAGAGACTTGTGCTGGCTGGCTTCTAGACTGTTAACATCACTGCAAGGAAACCAGCATGGTCTGATGGGTGAAGTGTTGGGGACCTGTCACCAAGCACTGATGACCCAGATGGCCATTGGAAGAGCCCAATTAAATGGCCCCTCTGAAGGAAGCAGGAGGGACCCTGTTCATTGACTGACTTCTGTATAGATTCCCTTCAGCTGCTGGATGGGTAGGAAAATGTAGAGAGAAATAGGACAAGAGTCCCCTGGGGACACAGGTCAGTGATGCCTGTGCACTGTAGGTAGGAAGAAGTGGCATGTTGATGTCTTGTGAAGGTAGAGCAGGAGAGGTTGGATAATGATGGACAAAGGGATTGGATGATGATGGACAAGAGTTAGGGGAGTGATAGATGACCCCTAACAAGTTGGGAGAGACAGTTGCCACTGCCAAGATCAAGTCAGGAATTCTAGAGTATCTTAAAAGAGGAAGATTAAGGCTGGTGTGGTCTTCTTCTGCGTGTCTCTCCTTACTCCCTTATTCTTTACAGTATGCATTGTTTTCTTATCTTCACCAGGTACCCCAGCTTTGGGAAGCAGCCCATTCAGTTTAAGTGCAGACTGAAATCACCCCCTCCCACCAGTGTGGTTTGTGTAATAGAAATGGTAGCTCTTGATGCGGGCATAAGCTTTGCTTTGCTCAGAGCAAACCATTGCTGTCTAGGGTCCCATTGCCCAGGTCCTTCTTAAGATTCTTTTCAAGTCCTCAGCTGCCTGGATGTATCTTGAATCTGCTGATGTCTTCCCATATCCAGTTTTACCACCCTGGTGTGAAAGTATATCTTCTGTTTCCTTACTCTAGTCTTAAGGGGTCCGGCCAGCTCTGCTCTCAACTCCTTGCTGGCCATTCTCATCCTGGCAGACACTGTAATCTGAAGCATAAATGAAATTGGAAAACTCCTGTCCAAATCCCAGAGCATCTTTTTACTCTGGTAGAGGTAAGATGGCGTCCTTTACCATGTGTATTGCTGGCTTGGAAGCTACCTCCCAGATTCTCTCCTCAGCTGTGCCCTTCCCAAGGCTTTCCGTTATCAGCTCCAGCCTTGGGTTTCTCCTAGATCTCTGTGTATTCAACCTCTTTATGTGCTAGAGTGGCTCATGGGCTTGTCCCTCCCACCCCTACTTGTGGTTCCTGCCCTTGGTAGCTCATACACTCTCTGCCTTCACGGGTAAAACTGGAGAGGAGAAGATATCAGCAGATTCAAGATTCATCCAGGCAGCCGAGGACTCGTAAAAGAGGTCACTGACTGAATGTGCCTGACCCCTTCCACTGAACCTGCCCACTTAGGAGCTGCCCCTTGGTTTTACTCAGAACTCCACTGCAATCTTCACTCAATGTGACTCAGGAAGGTCTGTGTGTACGTGGATAACCTGGATTTAAGAGAGTTCAGCTCTACATAGATCATGTCATTTTCTTGTCACCCTTTCAAGTCAACTATTTTGTTCATTAACTTGACTTTTCTGTCCCCACCCCAAAAATCCCACATGAAGTACACAGTGGGTTCTATATCTTAGAAACCTCCCAGATGGACAAAACAAATACTATTCTTTATGGTGACACTGCTGGGTGACATTTCAAAGCCCTGATTCATGAGCCTGATCTGTGTATGCACAGGACCCAGACGTTGTCTCATTTAATCTTATCAGGGTGAGTGATTGACTGTTGTGAAGACTTCCATCTGAAATGAAGACATTGGGGGATGGAGGGACCAGAAATAGCTAGAATTGGGTGTGGACGTGTGCATTTGGGTTTCTGGTGCCTGCATCCTGCATCCCTCAAGGTCAGATGATGTGATGGATATGGCTGAATGGAGGGACAGTGTGCCAGAAGGTAGCCACAGCCAGCCAAACTAGTGAGAGCTCTACAGTCTGTAACTGACCCCATTTGGAAGCTGCTAACAAGGACCCCAGGAGGTTTTGTTGTTGTTGTTGTGATTTTTCTGTTTCTTTCAAACATATTTATTTTATTTTGAATTCCGTGTGTGTGTGTGGTGTGTGTCCATAGTGCAGAGGCTTGAAGAGACTAGAACAGGACATCAGGTCTCCTGGAGTCACAGGTAATTGTGAACTGCCCAATATGGGCCCCTTGAAAGACAGCAAGTGCTATTTAACCACTGAGACAGCATTCAGGCCCCTGGGTTTAGAATCACTTGGGAGACATGCCTCTTGATATGTCTTTGAGGGTGTTTCTAGAGAGCTGGGGAGAGAGGTCCCACCCTGAAGGTAGGCAGCACCCTCCCATGGCTGGGGTCCAGAATTGAATAAAAAGGATACAGTAAGCTGAGCACCAGCATCTATCTCTCTCTGTTTCCTGACTTTGTCACAGCAATAGGAAAAGTGAATAATATAGTAACTGTCTCACGGAAATGTGTGGAATGAGCAAATACTGTGAAGTAGAACTTGGTGCTACTATACCCAATCCCTTAGAAGACACGACTCTCCTTCCTGCAAACTGTCTATTTGTGATCTGGCTGCTATGAGACCAACAAGGTGTTTCGCATATAGAAATCTAGGAGCACTCATGTTTAGGTCTGTGGTCCAGAGTCAGTGCCTGAGAGTTTCCTAGGTACTGCTCTCTCAGAAGCCTAGGGTCAGTGAGCACTAGCTGCCTTGTCTGGTTTGGTTTGGGCCTCTGTCTTTGAGGGACTGTCTTCATTGGCAGTAGACATAGAGTGTCCCAGCCCACTGTGGGAGGCACCATTCCCTAGGCAGATAGTCCTGGGATATAACAGAAAACTAGCTAAGCATGGGTTAGTGAGCCAGTAAGCAGTGTTCCTTTATAGCAGTGGTTCTTAATATAGTTTCTCATGCTATGGTTACCCTCAGCCATAAAATTATTTTGCTGCTACTTCACAACTGTAACTTTGCTACGGTTATGAATTGTAATATAAATATCTGGCTTGCGGAATCTCTGATTGCAGAATATCAGAACCCATAGTTTGAGAACCACTGCTCTATAGTCTGTTTGAAGCTCGTGCTTAAGTTCCAGCCCTGACTTCCCTCAGTGATGAGTGATGACTGGACGACTAATTCAAATAACCCTTCCTCCCCAAGTTGCTCGGCATTGTGGTGGTTGTCACAGTAACAGGAAAGAAACTAGAACATCTGCAGATCTTGAAGATGTGATAAAACCGATCCTCTGTACTCAAGACTGCTTCTCGTAATTACCCAGACATGGACAACACAAACAGGCCTCTATCCAGGTTTCTCTGCATCCTGTTTCCTCTGGCTGGGAGAAATACAAAGACTCTCTCCCCTCTCACCTTTAATAGTTACATAGGAGTCTTCTAGACATATGTGATTCTGGGGAGGAAATCTTATTTTTAAGAGAAATACTTTCTTTGTAGAGCTAAGCAGGTGCCCCCTAGGCTTCTTTCTCTTGTCAGCTTGGCATCATGAAGGAATTGAAAATGGTATCAGATACAGTGTGGGCTTAGCCAGCTAGCATTGCCTCTCTGGCATTTAATAAACACTTTCAGAGACAACTAGTGGGTTTGCTGTGGAGGTTCAAGCTGTGATCCTAGCACTTGGGAGCCTGAGGCAGGAGGATCATGTGTTTGAGCCACCCCTACTCCCTTGCCCAGGGCCACATTAGTGAGCTAGCTTCAATTTCATTAGTGAGTTAGCTACAATTTTTTTCAAAACAATGATTTGTAGGCTTGGAAGATGGCTCAGTTGGTAAAACATTTGTCATGTAAACACAAAGCCCAAAGTGTAATCACCAGAAGCCTTGTGAAAAAAAAAAATCATGCTGGCATGTACTTGTATTCCCAGTGGCTGGGCATAGAGATGTGCGGATTCCAGGAGCTGCCTGGCCAGGAAGTCTAGCCTGAATGAGTGCATTCCAGGGAAAAGTGAGACACCCTGTTTCAGAAAATAAAGAGGAGAGTGATTGACAACTGAGGTTAACCCCCCCCCCCGACACACACACTATTCTAAACTTACTTATGAGATCAAAGACTATACCCCCTTCGCAGATCAATAAATTAAGTCATCTTCTAGCACTGTGCTGCTGGAATCTGCTCTCATGTGCTTTGGCACATGGACTTGATCCCGAATCTCTTCTTTGGCCACTGCCACAAATTGCCACCAGCCAAGCAGCTTAAAGAGCCGCACATGTCCCTCCCTCCCTCCCTCCCTCCCTCCTCCCTCCCTCCCTCCTTTCTTTCATTTCAGAGGGTAACCTAGTCCCACTGAACTGAAGTCTGTAGGCTGGCTGCTTTCTCTTGGCAGCCTCAGAGGCGAAGTGTCTCATCTTGCATTCCTTGGCTCCCAGAAGTATTGGGGCTGTTTGGCTCTGGGCTACATTCTGTAGGAGCTCCCTTCTTGCCTCAGCTTCTGCCATGTCTGCTCAGAAAGACTCCTGTAACCTCTCCTGAGCCCATTCTATGCTCAGGACTTCTCCCTATCTCAAGGCTATCTGCTAAGGACCCTTTAAACATGGAAGTGAAAACACATGGTTTTCTTGATCTTATGCATGTGCGTGCGTGTGTGTGTGTGGGGGGGGGGTGTTTTAAGACCAGATCTTGTGTAGCTCAGGTTGTCCTTGAACTATGTAGCCAAGGATAGTTTTCAACTCTGGGCACACCTGTCTCTATCTCCCCAGTGTTGGGAATTGGTGGCATTCTTGCAGTCTGATGCTTCAAAGAGCAGAGCTTCTAGGGACGGGGCAGCCGGGAGCTGGAAGGCAAGGGTCTGAGTCAGGTGCATGCAGATAGCAATTTATTTTAAAGGGTCAGAAGGACAGCTAATCAAGGGATCCCCAGGAGACAGGCATGTGCTGAGCACAGTTGCCAGTGTTAAGCTGTTTCCCAGAATCAAACCTTAATTGTTTACGGACCTGGAAGACCCCGGCTCTCCTCAGAGGTTGTTAGTAGAACTTCACAGCGGTGAACCTTAAAAACCTTTCTCATTGGTTGTCGCTGTCATGTAGCTGCAGACCCACCTGCCTTCATGAGGTTAAGACTAAGAGTGTTGGTTTCCGGCGTCCCCTTCTCCCAGTTCTCACTCCCTGTAGCCTGTGATGTCATAGTGCTGAAGACGATGTTTGTGGGTTGGGAATAAATTAGGACCACCTCATGTTCCTGGCAGGGCGCCCTTTACAAGGTCGCCATGGCTGGCTCTAATTCCTTGCTCTTCATCTCAAGGACAGAACTTCAAGGAAGCGATATCTCAGACGCAGAGAACAACGAACGGCCCCACAAAGGCAATTTTCCATTTGTAAACAGGCTGTGGAAGGCCCAGAATGTGGCACCAGCCTTCAGCCATAAGGGAGACTTAAAGGAACGTTTTCTAGATCCCAACTCCATGGTTCTTGCAGGAGCAGCTGTCTCAGTGGTCCCCATGGCCCTACAGGATCATTGCAAGGACTTGCTAGCCCAGCAGCCATCAGACAGGCTCCCAGCTTTTCAGTGTCTTGCCCTGCAGAGGACTGACTGTCCTCACACTGGCCATCATTGCACGCTTCCTGGGGTCCCCTGATGCTGTCACGGAGTTGCTCTCCAGGATGCTGTTTTCCCACTTTTCTTCTCCATACGAGTAGCAAGTAGCTAATGAATGCGTCGTCTTTGATAGTATCTATGTGCTGGGGACTAATGAGTCACAAGCCAGGTGCTAATTTGTGTCAAATACCTTAACTGGGGAAGCAGTACCTTCCCCAGTTAAGTACCTATAAGTACCTATATACACATGCATGTGTAGATATGTATGTCTATATGTGTGCATATCTATTTGTAGGCATATATGAATGTGTATACATGTCTATGTATGTATGTGTACATGTGTATATGTATGTGTTTATATTGTATATATGTATTGCATGCATCTATATATGCATGTTCATAGGGAGGATCCTTAAGGGCAATGGGGCCTCAGAGGGTTCACAGCATGACCTCCTGGTCACTGTTCCACACACTGGTGTCAGGGATGGGATCTCAGCCCGAGGCTTCTTCACCTTGACCCCGTAGCTTAGTCTCAGTTCCGAGGAGCTTTGGTAAATAATCTGTCAGTGTATGCAGAGGTGAGTGCCTGACCTAGTGTTATTTTACTGCTTCTTGAGTCAGTTTCTTTTCTCTCGTATATATGTGTATGTATCTGTGTACCTATATACAAACACGCATGTGTAGATATGTATGTCTATATGTGTGCATGTGTGTATATCTATTTGTAGGCATATATGAATGTGTATACATGTCTATGTATGTATGTGTACATGTGTATATGTATGTGTTCATATTGTATATATGTATTGCATGCATCTATATATGCATGAATGTGTATATGAGTTAGTGTGAATGAATATATGTGCATATTTATATATAATATATATATATGTGCATGGGTATATGTGCATTTGTTTATGTATATATATTTGCATGAGTATATTGTATGTATGTGAATGTTTAGGAGTATAGTGTGGTGTGTGTATATATATATATTAATATTATATATATATTTATGTATATATTTACAAATATGTATTTATGTGCCTGTGTATATATATATATATATATTATTATATTATTCATATGTGCATACATGTGTATGTGTGCAGGTGTGCACATTTAGGAGTGCATGTATTTATATTTATATTTATGTATATGTCTATTTATATATGTGTTTATGTACCTATGTATATATGTATGTTTGTATATATGTGTATGTATATATGTGTATGTGCTAGGCTGACTTGCTGACTATGACACTGGTCACATGGCAGTATAGGAGTCCCAGCACACACCCCTGCACCCCACTTTTTGGTTTTAAACCTAAGTCTGGGGTTTAACTCAGGTCCTCATGCTTGCAAGTGAATCATCTGCCCAGTATTCTCAGTTGTCATTAACACGATGCCCTAGATCAGGCAAGCTATAAGTAAAGGGTTTAGTCTTGACTCACTGCCTTGGAGGTCCCAGATGGAGGAGCGGCTTCATTTCTGCTGTTCCTCTTTCCTCCCTTGCTGTCCTCATCAGTGGGTATCTATGCTCAATGGGTGTCAAGCCTCAGAGGTGGCAGATACTCTGGAATAGTGAGTCACAACCCCTTTGGCAGACCTCCATCTCCAAAAATATTTACGTTACAGTTCATAACAGTCACAAAATTACAGTTATGAAATATCAACAAAACTAGTTTTATGGCTGGGGTCACCACTGTAGGAGGATTATATTAAAGGGTTGAAGCATGAGGAAGGCTGAGACCCACTATCTTAGGGATTCAGCGTCCATCACCCCACCCACAGCCTGCAGTGCCTACTATGCTCCTTGAAAGTCACCAGGAGGACAGCTCTCATGTCGACATTGAAACCTTACTATAAAGATCAAATACAAAACCAAAGGGACACCTGAGCCTGGAGGGTGCTGGGTAGTGGTTACTTCAATCGTCCCGACGGTACCAACCGTCAGCAGCCTTCCGGCTCATCATCTTGTCGGCATCAGAGAAAGTCCGTTCTGTTATCAACTACGTCTCCAGCGCATGTTTAGAAGCACAGGGATGTACTTCCCACTGATGCTTTCCCACCTCTTCTTCCAGGCGATTGCAAACTGACTTTTCAAGGAAATGGAGGCTAAGCTCTCACAGATTTGGAGGCATTGGGAAATCATCTCAGGTGATGGTGGAGTCTGCTCACTTGTACTCTTTCGTCACTTTTGACCCTAATGCCTCACCAAAGCAGCTTAAGTGCCAAGAGCTTCCTTTTGCTCATGCGTGATGCTTCTGAGGGGCCAAACATGTGGGAGCTTTCTTCACTGATTGGATTCTCTGCGATCACCAGAACCTGTATGCACAAGGCAGCTCAGGTGCTCACAGCTGCACCCCCATGAAATGACACCCACACATCAGGGAAGAATAACGCACCATCGTAGTGAAGGCACCTGTTCTTCCTTCTGAATGTCCAGGAATTGGCAGAGGTATCAAGTCAGCACAGATACATATTAAAGGTCTATGTGTTCAGTGAATGACTTAGAGCAGGTTTTGAAGTCAGACCTGACTAACTTCAAGGTGAAAGCTAACATTGTTCTTTCCTAGGGCTAAACCAACTCAAATCTTGGCAAGACATCATAACTGCCTTTGATGGATGTTTGAAGAAATCTTGAAGGGAGTTAATGATGATACAATCGGTGTTATATTCGGGTCAAGGAAACCAGCCCCATGGTAACAGCAGTGGGAGGGATCACTAAGGTTTGCCTGAAGTGGGAGGAAAGAGGACCAGATTATAGGACCTAGAGAACGCTGACATTTTATAGGAGGGCTCAGGCCATTGTTGTCGAGCTACGGGTTGAGGATGTTGACCTTGACTACAGCTGGAGTGAATTAGCAGGAA
Organism: Mastomys natalensis; assembly: GCA_021653895.1. NCBI lineage: Eukaryota > Metazoa > Chordata > Mammalia > Rodentia > Muridae > Mastomys > Mastomys natalensis. The sequence goes on from JAJTUV010000463.1 coordinate 775,811, forward strand.
ACACACTATCTCTCTGATCCCCCTTGCTACCTTCTACATCTGGAAGCCAGAAGATAAGGAGATCTTATGGCTGCTACCATCCTGGACTGGAGGCTACCATCCAGGGATGAATCTGAGTGTGCAGAGCATTCACTTTATGCATGGAAACTTCTAGCACTGCCTCCCAAGGTGGGGGGGGCAGCTTCCTGTGTGTGAGTTTCCATGTGGTCCAGATGTTACAGGAGAACCACTTATGCATCTAGTAGTTCCTGCATTTCACCAACAGGGAAGTTGGCATGACCTGTGTGGTATATTCATTTGTTCCTCTCATGCCCAGTGGTTCCTGGGGGAGAGTTGGCAGCTCTTCCATCTTTCTGTTCCTGTTCCCTTTCCATTCTTGCCTGATCCGGCAGTTCATCAGGATGGGAGTCCTCACCATCCACCCCCAGGATCCACCACATCTTGGATATGGATGATAACAATCATTGCTCTGAAAGGGCATCTACAGAAGCAAGCAGCATAGAGCAGGATGAAGCAGGAAGGAGGCAGGGACTCTAAAGCTGTACCACCCAAGGGTCAGGTCTGTTTCTGTTTTATGCTTGAATTTCTGGCCTCAGACTGGGCCAGGACTGTGGAACTGTGTCTGTCCTGGCAATGAGGCCATGAGGGCTTCAGTTTCAAGTAGGTTTCTCCACCTGGCAAACTCACCTTCCACACTACCCATTGTCCCCAATCAGCTGAGCTGGACAAGCCTGTGGGAACTATGCTTATGGCTCTTGACGATAAGGCAACTTGTAGGGTGTTCATGGTTCTTTTCCTAGAGAGCATCCGCTGCGTGCCTGGAGTTGGTACCCACCCTGGACCTGCTTCTACTATGAAGCACAGAAAATGAGTGAGATCAGGTTTGAGGGAGTCCTTTACTAGAAGAGTGACATCTCCAAGGAGACCCTCTAGTGAAGATGGATGGTGACTCAATCCCCTGTGTGTGCTTCCACATCCTCCCTCAAAGGCACAGGACTTCCTTCCTCATGGGTGTGCAGAGTAGAGGTCCATTTAGCAAATATGAGATGCTTGAAGCACAGGTGCGGAAAACCTCTCCATTTCCCTCCCTCCCTTCCTTCCTCCATCTTTTCTCTCTTTCCCTCTTCCCTTTCCCTACCCCATCCCTTCTTTCCTTTCTCCCTTCCTTCTTCCTTCTTCCCTCTTTCTACCTCTTCCCCATCTCTTCTGCACTGAGTCTATTCTCTGCTGGAAGGCACACACGGGTGCATGCTGGAGATAGATGGTAAGGGCTTGGTTCTTTCCTGGCAGAGGAATGAACAACACGGCCACTTAGGTTTAGTGGGGAAGATCTCTAATCTCATTGATTTTCCCTGGTATTCAGTAGAATATTATAGCTGAGACAATTAAATGGGATTCTGAGGAATGAGTGGAAGAGCCATTTAATCTGCTTAGCTTGTTCGGTAATAGCCGATCAATACCTTGCATTTTTGGCCACAGAAATACTATAGTAGGCCTTCCTGCGTGACGGATGCCCTTAGAGATTATTAGAGAGAGAAGGATTTTTCTTTTCTCTCCCGTTTTCTCGGTTTCAAATGAGTCTTTGTGACATTCTCCCTGTGGCTAAAAACTAGAGAGATGAACCCCCAACAAACGTGCGATGCCAATTTGCACTCTACAAATCAGGTTGGCCCTGGGCTTCAGTGCTGCCATGCTGATCCTGTCAGCATGGGGTTTTGGGTAATTTCATTTTCCTGTGCTTTGCACTTTATGTTTCCAAGTGGCTTTTCTTGGCCCTCCAACTTTCCAGGTTATTTGCATCTGGAGGCCGTGCTACAGATTGGGTTGAAATATATATATGAACTCAGATGTGTCTCTTCACAGTTATAGTAACAGATTTATAGTGAAACAGTGTGGCAAAATATCTATGATGAAATCAACAGAGGAAAGATATTCTGGTTAGTTTTTATTGTCAACCTGACACAACCTAGAGTTACTTGGCAAGAATGAACCTCAACTGGGGAATTACCTCCGTCAGATTGGCCTGTGGTCATGTCTGTGAGATACTGCTTTGATTTTTGATTGGTGTGGGAGGGCCTAGCCCACTGTGGGTAGCACCATTCCCTAGGCAGATAGTCCTGGGCTATATAAGAAGCATCTTCTTCCATGTTTTCTGCCTCTGCTCCTGTTTGAGTCCTGCCCTGACTTCATTCAATAATGGACTGTGACCTGACTATGTAAACTGAAGTAAACTCTTTTCTTTCCAGGTTGCTTTTGGTTATGGTGTTTATCACAACAGAAAGGAAAATAGGACACAAACCAGGTGAATTAAGACTGTGACACCTGGCTGATGTTGCTATCCCAGGGGACAGTGAGAACATGAGGTATGCACAGCCAATCACTATAATGTCAGGCATAGGTGTGGAGATTGCTCAACTCAGGTGTTGTAACAAAGTCAGGGTTCAGTGGAAATCTCTCAAGATTCCAGTGATGCCAACCTACTAATCAGTGGTAAACCATCGTTGGATCAGCACTGGAAGGCTAACTGATGTTTCTTTTAGGTCAGTGGTTGTCATCCTGAGGAGACCTGCTCACTAAGGGACATCCTGTGACTACTCTTTTGATTGTCCTCTCTGGAACGGCACTCAAGAAATCTGTCATGTTAAGACCTGGGCATGGCTAATCATCCAGTAGTGTAAATGGGCTAGTCACTCCCAGGAAGGAGGAGCTTAGCTCAGGGTGTCAGGAATGCACTCCTGAGAGTCATATTTTAGGTCCATGTGTGTGTGTGCGCGCGCGTGCGCGCGTGTTTGTGTGTGTTGGCCAGATACCAATGTTGAGTATCTTTATCTTTCTGGATCATTCTAAATCTCAAAAAAAATTTTTTTGAGACAGTGTCTCTCATTGAACCTGGAGTTCATTGTTCCAGGTCGACCTGCTGGCAGTCAAGTCTCTGGACTCTATCTGTCTCTACCTCCCCCTTCCTAAGTCCCATCCTCCACCTCTCCATTCGTTCTGGGGTTTAATGCTGTGATAGTTTTAGATGTCGACTTGACACACTCTAGAATCACATGGGAAGGAGTCTCAATGAGATTGTCTAGATTAAACTGGCTGTGGACATGTCTGTGGGGAATTGTCTTGATTGTGTTAACCGATGTGGGAAGACTTGGCCCACTGTGGGTGGCGCCATTCCTTGGGTTTGGGTCCTGGACTGTATAGAAAAAAAAAGTGAGCTGAAAACTAGCAGGCATGTACTCATTCTCTCTGCCCTGACTGTGGATGTGACTAGATGCTTCAAATATTTGCCATCTTGACAGCCCTGCTGTGGTAGACTGTGACCTAGAATTGTGAGCCACAGTAACCCCTTTCTTCCCTTGTTTAGTCCAACTATTTGATCACAACCGATAGATAGGCCACTAACACACAGATATGTTCCTCCATACCTAGCTTTTATGTGGGTGCTGGGATCCAAGCTCAGGTCCCCACTCTGGCATGCCAAGCACTTTATTTACTGGCCTACCTCCCTAGTCACAGACCAATTCATCTTTAATGTTTATCTGTGCTAAGTTGAAAAGTTTTCGTTTTGGTTTCAGCTCTAAAAGTTGCCCTTGTTTTAGTTGGAATGTGATTGCCGAGCCTGCCTGCCACTCTCCCATCTCTCTCTCAACCAGTGATGGTTCCTGAGTACCATGGTCCCTGGTCCGTTTTATTTCACCCTCTTTGCTTTCTTGGAATGCAGCGCAGTCTATTTGTTTCAGAATTATCCAATATTTTATATTACGTTCAAAGTTCTTATGAAAATATTCCAGCAAATCGGTATTTCAGGCACAAAATGCGTTTTTCTCCTTGCGTTTTTTTTTTTTTCTCTATAGCTGGTACAATAATATTTACTTCAGTTTATGTGAAACCAACATCAGGAAGAAATAATTCTCCTGTCTCATAAAGAGGAAGTATCACACTGTTATAGATGAGAAAAGCTTCAAGGAAGGTGACTTCTGGAGGAGACATTTCTCTTCGGAGAAATAACAGTAAATGCAATGTGTCATTAGGATTGTCTGTTGCCAGAAAGAAAAAGAGGAAAATACTAGAAAGGAGTGATGTGGATGTCTGGAGAAATATGTGTGTGTGTGTGTGTGTGTGTGTGTGTGTGTGTGTGTGTATACACAGAGTGACAGAGATGTAGTGAGGCAGGAAGCTTGTGATGCTAGGCTGTTTTACTTGAGTTTGGAAGGCTGTGCAATGGACCAGGCTGGACTTGCCCTTTGCTGTCCACAGCTCATGTTCTACCAGCTTTGAGTCTCTGAACTCAAGGAGGGGATTTATGGCCTGCAATCAAGATGAGGGTCCATATTGGTTACTAAATTTTATAATAAAACACCTGACAAAAGCAACTTAAGGAAAGAAGGATTTATCTTGGCTCACAGTCTGAGGAGATACAGTCAGTCAGTCAGTCATGGCGGGGGAAGGCATGGCAGCAGGAGCGTGAGGTGGCTGGTCACATTGTATCCAGTCAGAAAGCAGAGAGACAGTTGCTGGGGCTCAGCTCAATTTCTTGATTTTGCTTATTCCAGAACTTTAGGCCAAGGATGCACCATTATAATTTGGCTTTACATCCCAATCCATTTAGAAACTCCTTCACAGATACATGTGCAGAAGTTTGTCTCCTAGGTCATTCTAGATCTTTCAAAAAGTACAAGGAAAGGGGGCATGGGAGGAGGAAGGGGAGGGAGCTTTAGATCGAGGGATACTAGGATATGTCTGCTATGAAGAGGGGTAGGGGGTAAAAAGGGGGTTACCTGGTGAAGGGAGGTAAGCCAGAGGGTAGGAGGGGGGTAAATAATATCATCAGTGTTTGAAACGGTCATAGAAAAAGATGTTATTTTTGTGCTTACTTTAAAAATGTGTGTGTGTGTGTGTGTGTGTGTGTGTGTGTGTATGTAGTTTAAGTGGAGTTTCACTGGACCTTTTAAAAATGTATTGTTTTTGTGAGTGTGCCTACTATGTCTACAGGAACATGAACACATAGAGATTGGAAGGCAATTTTTTTGGAGTCTGCCCTCATCTTCTGGCCTCCATATGTCTTTTTTGGAATGTAATACCTGCAAGGAAACATGGCAGGAATGGATAGTTATCATGTGACATATGCATGGCCTGTTCTTGGTCTCCAGAGTCCTCTCAGCCCAGTAATTCCAGCTGTTCCCACAGGGAACCACAGTCTTGACCGTCATTCCTTTTATGAGCTTTTAAATTGCAAACTTTATTTATATGGAGTGTTACAGCCTGCTCTCATCTTTAAATGATTGTTTTTTTTTTAAGTATTTTTATTTTATTTTGTTTGTTTGTGTGTGTGTATTTAGGTATGTCTATGTATGGGTAAACCTGCCATATTTGTGCTGAGGCCCTAGAAGTCAGAAGAAGACATCAAATTCTCTGGAGCTATAGTTACAGGCAGTTGTGAGTCATTTCCTGTGGGTAATGGGATTTGAACCCAGATCCTCTGCATGAGCTGCCAGTGTTCTTAACTGCTGAGGTGTTGCTCCAGCCTCTGTTGTCATTATTGTATGGCTTCAATCATTCTACCTTATGTTTGGAAATTCATCCAGCCACTGTGTGTGTTCAGATCATTTATCTAGTTTGTTATTGGCTTTCCTATTATGTTACTATTTTTTCCTTTCAGCCATGAATGTTTGCCTAAGTGTACAGACTAGATATTTTTGCTTTGAAAAATGTAATGTTATTGTCTAGACACAAATACCTAATAATATTATATTCTCTCAATATACATTGCATTTTATACACATGGGCGCGCAAGCACGCGCACGTGCGCACGCACACACACACACACACACACACACACACACACACACACATTTCCAGCTATCTCATGGTTGGATTCTATGATATATCCAATGAGCTGCCACATTTATCTAACTATTCTGCTTTACTTCACAGTCCAATATCACACAGCAGACTTTTAAATGCCAGACACTAGGCTGGAGTCAAATGATATGATACATAAATGATATGGAGTCAAATGAGCATGATACATCCATGACACTCCAGGTTCTGTTCTTGGTAATAAAGTCAGAGGTAATGGCTCATGCAATAAAGAGGGCAGGATAAATGTGGAGATAAAGATGTCCACAATGTTTGCACCAGAATCTTATTTGCCAGTTCCTCATAATGTGTAATGAAATAGTCTCTATACAACAGCATGGAATCTGTGGGGTTGGTTTTTATTTTAATATTTTTGACTCTTTAACTTCTCTAATCCATTGGACTTCAACTCTCAATTTTCTATCTTGTCTTGAAATAATCATTGTTAGATCACTGCCTTTTATATGTTAACTGTCCTTTAAAAATATTTATTTTATTTATGTGTGTGTGTGAGAGAGTATATGTGCAGATGTGTGCACAGTACCCATGGAGGCAGGATGATGGAAATAGATTGCCTTGAAACTGGAATTATAGGGGATTTTGAGCTGCCACCTTGGGTGCTGGAATGGAACGGAAGTCATCTATAAGAGCAGTTCGTGTTGCTAACCATTGAGCCATCTCTCCAGCCCCATATTTACTTTCTCTGTTACATGGCTGTCTGCTGTTCTTTATACACGGTCATCTCTGAGAGACGGGGTCTGAGAAATTGAAGGTGATGTATTCAATATAAGACTAACTCTGAGCTTAAAGAAACCTGCATCTCTATCGCTTCCAAGTTCCAGTCTTTACTTTTCTTTCATGGATGGAGATTGACTGAACTGGTTCGATCAGGAATAACAGGTAGTGTTAGCCGGGGCTACAGGTCCTGACAGACACCACTTAAGGGAGGAACCATTTATTTCAGCTCATGATTTCAGTGGGGAAGGAATGGAGAGTAGCTCAGCTAATGGTGGTTGGAATGTATGGCCTAGACTCTTCACCCAATAGCTAATCAGGAAGCAGAGCACATGAACTGGAGGAAGGAATGCTTGGTCTCTAGTAGCCCTGACTTCTAATGGTTTACAACTTATAAAAATATTGCCGGGCATCTCACATGCAAACCTTAACCACACAGATGTATTTTTCTTTATCGCAGGCATGTTCAACTAGCAAAGGGTGAATTTGCGTGAACTTGGTTTTGATTAAATTTATACAGTCACCAGGTTGATAAAGTATTGTGTTATTTGTAACAATTAATATGCAGCCTAGCAGTTCTGTGACACCCTGCAGCTGGCTGCACAATGAGGGGGGCGCAAAGTAGCTGTTGAAAAAGTTTAGGGGGGAATGGGGTTAAAGATGGTCAGAAAATGCAGTTCACCAAGGAGACAGAGCTTGACCTGAGAGTTAAGAGATGAATAGCATACTGGTGGGAGGGAAAAGGAGCCAGGAGCTCCAGGAGAGGGGATGGGATGCCAGAGACAATAGAGAAGATAGCCTTGTGGTCTCTGTAAACACGTGGGCATTGTTGATTTTTGTTACAGGAACAATTTGAATAGAAAGGACAAGATAGCTCATTAAGGCCAATTAAGTATCTCAATTGTTTTCCTCTCCATGAGAAACTGGCTCTGGGTCTTGCCCTCCTGGACAGCATTGTCCTCTCTCTCAATCAGATGTGGGGAAAGTGGTCTCAGGGTCAAACTGCATATAAATTATTCTGTGGAGTCTCAGCTAGATTGATGTCTGTGATTGGGAACAGAGGCAAAGCCGCCGCATTGTTTCACTCTTGAGTCTTCAAAACAAATCAAACTTTTATGTATGTATGTATGTATGTTGTATGTATGTATGTGTGTGTGTATGTATTTATGTATGTATGTATTTAGTGTGCATGTGCTGCAGCATGAATGTGGAGCTTGGGGAGAGAAGCCTTTGGGGCTCACTTCTTTCTTTTCATTACGTGAGTCCTGGGGATTGAACTCAGGTCTTTGGGCTTGGCAGCAAGCGTCCATTTATGCTCTGAGCCATCTTGCTGGCCCACCTTCTGATGCTTTGCAGTGGAAGAGGGAGATAAATCTGTAAAATAGAGTGCTAAGGAAAGATGAGGAGGCGCTCAATGAGAAGCTGGTCACTCCACATCTGCTCAGTCAGCAAACCCTCCTGTCCACCTAAGACACGGACGCTGTTTATATATAGTACTTATTTCTCGTACCTTCCACTACTCTGTCCTGCCTTGGATGACTTATTCTGCCAGCTTCTTGGCTTCCCTTCACTTTTTACCTTCCATCCCTTAAACCAAGTGATTGTCCTAAAAATTTGTCAGAGTCTCTTTGTTATAGATATTCAATGTTTAATAAACAGACGCAAGCCTAGCAACGTTCGGGTATGAGGCTCATGAATCTGTGACCATGGCAGGCCTTATGGGGCAGCCTGTTTCCTTTCCAGTGGCTGGTAAGGCTACAAGGCAGCCCTACCAGAGATTGGGTGCCTTTGTGATCTCTCTTTGGGAGCTAAGCAGAGTTATAACTGCTGTATTCTTGCTCATATTCTGGGGAGAGCAGCCAGGCTCTGCCTCTGGGTGGCCATGTTTTAACATCGCCACAGACTTACACTCAAAAATCCCTACTGGTTTAGAATCTCAAAACATTCGAGTTTCTCACAAGGCCCACAGTACCTCCCAAGGCCAAATTCTTCCTGCCACACGGGGTCCTGTGGTTCTTCCCACACACCCAGCAGGGCCTCCAGAGCTCAGTGGTTCTGCCTGGAGGTTCATTCCTCCTCAAATTCCTGCCTTTCCCCAGAGACCATCAAGTCCACTAGGCTGCTAGGAACACAGAGTCTGGGCTAATCCTCCCTAGCTCCCCAGCCTCACCAGATTATCTGCCAAATGCTTTTCTGTTATCACCCACAGCCTCTTAACCCTTGAGAGATCACGCCTTTGCCTACTTTGTCGCCTGACTGTCCCCACTGGACAGAAGGTGCAGAAAGGCCTTCTCTCATGCATCTGGGACATTGTAGTCTCTGCAGAGCACATGCCCTTCAGTCAGTGTGTTTCAAGTGATGAGAAAGAAGCCAAAGACAGAAAGGAGAAAGTGGGGAAGGGAGGGGAGGGCAGGACGGAGAAAAGAGAAAGAGGAAGGTAAACTGGGCTGCTCTGCTTAGCTCTGAGAAATCTACCCTTTTTCTTTCCTGCGACCTTAGTCCCTGCAGCTCATGTGACCCTCCAACTGTATGTAGGAAGTCAATGACTGAAATTCTGGTCCTCTGGCCTCTGCCTCTTAGCGCTGGGATCATAGACTTGGTGTCTGGGGTGCTAGGGATTGCCCTCTACCAACTGAGCTGCATCCCCGCCCCTACTGTGTGATGCTACCCCCAAATCCCAAGCTCTCTGCTCCTGACCATTTCTTCGATTTGCCCATTTTACTGCAACCGTGTTGCTACCGCAGGCTGTCAGGCTTTGGAGTCCTTGCTGGAGAAAGTGTCTGATTGTTCCAGAAGAAAACATCTCCAAGTGACACTGAGTGGACTGCCCATTAATTATAATTTCTCATATTAAAGAGTAAGAAAAAAAAATGCTCTTGTTCAGAAACAGGGTTTGTTGGCATCTGAAAAGAAAAAAGAGTTATCTGCGAGTTTCTGACATGGATGCTGCTTTAAATAAAACAGCTCATTTTATTTCTGTCCTGGTTTCGAGGGAGCTTTCTGGGCTGGTGGATACATTCTCCTGCTTGTCCGTTATGCTACAACAGAGTAGAACAGAACAGGGTTCTTTTAGTTGAGGAGTAGATGAGATGGAAAGTGGTCTCACTGATCGTGACCCTGAGTTAATCAGATTGGCATACCCGATATTCGATTAGATTCACAACGTACAATTGTTGAAGACAATCAATGCTTTGGGGGTACATACCAAAGACTGTATGAAGGTCCAGCGTTAGAAGGTTGAACCACTGACTAGGAGATCCCCTCCCTCCTCAGCACCTTCAGTCACAGCTTTTGGAGCTTTCAACTTATCTTTAATATTTGTTTATGTGTTCATGTTTCCTCCACATGTGCACCCTGACACACACACACACACACCACTCACACACATGTAGAAATCGGAGGGCATTGTTAGGAAGTCTTCAGTTCTCCTTGTTGCAGGATATTTGATCACACTGTGAACCCCAAGATCCTATTATTTACTGAGGAAGAAAAAAAAAAAAACAACACCCCTTGTTGTTGCGTGGCTCAACCCTAGCACACATCTTTTATCCACGAGCTAAATAAAGTCAACTCTAGATCAAGAGGAGGAGCAAGTAACCTGCCCACCAATATCAGTAAACAGAAAGGGGGGGGGTCTTTGAGTTGAAGGGTATTTAGGGTGTGGAGAAGGAGGAGCCATTTCCTTCTGGGACGTTGATGGATGATGGAGCAGGAAGGTCAGCTAGGTGCTTTCTCTGCCCCTCTGAACTAGCAGGTTTTCATCCCAGCCTCTGACTCCCAAGTCTTCCTTGGTAAAATCGAACAGCTGGAGTTTTTTGTTTTAAAAATCAAATTTTCTATTTGTTTTTTGTTAAGAGAGGGTCTTCAGATGAATCTACAAATGGATTGGGCTCCATTCACTTGTACACTGTTTGTGGGCCACAGGTTGGAAGCACTTGCCTGAGGCCAAGCCCTGTGACAAACTATCCAGGGGTGTGGCTGTCACTCCTCTTGCCTAGTGGGACTGTAAGTCAAGGAGCAGATCCTAGGAGAAACCAATGCTGCCATGTTGTTGTGGGATAGCCCAGCCTTGTATTTTGATCCAGTTCCCAGTGGATAGCCCCAGGCTTGTATTTTGATCCTAGTTTCACTTTCCTGGGAGGGGCTCCAGAAGATGATCGAATCTGTACACAGATGAGTCTTGTGAACCTTCTGTCCAATTATAACTTGTGAAATAAAGGCAGAGCTAGTGATTGGGCAGTAGAAGGGGAGGCGGAGAAAAAGGCATAGGGGAGGAGAGAGTGAGAGGTATTCGATGTAAAAGGTAGAGAAGAAGCAGGAGAAAGGCATAAGCAGAAGGAAGCCGGCAGTAGAAGGAAGCTGACACGGAGGAGCCGGAGCCGGAAGGACAACCACGCAGCCTGAATAAACGCAAGTTATAAGGGATCTCATAGCCAGGGATTAGAGTAGTGTAATGGTAAATCTGCCCAATCTAGGGTGCAATTTATACCCATAATTATTGAGTTGTGTTTTCCTTTTCTGGTTTCCTTCAGGTAGGAGATTTTACAGCAACAAATTTGGCGGTTTAAATAATTTCTTCTACTACACCGGCATCCATGTTACTGTGCAAATGTATATGTGTGTACATGCATGTGTGCATGTGTGCGTGTGTATGTGTGTGTGTATGAAACACAGTGTCTACTAGGCTCTAAGACATCCTTCCCCTGTGCTCATTTGCCAGTAGGGCTTCCATAGACAATCCTGGGTTCCTGTTCTAGCTAGAACACCTCCTGTTGTTGGGAATCCCACCACTTTCTGTGCAGATCCTTATCAAGCCCAGACCCTTCTGAATGCCAAGAAAGCCCTCCTGTCAAGGCCACCATTACCTTCATTGTAGAGTCAGTTCAAAAGTTCAAGACCTCAGCTCCTTCTGTGGGCAGAGCTGTCCTGGGTGTGGATCACGACAGGGGACGTGAAAGCAACAGATGGAGCCTCTCTCAGGCTTCTGAGGCCCCATGAGTATCACTGAGGTCCAATGATCATCTTTTGTTCTCAAACCCCTACCCCTATGTAGACATCTGCATCTCAATTATCTCACCAGCAGCCAGCAGCTCTTCACCTAACTGCCAGCAGCCAGCTCTAATGCTACATCTTCTGGGCTGCCTTCCACTTCTGTGGTTCCACCACACAGCACCATGGTGTGGCCCGCAGGTGATGCTACCTCCCTGTCCGCTGCCATGGTTCTTCACCATCTCTGAAATTATGGTCACTTGTCAGCATCTAGAGAAGAGGTTCTCAACCTCCGGGATCGTGACTCCCATGGGAGTTGTGTATCGATATCCTGCCTATCACATATTTACTTTACAATTCTTAACAGCAGCAACACTACAGCTATGAAGTTGAAACAAAAAATTTTATGGGGGGGTCACCACAACACAAGGAACTGTATTAAAGGCTCACAGCATCAGGAAATTTTGGAGAACACACTGCTCTAGAACATGACAGGATCTATAGCTCAGAGTATCATTCTATGTTGTCAGGATGTATAGTGTGACACCAGAGTGGTGGACCACTCACTGTATGTTTGACAGACAGGGTCCAAGCCTGTTTGGACCGTTTCAGCATCAGGAAAGCTATCTTTTGTACCTTAACATACACCAAATCAGGATAAGCTGTCTTTGATGGACAGAATGTCTTTGATGGACAGGCTATCTTCAATGAATGTAATATCTTTGATGGACAGGCTATCTTTATAGGACAAGATGTCTTTGATGGACAGGATGTCTTTGGATAAAACCCATCTTTGATGGACAGGTATATTTGATAGACAAGATATCTTTGACAGTAGTTCACCCAGATAAACTTTTCAACTTTTAAAGACATTTCTAAGTCATCGGGTATAAGAGATTATATCTATTTCACCAATACCTGTAGAAAATATCCCAGCCAAGTAATGCCAGGCAGGTTCTAGAACCTTGGGTGTGACGTGCCAGTGCCAGCCTGCAATTAGCCAGGATTCTGACTTAATGCCTCTCTAGTCCTTTCCCTAGTTGATGAGCCACAGACAATTTTTATTAGGAACACATCTTTTGTGGGTTTTTTTTTTCTGTGATGTCAGAACACAGTTATTCAATATCTTGTTTCAGTTTAGAATACTGTTATTTGCTGGGCACAGGGTACATCCTCTCTCCATCTTCTCTTGGATGGTGTACTTCATAGCTATAGAAATCCATCCCTGAGAGACATCCATGGCACCATGCCGTCTCCTAGAATGTACTGTGGACTTTTCCCTCATTGGTCAACTGGAGACTTCCTTTTCCTCCCTTTCAGTTACATAAGGTACCAGGTGACTGGTTATCAAAATTCGAATCCTAAAGAGCATCCATTAAGTATCTTGACAAAAGCAGCCAGGAAAGCTTAGTTTAAGACTCTGGATCATTGGAGAGCCAGGTATTTCCTTGTCAGAGTGAAATAAACTCTTCGCAGACAGGTTTAACATCGAAGTCTCTTGAAATGAAGGTTGCCATGTTAAACAAAATCTCTACCGCAGAAAGGGGACCTCTGAAGTGAGTGCTCTCCGGCACAGTAAGCAATTTACTTCACATTTTCGAGTGACTCTGGTGTTGATAGACTCCAACACGTAAAGAGCGCGCCATATGGGATTTTTTTTTGTAGTTCTTGAGGTTCGAATTGGGATCCCTGTATGAGTGCCTGATGCAAAACTACACTGCGTGAGTGCGTGGGTACATGCATGCATGCATGGGTGAGTGCATGCATGGGTGAGTGTGTACGAGCATACATACATGGGTGGGTGTGTGCACGCACATGCGTTTAGCGCCTTTTACAAGGGACCCACAGAAAGTCTGATTCCTTAAGTCTCTGAGTACTTCAATCGCAGTACTCCCTGGTTTTACCTTATTTACATCACGGAGTTTGTTTTCCTATTGGAAGAGACACATTTATTATTTTTTTTTCCTTTCACTTCTGTAGAGTGAATTTATCTTTCTCTTTTATTTTCAGTTTTTGTCCAGAGGGCACAGGCAGCCTTGGGTGGATTCTCACTAGAATGCTTAGGTTACCATGCCTGAAAGTGTTAATGTTGACTATGTGCTGGCTAATCATCCTTACAGGAGTAACTCGTGTAATCTGCCCAATCACTGTGAAGCAGCTTTGAGAATCATTTCATGTTACAGATGAAGAGACTGGAGGACAAGTGTAGTTGAGGCATGTGTCCAAAGCCATCCCTTATAGTAAGAAGAAAAGCCAGCACATGAGTATGCCAGGTGATGATAGTCTGACCGTCAACTGGGGATGGAGGCACGAGCAGCAAAGCACTCTGGGAATACGCGATGATGTAACAGTCAGATGCTTGCCAACACACAATAGTTAACCCTCTTCCCTTTCTCCTTCATTGTCCCCATATGACCCATTTAGAAATAAACAGATGTCCAAGGAGAGCCAACATGCAAATGGTTAAGCAGCATCTGAAAGTGTGAGACCCAGAGTCAGAGGATGTGGTTCAGTCTGCAGAGAGAGCTTGTCACGCATGCACAGATCTCTGGGTTCCATCCTCAGCACCATATGCAGCAGGTGTGGGGATGCATACCCAGCAGGAGGTAGGAAGAGGCAGGACAATAAGAAATTTAGAGCCATTGGATACTCAGGTTTCTAAGACTAACCTGGGCTGCAGGAGACACTGAAAGAGAGAGAGAGAGAGAGAGGAGAGAGAGAGAGAGAGAGAGAGAGAGGAGAGAGAGAGAAGAGAGAGAGAGACTAAAGAAGGATTATAAGCCTTACGATGTTTTTCTTGCCTTAAACAGGAAGAAGCCCTCATGGTCGTGAGGCACCAAGCATTTATGTTAAAACACACACCCAGTGGCCCCTCCCTTTTCACTCCCCTTAGTCAAGGTGTGGGTGTAGCCACAGTGTGGTGAGGAAGGGTTTAGGACTGGTGATAGATACAGTCCATTTTTTTCTGTTCCTTGTATTTAGTGCTGGGCTTAGACCAGTGTTGCCCCCTTGATCCAGAGTACTATAAGAGACAAGTCACTATGTACAGACCCAGGTCCTCACAGGAGTAAGGATGCACCCAGGCCTCCAAGGGCCATATAGCATGAACTGCTTGCCCTGATAAATGAGCTGTTTGGCTGTGGGAGAGGCAAGCTCAGAATGTAAGTCTCAGATCCCTCTGGGCTCTTAAATTTTTGTGGTATAATAAATTCCTTGCCCTGTGTAAGTTTCTTACATTTGGATTTTCTGACAGGTTTTTTTTTTTTTTTTTTTTTTAAACAGACAAGCAATCACTTCTCAGCCTTTTGGGTGAGATCAAGTGCAGAACTGCAAAGGCAGTGTGTATAGAATGCTCTCTGGGGAGGCCTCTCGCTCATGAGCAGACTTTTGCATTGAAACGTAAAGCCTACACATGTGAAATAGGAGAGTGATACATGCCATCTATCAGGAGGTACAGAGGGATGGGTCTCACATGCAGGAGGAGGTAGGCACCTGCTGCTCTTTTAAAGCTGAATATCTTCTCTTATCTTTTCAGAGGGAAAGCTTTCTGGGTGATGGCTTCCTTCCCTCTCAGGGCTGCCATGTCTGGGAACTGCACAGTTGTTCTTCATAGGGCTTAGGATGGGTCACTATTCCATTTGCTGGTCTATGGTCGCTGCTGTGGGGTCACAGTGGCCTCGAAAGCAGGATACCTGTGACACAAGGATGTCTGCCCATGCTTGCTGAGCTTTGAGAAAATAGCTTGTACCTGTCATGCGTGCTGGCTCCTTTCCAACCTCAAGATGCAGTGTACATTAGTTACTCGTCTGATCAGTGTGACCAGACACCTTCCAAAGAGCAACTTCAGGGATAAAGAGGTCATTTTGTCTCAAGTTCCAAAGCTGTAGTTCATCATGGCAGAAAGGCAGGAGTGGTTAATGTCTATGGCATCAGGAGTGTGAGCCAGCTTGCTCACATCTGGAGAGATCAGGACTCCTCAATGGGACAGAAATCAGAGTCAGGCTGTGAACCTTGCAGTTCTGCTTCTGATGATACAATTACTCTAACTAGGCCCTATTTTCGAATGATCCCTGAAACACTAACTCCATCAGTACCACCAGCTGTAGACTACACGCTCAAATGCAGAGGCCCTTGGTGGGTGTCTCACACTTAAACCATGATGCTAAAGTTCCCATACTTAGTCTTTGCAAGTTTGTGCCACTGCTAACTTTCTGTCGGGTTTGTGAGAAGTCACCACATACCCAGTAGTTCAACACATCTGTTTGCACTCCATGTACTCTGCCTCCAAAGTCTGTTGCAAAGACTTTGCATGAATGAACCACTCTTCCATGTAATCCAGATAAATCCTCTTGTATTCAGCCCCTAATCACATTCCAGGAACTCTGTGGCCACAAGAGACAATAGATTTATAGATTAAGAAACTAAGACATGGATGTATGTGGAGTGGGGCAGGGCTTCATTCCCTGTGGCATGCTACTCTTGGACAATCAGCCAGTTGTATTTAGGATTCCCTCTGGTGTTGTTTTGCATTCCCGAGTTAAGTATGCATCGCTGTTCAGGGATGGTTTGTAGAGACATCTGCTTGAGTGTAGCCTGTATCCCCATACTAATTGCTACTCTCCAGATATCTGGAAAAAAAATGTCCACATTTGCTTTGGTGTTGGGGCCCTATATTAGTTACTTTTCTGTGGCTATAATAAAACACCATGACCAAGACAATTTATAGAGTTTATTTGGGCTTACAATTCTAGAGAGATAAGAGACTGTCATAGCGGCGACACTTTGCAGCAAGGGGTGGGCATGTCAGACTGAACAGGAAGCAGGGAGCTCACATCCTTCTCTGTGAGCATTTGGCAGAGGGAATGAACTGGGTGGTAATGGTTCCAGTCTTTTTTTTTTTTTTTTTTTTTATTGGAAATTTTTTATTGTAAATTTTTTATACATTTCAGATGTTCTCTCCTTACCATTTCCCCCCCTCCTCAGGAATCACTATCCCTTCCCCCCCCCCTATCTCACGTTGGTGTACCCCTTCCACCCTCCCCTGTACCTCACCTCCCACCCTCGAGTATCCTACCTATTCAATATAGTATGGAAGTCCTAGCCAGAGCAATCAGACAACAAAAAGAAATCAAAGGAATACAAATAGGAAAGGAAGAGTCAAAATATCACTATTTGCAGATGATATGATAGTATACTTAAGTGACCCAAAAACTCACCAGAGAACTCCTAAACCTGATAAACAACTTCAGCAAGGTGGCAGGTTATAAAATCAACTCGAACAAATCAGTAGCCTTCCTCTACATGAAAGATAAACAGGCTGAAAAAGAAATTAGGTTCCAGTCTTTAAACTCTCAAAGCCTGCCTCTAATGATGACTTCCTCCTGTAAGAACACACCTCCTTGGTCTCCATTTAATGGCACTATTGAGGAGATTAAGTATTCAAATATATGAACCTATGGAAGACATCTCATTCAAACCATCACAGGCCCTGTGTGCACCAAAACTGAGGGTCTCCATGTGCTCTCAGATGTCCCTGCCCTGCAGGGCACAGGCTGTTTCCATAGCCATTGTTGCTTTCGGTCTGGCTGAATTTTATCATTTCAAAACAGAGTTTACATCTGAAGCAGCCAGGGATGGAGAGGCGGCTCTTAGCATCATCTGGCAAGCTGCATCTGTCTGGGTCTGCTTGCTAAACTCCCATATATGGGACAAGGAAGCCACACTATGTATGTGCTAGTTTACTGGCACAAAAGTGTCACTGTGATAAAAATACTCTGACAAGGGCACCTTAAGAGAGAAAGCATTTGTTTGCCTCGGGATCCTGGTCACAGCCCTTCACTGTGAGGGAGGCAGCATGGCAGGAAGTTGGAAGCCAGAGTGATGTACATATGTGTGCAGGTGTCTCCACTTTCTCCTTTCCCCGTACATTCTAGGGCAGTGGTTCTCAATCATCCTACTTCTGCAACCCTTTGTGATGTCCCCACCCATAAAATTATTTTGTTGCTATTTCATAATTGTAAGTTTGCTACTATTATGAATCATGATGTAAGGGTCTGATATGCAGGATAGCTGATGTATGACCCCCATGAAAAGATCATTCATCAAAGGGTTCTAGACCCACAGGTTGAGTGCTACTGCTCTAGAGAATGGTGCCGTCCACTTTTGGCTGAGTCTTCTTGCATCAGTTAATACACTGAAGACACCAGACCACAGGCCGACTTGATCTAAATGAGCCCTCGCTCAGACTCTCTTTCAGGTGATTCTAGGCTACATCAAGTTGACAGAACACACCATTGCAGCCCAGTCAAAATGTGAGATTTGACTGGTGACCACTGTCATTCTCGGGGTGTAGTCTCCTTCAGAGAAGCTCTGGTGTTTATTTGGAGTCTGGCCTCAGACCTTGTTGAATGACATGATGCTCATACTCTCCTCTCCCAACCCCTGCCTCCTCTCCTCTTGTTCTCTGTCTTTTCTCCTCTGTCTCTATGACCCAGCATCTCTTTTTTGACTCCTCTCCCATCCTATGCATGCCCCTAAGTGGAGTTGGAGGTGAGAGATGGACATAGGCAGGGTTCAGATGCAACCACAAGAAACACAGAAACACCTATAAACTGACATCCTCACAGGTCTGTATCCACAGAAACTCCAGTATCTTTCTTCTTTGCTGCTAAAGATAATCCTTAAAGAGAACAGAATGCAGTCCATATGTAGACACAGAGCAGACAGACATGGGTCATACCAGGTAGGCATTAGGACCTTTGCAAAGGACAGGCCAGACAGGCAGGACTTTCTGTGGAGGAGGGATGTTGAATTGTATAGGTGAAAGTCTAGGGAGGCGACGGATCATCCCCCTGTATGATGGAACGGTTTCGTGTGTCTGCAAATGAGGCTACTTTTCTAGTAATGTCTGTCACGTTTTAAAGCCTAACACATCTCCCTTCGCTTTAGAACTGGAAAAGCCGGGGCCAAGAGATACGGTGCACACCTACAGTCCCAGCATTCAAGAGGCTGAGGCAGAAGAATAGAGAGTTCATGCCGGTCTGGGGCTATGCAGAGATACACTATCTCGAAAGATAATAACACAGTGGAAAAAGCTGGAAACCTTACCTGGTCTTTGGAAAAGGGTCCTTTGTCTTGTTCCTGATAAGAAACGCCCTTCTGCACATGACTACCCTCCCCCTCCATCCCTCCCCCTCCCCCTTTCCTCTCCCGCTCTCTCTATTCTGTATTCTTTTAGGAAATATGGTGTATGGGTTACATCACTCAAAATTACTTTGCCCTCAGCAAACAGAGAAGAGAGTCAGTTGTTCGTGTTTATTTTTTTAAGCTGCTCAATCCCTGAACAAATTAAACATTAATATAAACAATTTAAATACCGATGAGATGTGACAGTCTGATAGTTTTAATATAAAGCCACTTAATGACATTATTTTTTTTTTCCTGTATGCTGAGAGGTTTCAGGGGAGTGCTGGGTGGGAGGCCACTTCCCTGATGGCTCTGAGACCAACAGGCTTAACTTTTGTATGGTATCTTCTGCCCAGTCTGGGTCCCTGAAGTTGCTAGTAATTTGGCAGCAAGGTGCTTACCTGTGGGTTTGGGGCCACTAACCTGTGATGGTCTCTGAGTATTTTTCTTAAGCACCCCTATTTTCCCATTTCCTTCTCTCTTCTTGATAAAAGTTTCTGTCCCAGTTGAGAGGGAGCTAGGCAAAAGGTGTAGTCACTTCAAACAAAACCAAACAAAAAGAAATCAGTCAACCAGGCAAACCCAGAGCTCTCATTTCAAGGGGAATGGAATCAATTATGAGTGACCATAGCCTGGAGTACAGATTCAGATCTGTACTTGTTAGATTTTTAGAGTCATCTTGGAAGAGGGAATCTTTTTTTTTTTTTTTTTTTTAGCTTGGGTAGATTTTTTTTTTATTAGTAACTTTTTAAAAAATGTTAATCAAAGGCTTTATAAGTTTGGTAATGCTCAATAACAAGATGCCCATACAATCAGAAGTGTAACCCAATACCCAACCTAGATACACCAATTACCTTTGACTGTCGGAGGCACTCGAACATCTGCCTCCATGTTCCTCTGTTTCTCGGAAGAGGGAATCTTAATTGAAGAATTACCTCCATTAGATTGGCCTGTGCATAAGTGTATGGGTACTATATTTTGGTTGCTAATTGATGTGGGAGGACCAAGCCCACTATAGGTGGTGTCCTAAATAGGTAGTGCTGAATTATATAAGAAAGCAGGCTGAGCAAGCCATGGGGAACAAGCCTGTAAGCAGTGTCCAGGTTCCTGCCCTGACTTCCCTCCATGACATATTGAAACTAGAAAACAACCCTTATAGTCAACCTTCATCCCCTAGTTGATTTTGGTTAGTGTTTTATCACATACAATATTGTGGTGTACTCCTTTAATCCAAGCTATTAGGAGGCAGAGGCAGGTGGATCTTTGTGAGCTTGAGGCCAGCCTGATCTACATAGAAAGTTCCAGGACAGCTAGAGCTATACAGACAGCCACTGTTCTGAAAAGTAAAAAGAAAAGCATACATAATTCAGACTAAGACAAGGTTCCCCCCAATTCTACATCTCAAAGGCAACTGTTTCATGAAGCTTTTAAGGTAAAAGGAGGTAGTGAATCAAAATATTTTCAAATTCTTCTGGGAAACCTAGCGTAGGTGGGGAAATCTCTGCTATAAACCTCCATCATATCTGAGGGCATTCTTAGCTCTAGGGTTGGGAGAAGGTAAGAGTGTACTTGTAGATTGCCAAAGGACTGACCTGGTAGTCATAAGGATGCTATGTCACACACAGGTTGGCAATAAATGACATTGGGGGTGCTAACCTAGCTCAAGATCATTTGACTCCTTATCTCTATAATTGATAGTCTAGTCAGTCTTGTGGGACATTTAAAACAGCTAGAGATTGTTTTTTCTGGGAGCCTCAGTCAGAAAGTTTTCATGTTCATGGCACGAAACTCCAAATTCACTTCCTGCAGTGGTTTGGGGCTCTGTGCAGTTGGTTGTGTCGACTTCTCATCAAATCTTTGGCTGGTTGCACCTGGCACTGCACAGAGCATTCTTGAAACATTTTATTTTTTGAGGACAGGGTCTGAGATGACATAATCAGGCAAGCAGAAGGGGACATGCAAGCTATTTTGTGTGTGTTGTTGAATCATCCTTTCCCTGAAACAGGCGACACTCTGTGCATCCCTTGAGCTCTGCTTGGAGACCCTTGTCTCTGACTCTTGGTAGCTTCCTTCCCTGTGATTCAGAAATGATCAGTAGGTCAAAAGGATGGTATTGTGTGCTTACTTTGATTAGTGACTAGCCTCTTGTGGACAAGGTACCCAAACTCACTTTTCTAGCAAGTCCCTGACCTATGCGGTCAATTGGTTTACACTTGACATGATTGTTTTTGTTTCATTTCATTTCTGTTTTTGCTGCCCAAGGGTCTCTTGCATGCTAGACATGTTGCCTACTTTTGAGCTATAACCCCAGCTCCACATGACGATTTGAACTATTGTCCCTTGAGTGTTCCTTGTATGCACACAGTCACCAACTGCATTAGAGTGGAGCTCTTGCTGTGAAACCCAAGTTCTGATCCCCAGATGGAGTGGCGAGAGGTAGCAATGAGAACACATAGTATCTATTTCCTAAACACATAGTTTCACATGAGGGTCAGATGATCTGTATGGTACCGGGGGCTATTAAAGGTTCCCTGGGCTTACTTAGAATCTGCACCTGGAAGGGGACACTTGGTGATTGGAAGAGCTGGTGACGGTATAGAACAGTAGGTTTTTCAAAACACAGTAAAGGCCTGGGGGAGATGGTGAGGTAGGTAAGGAACTTGCCTCATGCTGGGTAAGTGTGAGGGCATGTGCTCAGATCCTCTGAAACTGTGAAAATTGGAGACAGTAACACATATTTGAAATCTCAGTGAATCTGTGGTGGGGTAGGAGGTTGAGACAGGAGATTCTCCAAAAGCTTGGCCGCTTCCTTCCCATCGCAACCTGTTCTGGGCTCCTCATGGTGCTTCCTGCTGCATGGCAGCATCCTACAAGCATTCATTTCCTAACTTGCTCTTCAGTCCTGCTTCCCTGGGAGCCGCAGCCACCTGAGGCTAAACAGACCTGACTCCCTTGAGGTCCTCAATTCACAGCACAGTGTGACACTGATACTTGTAACAAGGCCCAGTGGGTGAATTGAGACAGAAATGTACTCCATCTTGCTATATGGGACTTCAGTCTCCAGACACAAGTATCTTAGCAAGTTACTGGTGATGCTGGGATGCTCTGTGCGCTGAACTGTACATGGGCAGGTGATCTGGCCTGCATGAGTTGCCTTCCTCATGGCATATGTTGAGAGGCTTAAGTAAAGCACTGACTTCTTCAGTCATTCAAGCTATGGTCATGTCTGAGAAGTGAAGATCAACTTCCTTCAATAATATCTAAACCATGGACCCAGTGGCTCAGGTGAGTGTGTGGAATAACTGTGCCATGCCCCATCTGTAAGGCTCCTGATTAGAGTCAAGGTGACATGGGGAAGGTGCTGTGTCTTTTCACACCTTGTGCTCTGGGGATTCCAAAGACAGTCTGTGACTTACTGGGCTGGTGTTTTCTCAGTTTAGGGATGCCACCCTGAAAGTGTTCACCACCTCTGCATTGGCACAGCAGTCTATGGTGATTCAGGCAGCTGGTAGAGTACCAAGAAGTTCCATCCTCTAGTCTTAGCCTAATGCCCAGGGGCAACCAACCTTTTACTTATGTAAGCTACATCCAGGGGTGTCCAACCCACAGCCCTTGGGTGGGGAGGGCATATGTTTTGCATGCATTGTAACATGATGCCTTGTATATGTGTGTGTGTATGCATGTGTGAATGTATTGTATTGTATAGCATGTATAAATGTATGTGTGCATATAATGTGGTATGTAGTTTGTGTGCATTTGTGTATGTAGCATGGTATATGTAGTGTGTGTACATATAATGTGTGCAGTTTGTGTGTATTTGTAGGTGTAGTGCATAGTTTCTGTGTGTCTGCATATAGTGTGGTGTGTATATATGTATGTGGCATGCAGTTTGTGTTATGCATTATGCAGTGTTTGTGCTATGGTATGTGTGCTATGTGTTTATGTGGTGTGTGTGTGTGTTTTGTATGTGCTTGTGTATATGTGCTCATGTGGTTGGGTGTTCTCTGGTTTTATGCTCTTTGGGTGGAACACTATTTAAAATGCAAAAGTCATGGGAATAGAGCAGCTGCTGAAACCCTACAGTGGCTTATTGAGGGTCAAGTTGCTTAGAGCTCAGTAGGTCTAAAAGGCAGTCGGGATCTGAGCATGAGATGGTGAACAGGGTGAGCAAGCTTGCAGTGCTCGTCCATGGTTTCTGTGTCAGCTCCTACCTTTACTTCCTTCAGTGATGGATTGTGTCCTGGGACAGATGTCTGTCCTAGGTCACTGCCTTTGACAAGGACAAACCTCAGGAAAAAAAACCCTGGTGGTTGGGCTTCCTGAGAAGATGACCTTTAGCCTCTGACTTTGTAGATGGCAAGCTCACTGGATCCCGAGTGACTTACCTTCTCACCCCGCATCCAAAAGGGATGGATTCTATAAGCCTGCAAATCTGAAGCCACCCTAGTTTCTTCTATAATACAGAGGTGATTGAGTTACCAATAGAGCCTCCGGGTGGTTCAGGCCTTTCCTCCGACAAAGGCTAGACAGTTCTGCCAGGTTGACTGTTGACCAACACAAGAAGAGCTACTAGAACCAAAATTACCAGGTGTCCTATATTACACTTCATCTTAGGAGACAGAAAAAGAAAATTTCTGTATTATATTTGTTTTCTCAGCATTTCCCATGGGGTATTTGTACTTACTAGAAACCAAACCAGAACTAGGTGCCTGCATGTGTCAAGAAACCTAAACTGTGCTATTCTCTGCATGGGATGTGTGGCTCCTGGTGGCTTCTTGGGGATTTGCACTGTGCACGACCTGGGTTGTACCTCCTAGTTGACCCCTGGTGGTCTTTTACCTACAATCATTTTCCCTAAGTCGTTCTTTTTGGACCAGGGAAAGAGTCAAATAGAATAGAGTTCTATGTTCTGTTCTATGTTCTGCCATCTTCCTTGTTTCTTACATGTATTGCTTAAGGAAACAGTGTTCTCTCCAAAGTGTGAAGATTAGTATAAAATGTCTGTGAGTCCACTGGCGGAGCAGGTCATGTTCCATTCCATCAGATAAGAAATCATAGCCATGATGCTCAAATGGAAGCCAATTATTTTTCCACCGGGCCACTCTTTTGCTTCTCCTGCACTCAGCTCCTTATTTGGCATTTGGCTCATTTGTATGTGAAATAAAATAGAATTCTTAGGTGATGGAAGATACCTCTCTGGAGACTGGAGTACAGTGGGTGTCCAGCAGCCATTCTGTGCACTATCAAACAAGATGGGTGCTATTTTGTAGATTATAAGGCATGGAGAAGGAGGGAGGCAAGAACGGAGAGAGCTTGGGAAAGGTGAAGAAAGGTAGGTGGGAGAAAGATGGAGGAAAGACAGGAGGGAGAGGCCTGTAGAGATGGCTCAGTTAGTAAAGCATCTGCTACACAACCTGGAGGAGGAGCCCTGGGACCCCAGCTCCCATGTAAGTGTTAGGTGGGCTTGGAGGTCTGCCTGCAAGTCTGTTGGGCAGAGAGCTGAGCCAGCAGCTCCCCAGAACAAGCTGGATAGCTAGATTAACCATACCAGCCAATTCTGGGTTCCATTGAGAGACCTTGCCTCAATCACTATGGTGGAAATTGATTGAGGAGACTCCCGTGCTAACCTCAGGTCTTTGCACACATGTATAAATGCACACTCCTACATGCTCCCCCATACATGCAAACACATACGCAGACCGACACACACCATATAGACATACATATAGACACATGCAAAAGGAAAAAAGACAACAGGAGTGTGATGTTTAGCTTTCATTAAATTGACACAGCGGGGAGAGGGAGCCTCAACTGAGGAATGCCTCCATCCCATTGTCTCATGGACAAGCATTTTTGTGATTAATTATTGCTGTGGGAAGAGCCAGCCTACTGTGGATAGAGCTGCCCCTGGGCTGGTGGTCTTGGATGGTATAAGAAAGCAGGCTAAGCAAGTTATAGAGAACAAACCAGTAAATGATATTGCCCCATGGCCTCTGCTTCAGTTCCTGTATCCAGGTTCCTCCATTGACCTTCCTCAATAATGGACTGTGAACAGTAAGATCAAACAGATCCTTGCCACCATAGACCTAAGAGGTGGTATTTGAGCAGGGAGGGAGAAAGGAAAAAAGTTACCTGGGAGTTGCCGTGGGTCTCGGTGAGCATTTGTAGGCAATAAGCATCTGAGTTGGCTACCAGGGTGAAAGAGCTCTAGATGGTTTTCAGACCAAAGCTGGAGTTACTTCCCCTCCAGTGCCCTGGCGTGACCTTTTCTTGCTTTACTGTTTTCCTGAATGGTCTTAGAGGACCCTGTGCGGTTGACCTGGCGCGGTGTAATTAGCTGCACAATTAAGTTTTGTGTCCCTGAGCAGCGGGGTCAGATGTTCAACAGGGAGGTTCAGGAGGCCTGGGTGCACAGTACTGATGCTTGCCTTACTCTCTTCTGCACTTCTGACCTTGGCAACTTCTGGACTGCATGGTAAGCCGGCTCGAGGCTGCTCAAGGCAGTCACTCTGGGAAGAGTCAGATGTGTTTTGAATAATCAAGGGGTACCTTATACCATAGGGTATCCCTTGGGAATTCATGGGCAGGGAGATCCGTCTCTCTTCCTCACAAATCCCTGTGAGTGGGATTATACGGTGCTCTCAGTGAAATAAAAGCATTGGCAATCCTGATTACAGTCATGCTACGGAGACAGGATTTTGCAAAATCCAGGTGGAAAATACAATCTGCTCTTTTGTATAGAAAATGCATAACCTGTTTGCGAACCCGTTCGCTCATTCATTGATCCAATATTCACCGAGTGCGTCATAGTTGCTTGGGTGCCGTTCTAAAGACCCCAAGTGCTGTGGTAACACATGAGACCCCCTTTAGATGGCATGCTCCCTACCACTCAGTAGAGTCTTACAGAGAGGCACAGAGTGATGGGAGATGGGGATTCTGTGTAGGACACAGTGGGGTTGTGACCCAGAGATGCACTATGAGTGTTCCCGGAAGACAGGTTTTACAGCAGAAGTGGCCAGAGGCAGGATGGGATTGTAACTGGGCTGATGCGGGGTGTGTCTGAGGGGGGCGGGCACCCAAGAGGAGGGGCCAATCAGGAAGCTCCTCTCAGAGAACACACAGAAAATGCCAGCTTGCTCTTTGTGCTGACTTTTAGATGGGAAAACTCAGGTCTGAGGAAATCACAACTCAGGCCCCAGATCCAGATGGTTAAAACACAGTGCTTCATCGGTAAGAGATCTTGTTAGGCTTATGGTAGTGACTACACATTTCTGTGACAAAATACCTGGCAAAAGCTACTTAAGAGAGGAAGGCTTATTTGGGCCCACGGTATGAGGAAGCAGGCTGTCACGGTGGGAAGGCATAGTGGCAGGAGCATGAGGGAGTTGTCACATGGCATCTCTAGGCAGGAAGTAGAGGGTGACAGGTGCTGGTGTGCAGCTTGCCTTCTTTCTAAGCCCACGGATAGAACTGCCCACAGTTAGGGCAGGTCTTCCTTCTACTGTTAAAGTTTTCTAGAAACATCCTTATGGCCACCCCCAGAGGTCTATTTCTATTTCTGTGGTGATTCTAAATCCATGAGACTGGATTGATCATTGGACTCTCCATTGAGATCACAATTACACCATTGAGATATCTTGATTTTTAAAGACAATATGTTTACATGTGTGTGCCTGTGTGATGTCATGCATGCAGCATCTGATGTGTATGTGGGCACATATGGTTGGACATGCACAGGCTCGATACTGGTGTCTTCTTCAGTTGCTGTCTACCTTACTAGGCAGGGTTTCTTGGTGAAGGAGGAGCCTACCAACTTATCTACCCTAGCTAGATTGTCCCAGAGGTCTCTCATAAAGAATATGAGTGCGGGAAATAACAAGCAGGTCACCCTGTCCACCTGACTTTCCATACAGGCTCAGGAGATTCTGAACTCCAGCCCTTACATGTGCAAATACCTTGTCCCTTGAGCCATCTTCCCAGTCGACATATTTTGATATTTGAAAAAAAAATCACATTATTAGGCTGTAACCTATGAGACTACTATCTGGGCCAGTCCTTAATCACATGGATCAATGGCTCTAGATAGTTTGTCTTAACGTAAACACGAGTCTTGTCCTGCCCTGAGTTTGATGGTGACACTAATCAGAGAGATTTTTTTGTCATTCCAGTCTGCAAAGTGGGCTTGAACATGGGTGTCTGTTGACCTGGCCTAGCTGTAAACTTGTATGTAGCGCAGCTTCCGTGTTCTCAGACCTGGACTGCAACTTCTGTTAATTCTCAGAAGCAAAGAGGTTTGGTGCCTTGCTGATTGTCCCATGTGCGATGTGTGGCAAGTCTGAGTTATGGGCTGTCCCTGTTGCTCCTGATAGATGCAGATCCAGACTTGAGATGGCGCTGTGTTTGGGGGTGGTATGCTTTCACGGGGATCACTGAAGTTGACACAGGTTGTTGGAGGGATGTCAGTGCCACTTCCAAATAACCAGGGATTATCGTGTGGCTGCTGCTGTGTTCTATACCAAGGCCGGTGCAGTCGTGCCTGAGCAGTCAGAGCTACTCACGCCAGTATCTCCCTGGCTTCTGTGAGTTGTATAATGTCTCAGTCTGAGTTTTTATTACAGAAACTAAGACAAACTGTAAAAATAACATGTTGGATTTTTTTTTAACCCCCCACAGGGAGAATATGTTCCCTAAAGAGAAAAGAAAAATGTTTGTTATTCACTGGTGGCAGAATGCTCTTCGTAGGTCACGAGTGCAATGCTTTAAATGTAGCTGCTGTGTCACATTCCTGACTTGAAGGTCCAGGCTACTCAAAGGACCAAGGCATGGATGGCATGGTTAGCCCCTTCACTGTCTCTGAAGGACTCTCACCAACTCAGTCTCTATTCTCCCTATCTGATATCCATCTGCTATCAATAGAATGTGGCATACCAAGATGCAATAAGACTAGGTGCAAACCCTCATATCAAGGCTGGACGAGGCAACCCAGCAGGAGGAAAAGGATCAGAGATAGCCCTTCTACTGTTAGGAGTCTCACAAACAACCCAAGCTAAACAACCCCAGCATGTATCAGGGGACAGAACTCCAGCTTCCTGCATATTTATGCTCTGAGGCATAAGCCACTTGAAGAGCTTGTTACCTCTATTTATTGTTGTTGTTGAAATTTTTGTGAAAATTTTAACTATTTACATGTTCCACCTTTATGGGTGTCAAATGATAAGTTTTTCTGTCTAACACTAGTGACATGTTGCGTCTTTTCCCGGGGAGATACAAATAAATGCCTGTTCACCCCAGGTAGGGCACCAGCAACCGAAGGAAACAGTTGTTTCCATCCAAATTAAACTTGGTGAACCATTATGTTTAGTAGGGTTATTCACAGAAACACAGGTGACCAAAAGGCAGCTTTATCACTACAAGGAGATCACCACATGAGAGGCAATCCATAAAAGTTGTGTTCCTGGAACTCTGGACACATACTGCAGGCACCTCCACCGAAAGTAATAAGTTTACAGCCCCCAAATCCCACCTCCAGACAGGGTTTCTCTGTGTAACCCTGGCTGTCCTGAAACTAGCTCTGTAGACCAGGCTGGCCTTGAACTCAGAGATCTACCTGCCTCTGCCGCCCAAGAGCTGGGATTAAAGGCGTGGGCCACCATACTCAGCTGATAGTATTATCTCCTAGGAAAGGTTTTCTGTGGCAGGAATTTCCCTGCCCAAACTATTTTAAATATTAGTGCAGCAGGAGGCCTGTAATTGGACAGAGAAAAGGGAGGCGGAGCTAAGAGTTGCAGAGAGAGAGAGAGAGAGAGAGAGAGAGAGAGAGAGAGAGAGAGAGAGAGAGAGAGAAAGGGGGGTGCTCAGAGAGAGAGAAGGAGGCGAACATAGAGGCAGAGGTGAACTGGAATGGTTTTAACTAGCCACAGGTAGTTATGATATTAAGGTTAGAATAATTGGGATAACTTGTCTAAATTGTGTGGGCATCTTGTATGGTTATTAATTGACCTTGCCTTGAAATTATTGTGTAGGCATCATCTTGTGTATTGAGAATTTATTGATATATAAATCTGACTAGATAACTATAAGCTTTAAGAGTTTTGATTTTACTGGGTGATGGGTGTTGTGGCAACTGACCCCGGGGAGAACAGTCATTGCGTGGGGCTGGCATGGCCGCAAGGGTATAGCTCCGGCTCCACTGGAGAGCCTGCTGAGATGAGGACACCTGGCTGGGACCAGGTAGCCTGCAGGTGCTGGGCATAGTGTGGGAACTTGGCGGTTCCATTTGGTTGCTAGAATGTGGGACCGCTGGGGCTGAAAGAGTTGGCGGGAAGCCTACCACCCATCTTTTCTATTATCTCCAGCTACAGGTAGGCCTTTCATACCTGCTACAGTTTTCTGCTTATAAAAGCTTAAACAGGTCCTGATGTGTCTTGTAATCATACAAATTCTTACAACACTTAGTGAGTTTTGTGAGCTCCCTACCTCCTAGGAAGTACTGTTTAAGTCTGGAGGAAATATATATGTATTTGTGTCATCTATGTGGACACATGCATGTGTATGTGTGTGCATGCATCTGGGTGTGCACATTCATGTGGAGACCAGAGGTCAATATCGCATGTCTTTGTCGGTCTCTCTCCATGTCATTTTTTGAGACAGGGTCTCTCATTGACCATGGTGCTCACTGACTGAGCTAGCCTGGCTGTCCAGTGAGCTCCAGGGATCCTCCTGTCTCCATCTCCTGAGCCCTGAACTCACAGGCATGCACCATGGTGCTTTTGCGTTGTGAGCCTAGCCTTTAATGGCTGAACCACCTCTCCAGCTCGCTCCGCTTCTTTTTAATATGGGACGTGGGAATGGGAATTCTTTTCCACCTGCTTGTGTGGCGAGCACTTTGTCAACCGTGTCATCTCCCCAATTCCTTTATATCTATTTCCCATACATTGACTTGATTCAAAGGAGAAACACTGGATTGTTCAGGATGGCATCACGGGTCCAAAAGTGAGGCGGTGGGTGGTTACCGATGTGCTCTCTCGAGTGTCTCAGGATCACTAACACCTGCCCTCGGTTCCTCCCAACAGTGACAGAAGGCCGAGGGATCCTGGAGAGCATTCAGCGGTTCTCACTGCTGCCTACCTACCTCCCGGTGACCTACCACATCAACAATGCCGATGTCTCCTTCTTCCTGAAGGAGGCCAACCAGGACATCATGCGGAACTCCAGCCTGCAGTCGCGGGTCGAGTCCTTCCTGATCTACAAATCCAGGCGACTGCCGGTGCTCAACGCCAGCTACGGGCCCTTCTCCCTCGAGCAGGTAGTGCCCCAGGATTTGATGCTGCCTTCCAACCCATTCGGCTTCACCAACACTTTCTCCCTCAACTGGAGGCTGAAGGCCTACATCCTGCAGGAGAAAGTCTACCTGAGCCATCCCAGAGTGCAGGTGCTCTTCCACATCGTGGGCCGAGACTGGGATGACCACAGGGACGAGAAGCTGCCCTGCCTGCGAGTCTTTGCTTTCCGAGAGACCCAGGAGGTTCGAGGCAGCTGCCAATTGGGTGGAGCCCTGGGGCTGTGCGTGGCCCAGCTGGAGATGCTGCCGGGTTGGTTCAGTCCCCCGTCGGTGGTGTCTGGGCGCAGGAAGGCGGCAGAGCAGCCAGAGGGGAGTCCCGTGGAACTGTATTATGCTGTCCAGCCAGGGGATGAGCGAGGCGATTGTGCCAAGGAGGACTCGAGGAAGAGTGGTGGTGCTCCAGCAGGCCACAATGATGTGGACGAATCCAGTCCCCCTTTGCATAGAATTGGGAGCGTCTTCCTTCGGGAGACCCCCAGCAGTCCACCTTTGAAGGAGCTGCGGTTGGATAGCAACGTGGTCGTTCATTATGTCCCTAAGACTGTGCGACAAGGAGATGTACTCACTTTCCCCATCTCTGTCTCCAAAAACTGCACGGAGGATCGCTTCACACTGAGGTGAGCAGGTTCGCACTCTGTCTACGGCAGCCCCAGAGATCCAGGCAGGCTGCTGTGGAACTGCCTAGTAGTTCTCCCTAGCATGGAACTGCCTGTATATGTTCACACGCTGTGTTCTGTGAAACATAAGAGTTAGTTATATTTCTGGCTGGCTATTTAATGACGGACATTTTTTTTTTTTTTTTTGTCATTACTCAGGTGATGCCCGCTTTGGTTTTATTTTGAGAAAGGGTATCTCACTTTCCTGGGATTTGTTGGTTAGGCCAGTTGGCTGTCCAGTGAGATCCTAGGATCCTCATTCCTCCACCCTGTAGCTTTGGAGTCACTGAGACATGAATCTTTGGCACTCTATCCTGCTGATTTACGTGGATTCTGGGACTCAAACTCAGATTCCCATGTTTTCATAGTGAATACTTTACTGACTGAACTATCTCACTATCCCAGAAAATATTTTTTAAAGATTTATTTTTAATTATGTGTGTGTGTATATGTATCTATGTCCAGGTGTGTGCATATGAATGCAGTACCAGGAGAGGCCAGAAGGGGGCATTCGATTATCCTGGAGCTGGAGTAATAGGTGACTGTTAGCTGCCACATGTGTGTTTTAGGAACTGGATTAGAGGACATTGGAGGAGCAGCAAATGCTTTAAACTACTGAGCCATCTCTTCAAGACCATAAGATAATTCTCTTTAATATTAACGAAACTCCCAGGCTGTCACGGAGAAGTCAAGTATACTGTTGGGATCCCTTGGCCTTTGTGGAGTTTACCAACAAGCTCCGGGACACTGAGGGTTCCTCAAATCAGCCACTTCACAACTGGGTCTTTAAACACCTCGCAGCTTCAGCGAATCTGCAAACTCAGTTGCGACAGTTGTCAGGGAGGAAGGAGAACATGGCTTTGCCAACTCAGAATCTATTCCAGACAGGCGGGCTCTAAGTATAAAGTGGTACCAGGCTTAAACTTGTCATTTGGTTTCTCCCTAGAAATAGAATGTGCTGTTTAAAAAAGAAATGAAAAAAGCATAAAGGGAGAATAAACGGTGGGATCTTGGGTACCTTATGTAAGGTTGGAGCAAAGAGGAGACAGTTTAAAAGAAGCACTGAGTACTTTAGAGAAATGCTCTGGAATTCGCTTTGGGATATGTTAGAGGAACTTGCCTTGTGCTGACTGTGATGTAACTAAAGCCTTTAGCTCCATTTTAAATGTAGGTGAATTTGGCTGTAATAATTAATTAACACAAGCATTGTTGGCTGAACAGCAGTGTCCCAGCAGCATGACATGACTTGGCCTGCTGTGAGACACACTTGCTTTCCTCTTGCTTTTTAAATCTAGGGTTTTTTTTTTTTTGTTTTTATCTTTACCTCTCTCTCTCTCTCTCTCTCTCTCTCTCTCTGTGTGTGTGGTGTGTATGTGTACACACACACACACACACACACACACACGTGTGCTCACATACACCACATGAGTGCAGTGCCCACAGAGACCAGAAGAGGGAATCAGATCCCCTGGAGATGGAGTTATGCATAGTTGTGAGCTGCCCGAAATGGGTGCCAGGAACTGAACTCTGGTTCCCTGCAAGAGCATCAAATGCTCTTAGCTGCTGAACTGTCTCTCCAGCACATTAGGTTTATTGTGATCCTTGAGAATATGAATGTAACTGTATGTGGGGTACACATTGCCTGCAGATTTTCAAGTTCATTAGCCACTGATCTGATTTCAGTTTCTCACCCAAATTTGTAACTCCTTTCTTTTCTTTCCTATCTATCTGTCTGTCCTATCCATCCATCTATCCTTCCTTCCTTTGTTCCCTCCCTTCTTTCCTCTCTCCCTCCTTCTGTTTCTTTCTTTTTCTCCTCCCTTTCCTTTATGTCTTGTTTGCAGGGTGATGAGCTCAAGGAAACAAGTCATTCTTTTGCTTTAACTCAGAAATTTAAGTTGAGTTGATTCTGAACTGGCATCAGGGGTTCTTTTTTTATTTCAACTAAAGCAGTAGACAATAGTGAACAGCATTTGTCTAATGATTGAACTTGGCTAAAACTGGGAGGTAAAAACCTTGGCTTTGAGTTCCTTGCATCTGGGGATTAACTAAAGGCTGGGGGGGGAGGGGCAGGGCAGTGGTGTAGGAAGATGTCTGTGGGCCTGTGGCCAAGCTTGTGCTTCATTTTGCCCCCATCTGGCAGATTATGCTGCAGCTGGACATAAGCCCTCTCCATATTCTGCAAGTGTGTGCTTCAGCTTCCGAATTCAGCAGCCTTATGTAGCATCCTTAAAGGTGGCTGGTTATTGAGAGAAGTCTTTTGTTTAGAAACTATAACTTTACCAAAAGGGGGGACCTCTGGCTAGAGGGATGGCTCAGTGGTTAAGAGTACTCGCTTCTCTTCTGAAGGTCCTGAGTTAAATTCCCAGGACCCACACGGCGACTTACAATTGTCTGATGCTGTCTTCCTGGGTGCAGATGTACATGCAGATAAAGTACTCATATACATAAAATAAGTAAATCGATAAATCATGAAAGTAAAAAAGAAGGAGGGCATGGTGGCACAAGCCTGTAATCCCAGGACTCAGGAGACAGAGGCAGGCAGATCTTTGAGTTCAAGGCCACCTTGGTCTACTGAGTGAGTTCCAGGACATCCAGGGCTACACAGAAAAACCTCAGTAAATGAATGAATGAATGAATGAATGAATAAATAAATAAATAAATAAATAAGCAAACAGACAAACAGAAAAGGAAAGAAAGAAAAGAGGTTCCTGCAATGATAATATATACCATCTTCTCTTGTGCATTCATGCCAGCCATTGGCTGGTGGTTGAATTCCTGGGCCAGAAGAGAATTCTTACTGTACCCTAGACTTTGACCTTAGGGAGTGAGTTCTTCTAGCCTTTTCTGGAAACATCTCTGCATGTGTCTGTGTGTTTCTTGGGATCCTGTCACCATCTTCAATACAGTCAATGTGTCCCTGGAGTCCTGAGAGAGATCAGCTATCTTTGCTCTCCAAGAGACCCGAAAGGCATCACCATTGCTGGGCTACACAGCCCATGGGCTTAGGTTTGGGCCTTTGCCCATTCAGAAACAAACACAAAGCATCCATGTAGGTTTGTTAGCTCTAGTTGTAAGTCAAAGCTGTTGGGTGATCTCAGACATAAGAGGAAAAAGTACAGAATCCATTCACTATGATTCTATTTTTAACTTTTTCTTTAATGTTGAGAATATATATATATATATATGTGTGTGTGTGTGTGTGTGTGTGTGTATACGTATGTATATATACATACACATATACATATATATATCAATGACATATATCTATGATCCATTTTCCCCTTCAACTCCTCCCATATCCCTACAACATACACCCTCCCAGCTTCATAAGTGCATGGGGGTAGGGTCATTCACTGGAGCAAGGGAAACCTACCACTAGGGATCATCCTCAAAGTAAAAAAAAAAAAAAACAAATGAGTCTGGTTCTCCCTAACAACTACCAACTGCCACTAGCTCCTTAGTAAAGGGTGGGGCCTGGAGATTTTCTCCCTCATTCCTGCTGTGGATTTTGACTAGATTGATGTTGTACACGTAACCATAGCTTCTTTGAGTTCATGGAGACAACAGCCATGTCATGTTTAGGACACAGCATCTCACAGCTCTTCCCTGCCAACTTCTGGTCCTTACACCCTTCCTGCCTCCTCTTCTATGATGTTCCCTGGGCTTTGATGTATGTCTGCTGCACACCTAACATACTCCAATCTTGAATGGATCTACTGTTTATGTAAGTAGCAGACACTTTAAACATGGACCTGGTGATGGGGTGAGCTTGTCATTTGAATCTCCATAAATAGGGTTAAGCTTATTCGTGCCTGGACCTCAGGGGAGATGCTATGGAGAATGTCTGAGGAGGTGGAGCTTCTATTCTGGGTACCAAATTATAAGTACATTTTAACAATTGTCTCCTGGCCCCCGTGTGTGTGTGTGTGTGTGTGTGTGTGTGTGTCTGTCTGTCTGTCTGTCTGTCTGTGTGTCTGTGTAGGTGTGTATCTGCGTGGGTGGCTAGGTGTGGGTACAAGGGTGATTCTCATTAAGAACAAGAAAGCTCCAACAGACAGCTTGTTGTCTTATAAAAATCTTTCTAACCCTGCTGCTCTAGTCTTGAAGCCCCTGTTGTAGAAGGAAAGGAAAGCACTTTCATTTCACAGACATCCGAGTTCCTTTAAATCTCAGAAAATGCTTTTCTTCCCATTGACAACTGAAGCTCCCACGGTGCTAGGGCCCTTTGCTCTGAGATCCCATCCACCATTTCTTTCCCTCATCTCCCTCTCCACAGAACACAGGGTTCAGAACCAACAGTGGCTCAGGTTGCACAAATGCCAAGCAGGAGGTGACAAACCTGGGGACCCTCTCTCCCTTCACAGTATCTGTTCATCTTTCCCCTATAGAGACTGATTTCTTAAGAAGCTCTGGTCCTTACGTTGGACTGGAGCTTGAGCCAAATATTTATTCAATGTCAGGGAAGCCCACGTGGAGGACAGAGCACAGAGATATAGAAGGCAGAACTAAGACAAATCAGGGCTCTTCCCAAGGGCCCTTCTCAAGCTCATTGAGTGAACAGATCCCTCTTGACAATAACGATCATTATCAAAGACGGCTTCCAGCTTGCAGAGGGTTCTGCAGTTTTAAATACTAAATGAGATGATACCCAAGAGCTCTTGGACAGCCGTGCACCTACCACTGCGTCAGATTTCAGATGCTCTGGGAACTGGAGAGATGACCCATACAACAACATGGGCCATATGAACACAAGGATCTGAGTTTGATCCCTGGCACTCACCAAAAAAAAAAAAAAAAAAAAAGAGTCCTACGTGGTGACGTGTAGTTCAGTGGACAGTTATTGTAGCCGAATCAGCATGCTTTCCATTTAGGGAGAGACTGGCTCAACAAGGTGGCTAGCCCTGAGGAGCTGACCTCTCACCTGAGGCTGACCTTTCACCTCCACGTGTGTGGATGCACACAAGCATGTGACCCCCCCAAAAAAAAACACGCAGGCATGCACAGCGATGCATAACTGGTAATTAAAATTAAAATATAAAAACTACTTTGATTTAAGCCTTTTCTGGGGAGTTTTCTGCTGAGAAAAGATCTTTAAAAGAGAGAGCAAAGGTATAAAGAAAGAATATTTGACATGTGATTAGGGAGTCAGGATTAAGGTGTGTCTAGGGATGCCCTTTGGGTGCTGGATTATTTTGGACAAGGTTCTCTAGAGGAACAGAACTTATATAAAATATATACTTATATATACTATATTACGTGTATTATATATAAAGGGGGTTTATTAGAATTGCTTACAAGCTGTGGTCCAGCTAGTCCAATAATAGCTGTCTGCCAATGAAAGATTCAAGAATCCAGTAGTTGTTCAGTCCCCAAGGCTGAACATCTCAGCTGGTCTTCAGTATACACCAGAATCCCAAAGAAGTAGGTTCTAATGCAAATGAAGGAAGGGGCTTGCCCACAAGAACAAGAGCAAGCCAAAGAAAGAGAACAAGCTTCGTCTCCTTCCATGTCTTTTATCTAGGCTGCCAGCAGAAGGTGTGGCCCGGATTAATGGTGGATCTTCCCACCTCAAAAGATCTGGATTAAAAGCAGCTCTTCCTATTTCAAATAATTTAATTAAGAAAAAAACTCCCTCACAAGTGTACACAACTGCTCAGGTTTTAGTTAATTCCAGACGTAGTCAAGTCGCCAACCAAGAAGAGCCATCACTGGTGACTAGCTGCTTTGCAGAGGACATGGGGCTTTCAAAAATGATGAGTTGGTTTGTGAGTGGCCTTGGCCTTCATTCATTCCCCCCCCCACACCAGGGGTCCTGTGAGTTCATCTCCATCTAGCAAGATCTCTTTCATTGTAGTTTAGGTGGAGGAAACCAAGCTGCAACCCAGAATCTTATCAGTTCTAGACTACACATTCCATAATGGCTTAGCTTACAAAAGTTTTTTACTTAACAAACATTAGTAAAGGATTTCCTAGACGGTTACTGTGAGACTCAAGAATTAATAACTAGGAAGGGTGTGACATTGCTGTACCAAGCAAAGGCCCTTACTGAACTCCTCGACCTTGAATAATTTCTTGCCAGCTCTGAGGGACAGATAGGGGACAGGCATAGCTTTTGGTGAAGAGGACTTTGGGTTATCCCCACACCAACCCCGTAAATGCCTAATGACATCTGTTAAACATTTACATCCTGAGAGAGAAGATCATTTGGGCATGCCTAGGGCACACTAAACCCCTGGCAATGCCACAGCATGGGAGAGCAGTCTACCCTCTTCATGGTCCAGTAGGAAGCAGCCTCTGCATTTGCTGCAGCAAAGACTTCAAGCAGGTGTGGACAGTGACTGCTCTGATCAGGGAAATCCAGGTGTTCTCCAGAACAGGGAGTTAAAGCTAGATGTGGTGGTTTGTATACGCTTGGCCCAGGGAGTGGCACTCTTAGGAGGTATGACCTTGTTGGAGTAGGTGTGCCACTGTGGCGTGGGCTTTAAGACCCTCATCCTAGCTGCCTGGGGGTCAGCCTTCTGCCAGCTGTCTTTGGAACAAGAGGTGAAACTCTTAGCTCCTCCAGCCCACGTCTGCCTGGACACTGCCATGCTTCTGCCTTGATGCTAAGGGACTGAATCTCTGAACCTGTAAGCCAGCTCCCGTTAAATATTATCCTTATGAGTTGTCTTGGTCATGGTGTCTGTTCACAGCAGGAAGAGCCAAACTAAAACACTAGGTCACATGGCAGGTGTCTGCTACAAAATGTTGAGTTGCTGACCACACTGCAGGCATTGAGGAGACTGGAACTGGCAATGAATGATAATATGATAGTGATGATGATGATGGTGGTAGTGGAGATGATGATGGTGATGATAGTGATGGATATGAACCCTAGACATGTGTGATTCCACAGTCTCCTTTTCCATGTTGCATACAGTATTGCCCACACCTTTCTTTCTGTGTAAACTCAGCCTCATGTTTGTACTGCAGCCAGCTCTGTGTGGTTGAAGAGTTGCATCCCTGCTATCTTATAAAGAGAATCACCTAGAGCAAAGGAGAACACTTTATCCGCAATCCCTTTGTTCCCTAGAAAGTGAGTCAGGACAGCTTCTGGGGCTTCTGTGGGGGATGCATTCTTTCTTTTATTCAATTCTTATTTATTCAGGAATCGGGGCAGAGATAACAACATGAGTGGTAGGAACAAAAGTTGCTACTGGGGGGGTTAGCTAAATGAGAGACAGTAGCCTTTCCTGGCACTTCTGCAGTCACATTAGTCATTGCTGTAATGACATTTTCAAATACAGAGCATTGTGTTTGCCCACTGGGACCACAGGGAGCTGAGGAGAAGTGGTGTAGCTCATGAAGTTGGGCATGATGGGTACCTGCCTGAGCGCTGTCCCTCCTGTGCATCTTAGAAGGGTCCTTGAGAGTCACTGAGCCCCAGTTTCCGGGGCCCTTCCTTGTTGGCGTGTATAGAGCACAGACAAGGGGACCTCCAGCCTAGGTTGTCAATGGATTCAGTACTCAGTAGATCAATTCCACTGGTCATAAAATGCAGGGCGTCAGGGGAAATGCAAACAGCTAAGTTAAGGTCACTTTGAACTCCCAGCATTGATTCATTTTGAGAGTCCGCCGGTAAGTACATAAGTAGCAGGTCTCCTCTAACTTAAACTTCAAAGAACAAATACAGAAAGGAGCATGCCGGAGGCCGCTAAGGAGGGATGCTCTTTGAGAATAACACAGGAGGTATCCAACCCAGCGTATTGCAGAGTGTGATGACACAGATAGCTGGGGCGTGGCTGCCTTTCCCTTCCCTGCATCTGAAGATATAAAATGCAAATGTATCATTTTTCCAGTATCATACGTGCACATGTGTGTGTGTTGTGCATGCGTGTTCATGATTTTTCTCACGTGTGTGTCGACGCATATGTGAGTGCACGTCAAAGTATGTGGAGACCCAAGGTTGATGTCAGGAATCATCCTGTTTTATTCAAACTCGGAGCTGCCCAACATGGCTAGGCTAGTTAGCCAGCTTGCTCCAGGGATCACCTGTCTTCTAAGGCTGAAATTACAGAAGTTTCTGGAATCCAAACTCTAGTCCTCATGCTTGCATGACAATAAGTTTAGCCATCGAGTAGTCCCCAGCTCTGCAGGTTTATTTTAAAAATCTAACAAAAACCATATTGGTGGGGGAGGGGGGTGGGTGGGGACATGGACTAGGGCTTGAGCTGGCTAAGAAATGAGCCAGATGTTGGGAGGGGCGCACGGCCCAGGGGCGGGGCTGACTCACAAATGAGCCGGATGTTTGTATGCCTCACTTCCTCTCATCAGATTCATGGTGTCGTCTTCGGGTATAGTCTCCTATAGAGGAAATGCGCCTGGTGGTTTGAAATGCCTGTGTATTTTTGGACACCCCTTCCGCTGAGGAATAGGGCCAGACTCTCTCTTTCATCCTCACTGGTCTCTGCACCTGAGCGCCTGGGAAGAATGGTGTGGATGGGCTAACTCAGAACTCAGGGGCTTACAAAAAAAAAACTTTGACCTGCCTCTGTCATCTCCAGTAGCACCTTCTCTTGGATTCCCAAGCCACCATGTGACAGGTCCTGCCCTCTCTGTAGGAGCTGGTGGCCTCATTGTTTGGCCTTTTGACCCTCCCAAGACGGGTTCCTGTGTTTATTAACCATTGAGCTGTGCCTCTGCCCTCCCAGTCACTGTCCTCACACTAAGTGTCCAGCTCAGGTTAGTCTCTGGGTAAAGGTGCTGTTAATTGAGCTGTCTCTGATGGTGCAGTGATTAGGAAGACATCTGTGCCCATGGAAATGGTGGTCTTTTCTCGACCTAATCACCTTCAAGTTACAGAGATGTAACAGTGCCAGTGAGGTTGTCATCTCTTAGTCCCATGTAGTCTTGGGACAGGAGGGCCATAAGCAGCTTGAATTGACCCTAGCCAAGGAGAAGACTGTAAGTAAGGTAAATACCACAGCTCCGGGCAGGGGCAGAGACCCAGACCAGCTGCAAGAACCAGGGTGTTGAGGTTTGGTCTTTTGCTATCTATTGTAATGCTAAGTGTGGGCCCTCCTGAAGACAAGGTTGTCCCAGAGACAAGAGAGTCTACAGGTACACCTTGGCCCGAAGTTATTTCTGATTGGTAAAGAAAGATGCCAACAGCTAGTAACTTGGAAGAAGAGACATAGGTGGGGTTTTGGTTTCCTGACTTGAAGGTTGGAAGGGACCAAGAGGAAGAAAAAGAAGGCACGAGGAGAAGGAGAAGCCACTATGGGTTAGGTGAGTCATGAAAACATGGCCCTGAGAGCTGGCCAATTGGAGTCAAGAGCAGCCCAGATGACACATAGTAAGTAATAACTCAGAATTATCAATAGAAAAGCAGATTCTAACAGCATAAAGGGTAGGCAGCTGCCCAGCTTTTGTACTGTTTAAGGCTTATTGTAAACATGAAGGGTGTGTGTGCTTTTTATCTGGGAACTAAATGATAAAAGGCAGAGTAAAGACCCCAGATCGGGATTAAATATTTCTACAATATGGGGGTGCTTCTCTGTTCTGAGTGGAGGAGCCCAGCGGCGTCTGCACCACTGTATCTCCAGCTACTCTTGTGTCCTCCTCCTCCTCATCTGGCTTCTTTTCCCAGGACTGCCCATGGCTGGAGGCCAACTCTGTGATCGTTCTCTGCTCTGGCTGCTTCTCGCCTCTGTCATGAGCTGTGATGGAGCAGGGCCTTCTCCCCAGGTACCCGCCACTGCAGAGCAGGGGCTGCTGGGAACTGAAGCCCAACATCTCTTGACTGAGTGATGGGAACGGTGAAGATCAAAGGCTGTCAGACATTTAAAAGCACAGGCTGGCTGGCTCCCAGTGTAACAGCATCTGGCTTTGCTGACAGGAACTTCCGGCCATCTTTTCAAGATAGTGATACCTCTGAGACTCTGGCCACATCTTTCAGCAATCTTACTGCATGCAGTTGCCCTTCCTCAACACATTGGTGGTATGAACTTTATAATTCAAGATCTCCATCCTGCCTGTGAGGTGTTCCTTTGGAGCACCCTAGGGTGCCCAGTGGTACCCTTGACTGTGATTTTTCCTACCACTGTTCCCTCTTGAGCTGTGCAAACCCTAAATGGCTCCAGTCTTTGCCAAATGCTCCCCCAGGCTCAGCCATCCCTGGCAGCGATCACAGGGGGAACTGTCACATCTTAACTACTGAGTTCTAGATTCCCTTTCAAACCTTGGGTGACACCCCTGGGGCTGGCAGTTCTCAATTCTTGTAGTGCTTCTCACTAGGTTTCTCAATCATTGTCTCTTCGGTCTGGTGGCAGCCATGAGTATTCAATAGATGGACATATTGCCCAACGTCCAGGAGCTATTGAGAGAAAGCAGAAGCAGCAGACGGTGTAAGATCCTCAGGACACTAACCCGACATGTTCAAAGTCACTGGGATATACAGCTGGGCCAGCTCTGCTCTAATCAAATGCATGCTTAGAATCTTCTGGACCGATGTGGCTACAGGTTACCACCTACAGCCAACACAGAGATAATTTAGTCCTGGAATGAGTTCTTTAAAAAGGAAAATCTATTTTATTACTTTTACTTTTCTGTATGTGGGTATGTACACATGAGTACAGTGCCTCAGAGGCCAGAAGAGGGCGCTAGGTCCCATGGAACTGGAATTACAGGTGGATATGAGCTGTTCAGTATATATGCTAGGAACTGAACTAGGGTCTTCTGGAAGAGAAGTCCATGCTCTTAACTGCTGAGCCACCTCTCCAGCTCCCTGATATGATTTTTTTTTTCCATTTTTTTTAATTTTTATTTTTTGGTCAAAAATTCTGAAGATGGAGGATATCTTTTGTGAGCCTAACTGAAGTGTTGCTTTTGTCAGAAGGGACATTTCTGCAGCTGTCAGGATTTTTATGTGCTGCTGAGAAACCGTGCCCTTTTGAGAATGTTTTACAGGGCCTTAGGGAATCCAAACTTATCACTTGCTATTTTTTCCATGACTCCTAGAGAGTTTTATTACAATTCCGATTTCTAAGCTGTGTGTTTCTACATGCATGTGCACAACATGCTGATGCATGTGACTTTATGTGTGTCTTGGTGTCAGAAGGCAACCTCAGGTGTCATCATCTGGGCTGCTGTCCACATCCTTAAAGAAAGGGTCTCCCAGTGGCTTGAAGTTCACCAGTTAGGCTAAGTAGCCTGATGAATAAGCTCCAGGGATCTGCCTGTCTCTGTCTCCCCAGTGCTGGATTACATTCTGCCAAATTCTTTAACATCAACAACAAAGCAAGCTCAAGGGTTTTCACTTCAGAGTTCAAATGGAAACAAAGCAGGACATTCCTGCCTTCATCACCATGTGTGAATCATGGACCAGAGAATTCTGTGCACAGATCTGATGCGGGACTGTCTTCTGGCCTAGACCTGGATCCCTCGACCTAACAGACCCGTGTCAGTTTTTAAAAGGAACAAGACTCATTGTCATGGTTGG
Organism: Mastomys natalensis; assembly: GCA_021653895.1. NCBI lineage: Eukaryota > Metazoa > Chordata > Mammalia > Rodentia > Muridae > Mastomys > Mastomys natalensis. Next base: position 818,055 of record JAJTUV010000463.1, read on the forward strand.
TTATCCTCGTGGTTGCCCTTGTGTCAGGCAAGATGCATTTGATCTAATTAACTAGCTTACATCTGCCCTTTGAACTCTTGAGTCCACCACTTACTGGGGACTCAGGGGTGAAGGGCATTGGATAATGGTTCTTGATAGAATAGCAGGAAACTATTCTTAGTCCCATTGGCTCTGGAAGCTGTTGGGTCCTAGAGGCCCACACTCAAGATCAATGCTCAGGCTGGACTGATGGCTACTTATCTTTCTGGCAGATGAGTATGTCTCTTATCAGCCTGGATGGTTGCTTGACCCTGTAACCCTGTCTGCCCCTGTTCCTCCTCCCTAGGTCCTTGGATTCTTTCCACTTCTCCCTGGTCTGTAAATTGTTGGTCACAGCAGATAACTTTTCCCAAATGAAAGATTATTTTTCATTACTGACTTTTTCCAAGCTTATAGGTTTAGAGAGAAAGGGGCTGTGTATCCCACAAGCCCAGTCATTACCAACTGGGATATCCTGACTCCTGTTCCAGGCCACTGCCATGTTTTTGAAAATTAACTTTAAGGGTTAGAGAGTTGGCTCCACAGTTAAAAGTACTGCCAACTTTTGTGGAGGACCCGGGTTTGATTCCCAGAACTTACATGGCTGCCCACAACTATTTGTAACCCCAGTTCCAGGGGATCCAACAGGGGATTCCTATTACCTCTATTGGTATTGCATGACACAGTTCACCAACATTCATGCAGGCAAAATACCCAGAAATATAAAATAAAGAAAGAAAAGCAACTTTAGAGGAGATATACTAATAAATGTCACAGCTACTGAGGGGTGCCTATGACATTATTACACTGTGGTGGCTTTCTCAGAAACAGAATTTAGTGATGGAGAGTCACTTGTGGCTGGATGAGGAGGAGAGGGATGCTCTGTGGAGCTTTAAGGGGTGGGGTTCTTGCTCCTGTTTATGATGGTCTCATGGATCTATGCAGGTCTTAAGACTTCTCAAACTATATAATAGCTTCCAAAACTATATATTTGTATACCTACCCATCTGCACATGTACATGCATGCGTGTGTGTGTCTGTGTGTAGATTTCATGATTATGTAGGTTTATAAGAGGACCCGAGAAACTCCTAAAAATGTGACTTTAATCGTTAAGGAATGATGCAAGGTTTGACTCCATCTTGGATCACCTTACACTGAATCAGTCTGTTACAACAAGCCAACCAGACTGTTCCTACCTCTTCTCGATCAAACAGTCTCTGATTGACTTTGGTTGCCTCTGAGCCACAGCATTCCCTCTGTAACAGAGAAGGCAACACAAATATTTGGCTGTAACGCACAGCCCCAGGTCTCAGATGCCTAGCTCAATCAGCGTGCCGTGGTTCACACAAAGCTAGTGACCATGGGAAGATTGTCATGAAGTGGGGCCACAGCTAGCCCTGAGGTCTGCCATCTTATGGGACTCAATTCCTTCACATGTAGAGAAGTGAGAAATGGAGGACCACGGCAATCATTTTTGTCGCGTAAGACACGACACGGCACGGCACGGCATGCCTGGATTCTTCTCTGACAGCTCTTTTATTCCAGGCACAATCTTCATCCAATGAAGGGGAACCCCAAGCAGCAGAAATGCACTGCTTATATACCTTCCAAGGGGGCAGGCCAGGCGGCCTGTTCTCTCAGGATTGGTTAGGGCCCATGCCTCATTAGCATGAGCCCAGGATTGGTTAGGGCTCATGCCTCATTAGCATGAGCCCAGGATTGGTTAGCATAAGCCCTCTCGGGAGGGGCTTGAGGCCGACACATGCGCAATAGGCTTGTTTATGCAGGACGCTGAGCTGGCCATGTCGGAAAACCGGTGCCATCTTAAATCGGCTGCCTACACATTTTAGCTTGCATGCCTTTGATTGCACATGGTCACTGGCTAGAGAAAGTGACCAGCTTTGGAGACCAATGTCTGGTTGGGAGGATGCCTGGGAAATCTCTCTCCTTCCCTCCTTGGAGTATACTTGATCCTTAAAGGAAACCTCCCTCCACCCAGCTCCAGATCCCTTTACCAAAAGGGTCCATCTCCTCCTAACTCACTACCACCTCCAATGCATGTGTTCCAACTTATGCCATACAATGTCCCACCATTGGGTGGAAATTCATTGCGCCATCCTAGGGTCAGAGTCATAAGCACATCTTGGACCTTCTGGTCCTTAGGATGTGTGTCGCTCAGCTTTTCCTCCCTGTAACGGAGGAGAATTAGCTTAAATGGAGGAAAGACTTATTTGGCCCATTGTGTCAGAGATTTCTATCTGTGCTGCATTGTGTCAGCTGCTTTGGGGGGCTATGACAAGGGAGAACATTAGGGCAGAGCTCATGGCCACTTCTCACATCATGGTGGTGAGGAAACAGAACGAGAGAGAAAAAGACAGATGATTCGGGGGACCTGTTTTCTTTCCCTAGGTCCTACCTCCTCCTAAGGGTTCTACCATTCCCCAACAGCACTGCCAACTGGGACAAAGCTTTTAGCAAACAGCTTGAGGGGACATTCAAGATCCAAGCTATTGCCACATGTCTGTGTGGGTGAACCCTTTGCCCTGTGTGATCCAATCTTGCCCTGCTACACACTCTTTGGGACCTGTCATTTAACTCAGAGAGACAAACCAAATCCCCATGCTGTGCTGTGCTATGCTTTCTGGTCTGCTGACTGTAAAGTAGCTATTGTTTATTGTAACAGTGGATAAGGGTGCCTCCCCTTCTCCTGAGTCCAGCCTCTTGGTCAGTATGTGCACCCAGCACTGTGCCTTTGGGAAGCCACTTACACCCCTATTACATTTTGCACACCTCAGATCACCCAACTTACCATGTTCCCACCATTTCTTTGCTAATTGCCCAATAGCCAACTTCCCTTTTTCCCTTGATTCAAATAAACACTGCTCTGTGGATGCTAAGGGCAGCGTTTGTGGGGCCGAGTGTAGGCCATGTAGGCTTCTTCCTTGTGAGGATTCCTGCAAAACACTCATGCTTCTTATCAGAAGCATGTTACAAAGACCAGTTTACCACTGCCAAATCCATCACTAAGCAAGAACACGCCGGTCGTCTTCCTTTGCAAGCTAATGCTGGTTCCTGAAGTTGAAACACATTTCACTTGAGGTTGTGAATCTCTGTTTTCCTATTGTCTTTGGTTAGGGATATGACACAACAATATTTTTATATATTCTCTCAATATTTACCTATTCTTTGTTTTATCTCTCTCTCCTGCCAAGAGACAGTTTCGGTGACTCCACAGCCCAGCGAGGGAAACATCAGAAATATTTCCAAGAGTTTTTCCTAAACGCTTCCAAATTCAGATTATTTCTCCTTTCCCTTTTGCAAATGGGGGAGAGAATGAATACAGATTCTGCCAATTGTACATATGTGTGTTCCCGGGATCCTTCAGCACTGGGGCTCCCTCCGGCTCGCAGCCCACTGTGATGTCTGCTGAGGCTTGGAGGAGCTGAAACCATTGTTTCAAACAACAGAGAGAAGTTTTGCTCCTTATAGAGCCTCATCGGTAGAATTAAAATAGAATTTTTTTTTTCAGATAAAACAAGAAAATGATTAAATTTCCCTCAAGACCCCTCCACTGCAACCTGACAGCTCTTAATTATAGAAAAGAATCAGAATTTCGGATTGGCACATTTTCTCAAAATGAGCTAAAACATACTGTCACTTTGAAGTTTTTAATGATTAGGCAATAGATAAAATCAAAGTGTATCAGAGTGTGTGTAACAGGCTCATTTTAGCTGATTCTAATGGGATATGTGTTCTCCCACCTGCTATAGAGGCTGAGGCAGGGGGGATCATGCATTCAAGGAAAACAAAGGCGAGGGGTGTGGCTCAGTGGGGAGTAATTCCTTAGCAGGTACAGGCTAATGTTTAGTCCTTCGTACCACAAAAGGGGCGTGTTTTATATATGTTAGGAAAGCAATGTACATTGTGGGTATGCGAGCCAGACAAAGGGAGGGAGTTTCGAGCCAGAGATGCTCATCACTGGGTCTGCAAAGACTAGAACCTCTCAGGAAGCAGTCTGCAAACATCTCTACAAGCGGACAAGCCAAGCCACGATGTGATGTCTTGCTTATTTATTTATTCCTTGTGTAGAAGAGGTCCGCATTTTAAGTAGGAAATTAAAATGCTAATTTCCCCCACTGACTGCAAGAGTCCAAAAGCCGCCTGCTTTGTCCTCTTCCTTCCGTTTCATCTCACCAGTACCTTGGTTTTTTTTTTGTTTTTTTGTTTTTGTTTTTTGTTTTTTGTTTTTCGAGACAGGGTTTCTCTGTGTAGCTTGGCTGTCCTGGACTCACTTGTAGACAGGTGGCCTCGAACTCAGAAATCCACTTGCCTCTGCCTCCCAAGTGCTGGGATTAAAGCGTGGCCACACGCCCGCAGTACTGGTTTTTTGACTCTTTGCTTTCTGCATCTCCTGATCCACTTGCCACAAGGCTGCAGATTCCATGGGTTGCTGGGCTTCCCATGCTGATCTAGTGACTCTCCATCTTTGTCTTTTAAAGTGTGTGGTGTGTGTGGTGTGTGTGTGTGTGTGTACTTGTGACTGTGTGGGAGCACGTATTCACATGTGTGAATGGGGACTGATCAATATCAGTTGTCTCCCTCAGTCACTCTCGGAAGGGTCTTGCAAGTGGGATGAAGAAAGTCACTGAAAATGATTGTTGGGGGAGGGGAGTTTATCAGAAGAGTAAATAACACCATGGGCAGACAGACAAACAAGAGTATGGTAAGGGTTCTGCGAAGAGTAAGATTCTAGCTCCAGAGACAGACACTATGAGTGGGGGAGTGAGCCCAAATGGCAGAGTCAGAGTCTTTCTTATAGCTCCCTGAGTGATTTTAGAACACAAGCCTGAAACCAGCTCTTTGATTCCCTGGCAGGAGCAGGGAAAGGGTTGGGGAGTAGGCTGTGTGGCCATTGATGACCCCTTGGATGTAAAGTTGCTTCCCAGATGCGAGCCTGGGAAATGTGTTGGCAAGGGACTCACAGACAATAGGACAGCAGCGCCTGTGAAATGGGAAGAGTTGTTGAGGGTGATGTGTTCTGAGCAGCAACCGGAATCTAACTTTGCATTCAAGCTCTTTTTGCCTTTTTGTTGAGAAAAGGTCTCTCATGAATCAGGCTGACGTCACACTCTTTTTCCAGTGCTGGACTACAACCAGAGGCTGACACTCTTAGCTTTTTTGTGTGTGGATTCTGGGAGTGAACCCGGGTTCTGAGGCTCGTTATGGCAAGCACTTTACTGACAGAACTGTCTCTCAGTCTGAGCCTACTCTCCTAGAATATCACTGCTGTTTTATGAACTGTAGCAAGTTGGGTTATAGGACAGTAATACCAGCTGCCTAGCTGAAGCATCATTATTAGGGTTGAAGTAGCATAGAGTAAAGGCTACCTAGAGTAGAGTACACTCATTTTGTAGACGATGGCAATGTCTTCAGATTGTTGCTCTTACCAAGAGCAGCTTAGGGGAATGAAAGGCTTTATTTGCCTTACACTTCCAGATCACAGTACATCATTTAGGGAAAGTCAAGACTGGAACCCAAGCAGGAATTATGAGTAGGAACTATGGAAGAATATTGCTTGCTGATTCTTTTGCAGCCTCATGCTTTAGCTAGCCTTCTTATACAGCTTAGAAATACATGCCTAGGGAATGGTGCCACCCACAGTAGGCTGGGCCCTCCTGATCAGTTAACAACCTAAAGCCATTCCCCCCACAGACATGCCCACAGGCCAATCTAATCTGACAAATCTCCCTGTGGAGAGGTTTTCCTGCTTAGAGGACCCCAGCTGTGTTAAGTCAGTGCATAGGTGGTTCTTATTGAAAGATAATGCATGTCTGTGGAAAGGAAACTGAGATGAAATTATCCTCCAGAGAAGCTTTATTGGGATAATAATAGCATTAAGGCCACAAACAACCACGATGGCACCCTGGAGGGAGACAGCATGAACCCTTAGGCCAAAAGAACAAAAGGGTGTTTTGGGTGGGGGTAGAGGGTACTGGAGAGAATACCATGTAACCTAGCCTATTGCTGAATCAGGATCCCATTGATTGATATAAGTCTAGCTATGTCAGAAGGCAGAAACTAGCAAGGTAGAGTTTGTTTGCAACTGCAAGAGGGGAGCGAGGAGACTTCATTCTTTTAAGATTTGAAAGTGTTTTTTAAATGAACTCTTTGGACAGTGCTGCAAAAAGGTGAGCTGACTTCTGGAGAGAGGCAGCAGAAGAATCTGTAACACAACAAAGTATTGGATGCTGTGTTACTATGTAGAGGTGGTAAGACTGTAGGGTTAAGAATGCAGGCTCTAGGGACAGGCTGCTGGAGCCCTCTCCACCACGGACAGATAAAGACAGTTTATAGCTTGTGGCAGTTTACAATTTGTTCAGAACAGAATTCTGCGTTGTGGTGGCTTACTGAGCATTACTTGTAGCTGTCATTCATTGTTGAAATGGTTGTACCAATTTCTGAGGATTTCGTGACTTTTAAATTTTATTCCTTTTTCTTTTATGTGTATGAGTGTGTCTGTCTGTATGTCGTTGTTGTAGCGTGTGTGTGCATGCCTACCAAGTCCATGACATGGTGTCAGATACCCTGGAACTTGAGTTACAGGTGGTTTGAGCCACCCTATTGGTTCTGAGAATTGAACCTGGGGTCCTTCGGAGGAGCATCAAGTGCTCTCAACTGCTGAGCTGTCTCTTAGCCCTCTGATGATTTTATTTTCTCACTGACCAGAACTAAGGGTTCTTATACTTTCTGAGCAAGCCTGCTCTCTAGGATATACTTTATATTCTTTTGATGAAGATTACCAAACACTGAGAAGAAAAGCATCTCTTGGAGGCATTCTTTCTCCCTCATTAGCATGTCTCCTAATGGTCCTGTCAATCTGGTTGTGAGATAGTGCTGCTTCCTGCCAGGTAGGTGACATTATCTCTGAAGGTGAAATTCTTTAGCTTTCCAAAAGCTCAGGCCTGACAGGGCTCAAGCTGTGGTGAGAACCAGGCAGGACATCATCCAGAAAAGAGCCGTGCTAGAAGATCCCATGTTGATTTACCCGGATGGCCATGGAGGGTCTTGATGCCATCGTATCTTTTTGCTTCCATTTCATCTGGAATGGCAGCTATTTCTCTATTCCTTTATTTATTTGTCTACATGTGTTCTTAGAGTATGAATGGCTTCCCATATTCATATCATCTTCAATCACTGTCCATATCATTTTTTGAAACAGGTTCTATATCTAACCTGGAGCTGACCAGTACCTCCAGGGATCCTTCTGTCTCTACCCCAGTGCTATAATTCCAGGCTTGTGCAGCTGTGAGTAGCTTTATACACAGATGCAGAGACTTGAACTCAGGTCCTCATGACTTGACAACAGGCATATCAGAGCTTTCTCTTTGGCATCTCTCTCTTTAAACGCCCAAAGTCAAGCCATGGTGACTCCTTGCTTGGAAAGCAGGAGGAGATATGTAGACATCACATTTCTCCTCTATGTTTTTCTCCTTTTGGAAGGACCTTCAAATAGTGGTATTTCCTTGTTTCAGATCCCATATATGATCTAAGCACCTCAGCCTTGCAACTTTGGAGGATGGGTTCCCTCTCCAGTCTCTTATACAAAGCAAATTCATTTGTGGACCATTGAGACAATCACTACTTTGTGTAGCCTTAGATTTTTGAAACCTACTTTAATGGGTTCTTAAACGCTCCAACCTCCCTTCTAGCCCACCAACCAAGGTAGGGGGGAAAGATGGTTAATAGGACACGGGGATGCAGACCTGTTTAGAAGTAGTTCTTTGGGGGTGATACCAGTCCTCATTGTCAGGATATCAGCAGTCCAGTCCAATTGGCAATCACCAACCACAAATCAGTAGCAGCAGCTCGTAAGGCTGCGCAGGAGAAGCAGCAAGAAGCATCCCACAGTACCATGAGAAGTTCTTTGGCTCATTTCCCTCTATGAAGTTATAAGTAAGATCATTGAAGACTGCAACTTGTTGCAAGGTGAACGAATGCAAGGGTCTCCTCTCACTGTGGGATTATATTTATACTCTTCTAAACCTCATGTATCCTTTCAAGTGTTAGCTCCAGCAAAACATCATATGCCTTCTAATTTGTCTGCTTCAGCAAAAACATCCTCTCGTGTATCTGCTTCAGCAAAACATCCTTTCACAAGACAGCTTCCAGAAAAACATTATGTGACATAGCTGAGTTTCCAAAGAAACCAGAGATTTTCACTTCAGCTGTGGATTTAAAAGTCTTCTCATGCTGGGTATTCATAAATGGACTGCCTGTTGCTTTGCTCTCAATTATTCAGAATTAATTTATAGTCACTTGCCAGAAAACTGCCTAGTTGCCTAGCCAACATCTACCATCTACCCTGCCTAGTCCTTGCTAGTAGAGTTCTGACTGACTTTCCTGGGATCAACAGGTCTATTTTAATTCATCTCTTTCTTGAATCCTTTATGGTCATAGTTGGTTGTTTAACCCATATGTTCTGATGAGAACTAAACAAAAGTTACTGGATGGTCCTCATTGAAGATACAAATATCTAAGCCACATCCTGTCTTTTTCTCGATTCCTGTCTGGGGCAGCATCGTAGTCACTGGGTTCAGACTCTGACTTTGAATCAGGAGACTGAGGGTTGGAATCTCAGTGAGACAGAGCAGGAAGATGGAAGGAACCTGGGTCTTTGATGGATGTCTTATCATATTCCTGGGCTTCTCCAGCTTTTCCATATCAGTATTTCTTTGAGATGAGATAAATCATTTCACTAATAATAATAACTGTTATTTGTATCTTTTAATTGTAGCTCAGAGCAAATATGATTGTGACTAGCTCATATAGTCACCTATTTGGTCATTGTGTCACCAGATAATGTAATTTCATCTATTAATTGTAGCTCACAGCAAACCTGATTATGATTTGCTGTCCTTTTATGTTAGCAAACTGGAGCCTAGCCTCAGAGCTTAGGGTTATGCATTCTGTCTGTGTATTCCTTGGCTTTGCTAAGTAACAAAATCACCTTCTCAAGCCTGACTTCTCTTTGTGAATAAAGCTGTAAGGGTTAGAAGAACAGTGATAAAAGACTCCATGGATGTAGAGATACTGCCCGTGCAGGGGGAGGTGGTGTCGTCTTAGCTCTACAAAAGCTAAAAGAGATTCTGACTCGGAATCTAAACCCAAAGTCAGGCACATTATCTTTGACTTTATGGGAAACTGACCCCAGCAGCAAATGGCAAAAACTTAAGCTTGCACTCAGCTTGTGCAGTTACTTGGGGTCTGAAGGCCCAGCTTAGGGTCCTGGCTGTTCCTTCTGCTCTGTCCACTACATTTCGGCTCTACAGATATGCTCAGCCTTGATTGTTTCCTCTGTGTCAGATGTAGCCACACTCACCCTACTGTCATGTAGAACCCATGAGGATAGGAATGGCCACATTTCATGTAGACACCCTAGAATACAGGATACTGTACATCTGAAGATCTGGAGACCTCAAATCTCACTGTCTTATCAAGTAGAAAAGGTGCATAGTGGAGAAAGAGAGAGAGGGGGAAGAAGATGAGTAAGAGAGGGAGAGAGAGAGCACATGCATACACAAACAAGCGTACTCACTTTGTGTTTACATAGTGTCTCTTATACCTCTCATTATCCGACTTCATGTTCATAGATGAATACCCATCTGGCTAAAGCAAACTGAATGTGTGGGTTGCATAAGACCCACCATAGGTGTACAGGAAGTTTCTAGGCTGCATTTTTCACTTGCTGTATTTACCTGTGGTCAACCATAGTCTAAAAACATGAATCGGAAACTTCCAGAACTAAACAGTGCCTAAATTTCAAAGCATAGGTCATTCTGATCAGCCTAGTGAAGTCTCACGGCATCTGACTCGTGTCACCATGCTGTCTATCCACTGAGTCCATAAGGCAAATGCTACCTGCCCTTTATACACATAGTAACCACCTCAGTTATCAGCGCGGCTATCTGGGAGTGGCAGCACCTACCGTCAATCATGGCCCTGGTATGTAAACACAGCAAAGCTGTAAAGTAAGGAGAAAAGGTAAAAATATAATTAAGTTCTTGTCTACTTGTTGTTTTGTTTTATTTTAGAGATAGGGTATTGTTATGTCCCTGGCTGGGTGTATAGGTGAATCTATGTGCATATACAGGGCTGAATCTGTCTGCTGTTTGCCTTTGCTTGGGATCTGGGGATGCTGATGATAGAAAAGGGAGGAAGCTATGTATCCACATAGACACACATGAAGTTATGCATCATTCAAAAAATTGGAATAGGTAAGAGCAGCGTCACCTTGGAGAGCATGTCTTTAGAGCAAGCTCAGCTGTACCCCAGCCTACCATCCCAGCTATGTATCCATTGCATCAAGCCACCCTTCAGCTCTCCATCCATCAGCAGCAGTTTGGCCTTTACGGCTGCACAATAAAGATAATGCCGGACGGAGCTAACAGGGAGTGATGGGTTAGCATACCACCGAAGCATCACATTTTGAGACCAACAAATCTCCTTCCTGCTTTTCCAATCTCCATTTCTGACATGTGTTTTGCAGTTTGTGAAAATTAGGTCTTCTGGAAACTTCTCTCTCTATTTGCGAAACCCCAGAGTAGCTAAGGGAAGGGTAAGTCTGTCAGCTTAGAGCTTCATTTCCCTTCACACTCAGGGGCTATTGGAGAACCACCCAACCTGTGTGTGTCTCTGGCTTTCAGAAGGCAGATGAGTTCCAGCCAAGCATCCTGTGTCAGGTAGCTGAAGAGAGAGAGAGAGAGAGAGAGAGAGAGAGAGAGAGAGAGAGAGAGAGAGAGAGAGAGCTTCTAACCCAGCCGTGGTGGAGGCGAGAAGTCAAGAAGGACAGGAGAAACAAATCATGTGGAATAGATGCTTGTGTAGGTGCAATATGGGAGCTAGAAACTTTTACATTATTCTAGATGGTGTAGATGGTGCCCTCTGACCATAGAGTGTCCATATGGAACAGTGGAAAACATCTATGGGCACAGGAGGGAGGAAGCTCCGTCAAGCCTACTGGATTCCACAGATAGCATTCAGAACTGAGGAAGATCAGAAGGCTTAAACAGAACCAGGGATGCGTACTCATTATAAAGGCTAAAACCACTGCGAGCATCAGGGAGATTGGAAGAATCGTTGCTGGAGAAATGAAGGAAAGAAATTCCAAGATATTTTCATGCAACTTACAGTTATTTTCAGTATTTACGTAACTCACCTAACTCTAGCATGCCCCACCTGAGCCAATTACTCATTTCCTACAGTTCTGATGCCCCTTTGCCCCTCCCAAAGTGTCAGCTTCCTGCAGTCTGTGCTTCTCATGAGCATGTACATGTGGCCTCCTTAGACACCCTGATGTTGCTGTAGGCGATTCATGCTACTTTCAAGATCACCTGGGCAGCAGGGGTGTGAGTTCCAACTCACTACACTCTCCAATGTTCTGGATTCCCAAATGAAAGACACACACACACACATACACACACACACACACACACACAGAGAGAGAGAGAGAGAGAGAGAGAGAGAGAGAGAGAGAGAGAGAGAGAGAGAGAGAGCGAGCCTATATTTAATATGCCTCAATCAGCTTAATGGCTGGGTCACTCCCAAACTTCCACATGGCTATCACCTCCCCTCTGATACTCCTGAGTTATTACTTACTAAAATCTATATTCCATCTTTGCTGTCCTAGACCTAATGTGAGGGTGAGGGGTGGGGGGCCTGGGGCCACTCTTCTCTGGCTCTTATTTTGTTTAGTATGCTTCTCTTGTGCAGCTCTCAAGCCTAGACCTTATTCCTTTTTGCAGCCTGGTCCACCCTTTCTCCTCTTGGTCCCCTTGCCCGTGAGTCCAAAAATCCGGCTTCTGTCTCCCTGCCCAGCCATTGGCTGCCAGCAACTTTATTTTCCAAGCAGAACCAACTGGGAGCAAGGACCCTCAGTGTCTTACATACAGATTCTCATGCAACATTGGGATCTCAAATAACATGATGCAAGCTTTCGGCCAAATTCACAACACCCTGGTTGCCCCTTCCAGATCCATCAGTACCTGAAACACCACACCCTTTGCTATAGTGTCAGCTGCTCATGATGACTGGTCCCAAGCTGCTGGCTGGTGGGTGCCACTCCCAGGATCTGTCTGACTCCAGTCTTTTTGCAGACTTTAGCCCCATCCCTCTGCTCACTGCAGACCTGCAAAGTCACGTCATGGTCAAATTCAGAGATGCTGGATATGGAGGGCTAAATATAGGCACTCAGAAACTGATGGCCTGTGCCTAGAAGTTCAGCGAACAGCCCATTCTTGGGCAGCAAGTTGAGCATAGACTGTCTGAGTTTAAGGTCACTGTTGGACATGTTTCCCTTCCTCTGGCCACAGCTGTTTTCCCGCAGACCATTACCACCCCTGGCTGGTTGCCAAGTGCAATGAACTAAGAAGAAGACAAATGGTCTGTTGCATGTGTCTTAAACATACAAGGAAGGTGTTTTGCTTTAAGAGGGAGGTTGTCCCTTTCAACCAGTGTGACCTTTGGCATTCATTTTAACTGGAAAAGTGTTTAAATGATGGCTAGTGGGGATGCTTAGACTTTTATTTCTCCTTTGATGCTTGAAATGTGGAGCCAGGCCCATTTGGTCCCATTGCTGTGGAACATATTGGAGCCAGCTGTCGGCTCAGTAAAGGCTTCAAGAGCTGTGTGCACAGGGAGGCATCAGGCACAGGCAAAATCAAGGCCTCATCCCTAGCTGGAAGCCTGGCGAATGTGTGCATACTCAGGGAAGCTTCCTCATGAGGGTGGCCTGGAAAATAGCTAGTCGTGTTTCATGAAGCTGTTGATGCTTTTGTGTGGCGAGGCTGCAAGCAGGTAGTGCCAAAAAGTCCCACTTTTAGGGGACTGGGGAAGTGGCTCAGAAGGTAAAGTGCTTATCATGCAAGCATGAGGACCCAGGTTCAATCCCCAGTATACAAGTAAAAAGCCAGGCATGGTAATATCCTTTTATAACCTGAGCACTGGTCGGGGCAGAGACAAGGAGGATTGCTGGGGCTTGTGGCCTGGTTAGTTTTGTTGAATTGGTGGACACCTGTTTTGGTGAGAGAACCTGCCCCAAAACATAAGGTGGAGAGTGATTGAGGAAGATACTTGACTTTGACTTCTGACCTTCAAGTACACCGGCACACACACACATGAACATATCACTTTACCTGCATATGAAAGGGATATGTCTTTATATCCCATAACAGCCAACTAGAGTATTTGTACCTTAGGGCAAGGAGGCAGGATGAAAATCCATTACTTGAAAGCTGGAAATAGATGTCGTGGGGACTTGGAGTCTGCAAAGTTGTCTTCTCTCTGTTCCTGGTGATAAGGGATTACGACCATTTTCATCCATATGGCATGGTTAATGTTGCACTGGCTGTGAGATGACAGAACATGGATTCTTTAATGGCCTGTATCTTTCTTTCCCCTGCCTTGTGGACATGTGTGATTTAAATATCAGTAGTTTGTGCCTTTTGATATCTATGTATATCCACCTCCCAGAGGTGCCATTAATGGTTCAAAGTAGTCCTGAAATGGGAGAGTAGAGAATGGCTAAAAAATGGGCTTTAAAAAAAGGATTTTAAAAATGTTTTGGCCCAGAGAATCAAAGCTTAGAATTAGCTAGGAGCTACAGCTATGCCTCTCAGTCCCAATAAAATCTTCAAGAAAGGTGGAGATGGATCCAGTTTCTGAGAGGTATTAGTTTTTTTTTTTTTTTTATCTTTCAAATCATTGTATCTTTAATAACCTGGCAGTAAGTCAAAACTTAAAATAAAAAAGAAAAATAAAAAGAAAAATAAAAGATTGTTCCTTTCATGAGCAAGGCCCATCTCTATAGATCATTGATGCAGTGAGTGAAATAGGATTCCAAGCAGCACGGGAAGACTTCAAGGCTCACGGGTTGATGTGTTTGGTGCTGATAATCGGCCAGGGAACGGGAGGTACAAGTCAGAGGACAGGACGCGGTTGCTGGGTCATGAGCACCCTGATGCATTTCTTGATGGTGATTCGTGTCGTGAGTGTTTGTCATCTGGGGAGAACTGAGCAGGATGGGCAGAGCAAGTCTGTGGTCTCCAAGATCAAATTTCTGCTTCAGTGTACAGACACGATCCCCCTGGTCATTGAGGTAATACTGGAAAAACACGACTGCCCCTCCGCAGAAAGACACCTATGAAGATACTTACCACCAGCCTCGTTTGCCCCGAGGCGCTTCTCAATCGGGGTATTAGGTCTTGAGAGTAAGTGAGTAAGTCTATGTTTTGCTATTTTTCCATTTTTCTTTCTTCCTCTTCCTCCTTTCCCTCCTCCTCTTCTCCCTCGTCCTCTTCTCCTCTTCCTATCTTCTTCCTCTTCTTTTTTAAAGGGTCTCTGAACTCTTGGCAATCCTCCTGCCTCAGCCTCCCAAGTGCTGAAATTACAGGCACAAAAACACCATGACCCAGTAAATCTGTGAGTTCTGCATTGAAGCTGAGAAAAAGTGTCAAAAGTCAAAATAAGGACAAACGTGCTGGCACTTCCAGAAAGAGGAGGGTGTGATGGTTTGAATGAAATATGTTGACCCAGAGAGAGGCACTATTAGGAGGTGTGGCCTTGTTGGAGTAGGTATGGCCTCATGGGAGGAGTGTGTCATTGAGGGTGGTCTTTGAGACCCTCATCCTAGCTTCCTGGAAGCCAGTCTTCTCCTGTCTGCCTTCAGATGAAGATGTAGAACTCTTAGCTCCACCCACACCATGCCTCCCTGGACGCTGCCATGTTCCTGCCTTGATGATAATGGACTGAAGCTCTGAACCTGTAAGCCAGCCCTGATTACATGTTATCCTCATAAGAGTTGCCTTGGTCATGGGGTCTGTTCACAGCAGTAAAACCCTAACTAAGATGAAGGGCGAGGAGCCGAAGTCCCACTGGATGCCTGCCATGTATGAGGAATGGCAATCAGGTGCTTCCAGCATGGGACATACTGGCTGCCTTAGAGTTGGTGAGGCAGGAGGTGCTGTGGATTTGAGAGCACTGACTGAGGGTAAGCCTGGCTAACTTTTTGTTCACTGTGTATCCGGAGTGGATCCGATGGCTACAGATGAGCAAATAATAGGTGAAAGGCCAATAACTGCTAGGCTGCTGTGGAAAAGATCGGCAGAGGCAAGGGGTGAATGCAAGAACAAGTGGACTACCTAAGGTATCATGAAAAATGGAGAGCCCCTTGGAGAAATGAGAAAAAGTTCTAAACCTCCTGGAAGTCCATTTCACACCCATCAATCAAGTCAAAGACTGCAACATGACAGCCATGTGATGTAAGAATCAAGAGGAGTCCTGGGGATCAGTCTTGCCAGAGGGGGCGGGCTTCCCCTAGCGGGTGGGCACTGTCAGCTTGAGCAGCAATTGGTTGTCATCTGCAATAGAGCTGAGGTGACTCAGCTGTTTCCTTCTAGCTGTTAAGACTGCAGAGGAAATGCTCACTCTTGGGTGAACCATAGAGCCATTCAAAAGCTTGAGCGTTCACAGTAAACACTGAAAACAGCGCATTGCCTGCTCAACAGGGACCATGTAAAGATTGAAATGCCTGCTCAACATATTCTATAGCAGAAATAAATGCATGAAGGACAGCTAGGTTTCCAGCAGGGATTAACACTGTGATTATGGGTAGGGGAAGATACTTCTCCATCATTGGTATAAAAAAAACTTCCACTTGCAAAATAACAATGTGTAAAACCTAAATATAAGTTTGTGTGTTGCAGCTGCATGAATGGCAATATACGTTTATGATAGGAGACACTTAGAGAGGGGCTGGAGAAATTACTCAGAGATTAAGAGCTCTTGCTGTTCCTCCAGGGGATCTGAGTTCAGGTCCCAGCACCTACAGCATCTAGCTGCTCACAATCACCTGTAACTTCGTCTGTAGGGATTTCAATGCCTTTGGCTGGCTGGCTTCTCTGGGTATTGCACTCATGTGTACAAACACATATACAGACACACATACATATAACTAAAATTTTAAGCTAAAATAGTTTTTTAAAATGAGAATAGGGGGCTTTTATTTGACTTTTAATATTATGTATTTTTAAAATTTGAGTCTTAGGTATTGTCTTAGTTAGGGTTTCATTGCAATGATGAGACACCATGACCAAGACAACTCTGATAAAGAACAACGTTTCACTGGGGCTGGCTTACAGTTGTAGAGCTTCAGTCCATTATCAGCATGGTGTGGGGAGCATGGCAGTGTCCAGGCAGGCACAGTGCTGGAGAAGGGGCTGAAAGTTCTACATCTTAATTCAAAGGCATCCTGGAAGAGACTCTCTTCCAGGCAGCTAAGAGGAGGGTCTCAAAGTCAACCAACAAAGGGACACACTTCCTCCAACAAAGCCACACCTATTCCAACAAGGCCATACCTCCCAATATCTGGAATGTTTTACAGCCAATTGTTCAGAATTAAGAATTTTAGTCAGATATGATGGCACATACCTTTAATCTTAGCACTCAGCAAGCAGAAGCAGACAGATCTCTCCGAATTAAGACCTGCATGGTTCTATATAGTATGACTCTTGTTTTAAAAAAGTCAAGGAAAAGACAGTGACAGTTATTACTCAGAGAGCAGAGTGAAAAGGTGTGTTGTGGCTAGTTCCCAGTCAAATGCCCGAGGTGGCTTCTGCCTCATCTGATGCTCTGTCTCTCCCATCTTTGTACATTCTTGAGATTCCCTTCATCCATGATGCTAATGACTAAAGGATGCCATTCTATAGATCAGTGTATAATTCCATATTTTTAAAAGAGAGTCAAGATTATTTTAGCTCCTGGTTTTAAAGTTTTCATCCATGATCCTTAGCTCCAATGATCCTGGGCCTGTCTTGAGCCCAACACCACTGTCCATGGTCACCTGAATCACAATGTACTTGCATCATGGTAGAACAGGGAGTAGAGACTGAGGAAAGGGGTGGAGTCCAGGTGCAACATGGTCCTGAGCTGTTCGGCTCAGCTCAACCTCCTGAAATTCTCAAGGCCTATCAACATACTACCATTGACAGCAGAGAACACATTTAATAGAAGACCCTGTGAGGGACAGTCCCAATTCTCTATTTTATTCACATCTCTCATAGATGGGGATTAGGTAAGGGAATTGAAAGTCAGTTCTGTAGTGATGTCACGAGAACCCAGTGCCTGGCAATGAATGAAAATCAAAAGATATGTAGCCAGGCATGGCGGTGTGAGCCTGAGGTCTTAGCACTCTGAAGGTGGAGGCAGAAAGACCAGGAGTTCAGTCATTCTTGGCTACAAGCATAGGGGCAGCTGGGGCTACTGTCTAAAAAATCCCAACCAAGAAATAATTAATGTGGGCAAGAATTCAGCTTTCTTCCTTACTGCATGGCCTCGGGGAGTTTTGGATTCTCTCCTTAGATCAGACTCCTCCTTTGAGAACCTGAGAAACGTCACTGACATTTCAAGATTCTTGTGAAGATTAAATGACATCACTGACCACAAGGGCCCAGAATGGTACCTGTCAGTCACAAACCTTTTGCCCTTCTTCCCAGAAACATCTCTTAGGCCACGTGGAGCATATTTACTGTAAGATTTGTGAAATTGTCCATTTTTGTTTGTGTGCTACAGTCAAAGAATTTTCAGGAATTTTTTTTTACAAGATTACTTATTTATTTATTATATATATTTATGTGTATGTGTGTTTTCCTGCTTGAGTTTATACCTATGAATTATGTTCAGGAGCCCATTGAGACTAGAAGTTAGAAACAACCATATGGGAGCTGGGGACAGAAAATAGGTTCTTTGTGAGAGCACTAAGAATTCTCTTAAAAAAAAAAAATCACAGGTAAGTAAACATAGCTGTGTCCTGATAAAACTTTATTCACAAAATTAAGTGGTTGCAGGGCCAGGAGAAATAGTACAATTGGTAAAGTGGCCTCCGTGGACTCATGAAGAGTCTGAGTTCCATGCTCAGAACTAATGCATAAAAGCTGGGTATAAGCTGTCCAGCGGTGGCGCACCGCTGTAGTGATTGTGCTCTGTCTCCTGAGTGCTCTGTCTGTCCTGAATTCAATTCCACTGTCCTTCTGCAGGGGGGGGGGGGGGAATGGGGGGAAGCTGGGTATATGGGCTGGAAAGATGGCTCAGTGGTTAAGAGTACTGACTGTTGCCAGCACCCACATGACAGCTCACAACCAACTGTAACTCCAGTTCTGTGGGGTCTAATGCCCTTTTCTGGCTTCTACAGTTATTGCACACACATGATTGGTACACAGATGTACATGTAGATCAAAAAGCTGGTTATGGAGAGCCCCTCTTGTAATCCCAGCACTGAGGAGATAGAGAGGGACAGATCCCTGGGGTTCGACGATCAGCCAGCCTAGCCTACCATGTGTGTCCATGGTTACTGAGACCATGCCTCTACAGAGGCTGATAGCATCCAAGGTCAACACCCAAGGTTAACCCTGACTTCCATATAGTGCACACATAGGTATATGCATCCCTGCACATGTGCACAAACACATACATATGCATACCCAAAATAAGGTGGTCAGTGGCCTGTCTTGCGCACCCCATAGAGTGAAATAGAGGTGATTTGGGCTGGATCAATGCCTCTGTATAATGCCAGAGCCCCAAGTAAGGAAGGGGCCCCTTCTCCTACTCCAGTAAACCTTTTTGGCTGTTTTTCTGAGAAACCCCTAATCATTGTCAATGTGCTTTAAATATTCCTCTGTGGTAATGCTTTCTGATTTCTGCAGATAGACATTAAGGACAGTCTATGTCCCAGGGTACTTGGTGCTGTTCTGTTTTGACCTTACAATGACGATAATAGTTATGGTTCAAGATGGGTGGATCTGAGTTTGATGGCGGGTCTCCTCGAACATCTGAGAGGTAGAAAAACTGCTTTTGGTTCAATGTTTTACAGTGAAAACAGATGTTTCTGGCTGATGTTTTTCGGTGGATAAGGAGAAGAAAGCTCAGAGTACTGAGAGTAATGGGGCCTGCCCTGAATTGGAGGTTCACACTGGGTCATGTGAATCTACAGGAAGGAAGAGGGGGGTTGAGGGGCATCTGGAGGCATTTTTGGAGGCAGGGGAAGCATCAGGAACCTAGGCACAGCATCTCTAATGGGAATTCAGAGGGGGAGAAGCAGGGTAAAGATACTCTTTGTGCTTCCCCTGTGGCAGATTGGGCCTCTGGTGTCACTGGTTCGGTTGGACCCAAAATAGCCTCTGTACTGTTCTCTAGGTTAACAAAGACAATAACAACTTGCTTCCCCAGGGATTATTCATCCTTTATCCCTGGGGACTTGTTTCAGCCACTATACAGAGTGGAATTTCAGAATGTTCTGTTGGATTAGTGAGGTGAGCTAATTGATTTGTTCCTGAAATTGCTCAAACTATTGCAATCAGATCTCCATTAGCTGATGCTCTCTCTCGCTAACCTTTCCCTATCTACCCTCCCCCCTATAGCCCCTCTCCCCGTTTCAATTCAGGCACAAATCTGATCTAGCTCAACTAGTAGTGTGAAGTTCTGGGGGTGTGTGTCTCATCCACATTGGCAGGGTATGGGGGTACACAGCTGGAACCTCAGCACTCAGAATGTGGAAGCAGGAAGATCGAAAGTTTCAGGTCAACCTTAGCTACATAGCAAATTTAGGGATAGCCTAAGATACATGAGACCTCATCCAAAAAAGAAAAGGGGTAGGGGAAAACCCTCACATTAACCAGTTAATGCCAGTTTAGCTTTCCTGTAGCTCTCCTGCTGAGCACCCCCCCCCCCCCCCCCCACACACACACAGCAGGCTGCCTGGAGTGCCTGTTCCAGACTGACTGTATTCAGGTGCTCCTGTCTCCATCCTCCAGACTAAACAGAACTGCAGTTTTTTTGTTTTTGGTTTTTTTTTTGTTTGTTTGTTTTACTCTGCTTGACTCAAGGCGGGACGAATCTGCGTTAGTATCTTTGAGGCAGTGCAGTGCATACTTGGAGAATTTTCATGAGTTAACTCAGCTCAGTAAGCCACAAAATGAGACACAATGAGACACTGGAACCATGAACATCTAAAAATAGAATAATAGCCCCTTAAGACACTCGCTGCAGGACATTGTCTTGTCAGAGGGAGCTCACTCTCTGAGCAGGCCTGACAGAATTCATCTGGAGGTGAGCCCAGTGGAAAAAGACTACATACAGCCAGAGCCTGCCCTAGAGCAGAGGCAGGTCCCCAGGACTGGGTCCCACACACGGAATCACCAGGTACACTGACAGAGAGACTGCTCATCGGTCCTTACTCTAGAGCAGTGGTTCTCAGCCTAATACCGCGTCCCTTTAATACAGTTCCTTGTGCTGTAGTAACCGCCACCCCTAAAAATATTTTCATTGCGACATAACTGTAATTTTGATAATGTTATGAATCATAATGTAAATATCTGTGTTCTTCAATGATCTTAGGCGACTCCTGTAAAAGGGGTAGTTGACCTCGTTAGGGGGCTGTGACCCATAGGCTGAGAACAGCTGCTCTGGTATCATCTGAATGAGACTAATGTCTTCCAGATGTAACTGGAGACATTCTCCTCTGAGAGCACTGGGAGACTGGTTCGAGGTCACAGGAAAGGCAGGGAAGAGCCTGTTCAGGTCTTGAGAATCATGCAGGTGACCTTAGTGAACCCCTGTGGTCTCTTCCTGGCCAGTCTTGCTTATAGGCATCCTTCATTCATTCATTCATTCATTCATTCATTCATGGACTCAAGTCCATGGGGAGCCTTGCAATCAAGCGTCCAGAGACACTGAGCTGAGTCAGCTGGAATGGGAGGCTGTCCTGGGGTCTGGCCTTCCATGTGGCTAAGAATGATGAATGAGAGATAAGAGAGGAGGAAGCAGCCATGAGCTAGTGCTGTGCCTTTAAAGAGATGGCAGCCAGTGGAGATGCTATTTTGGGGGTCTCTTTAGGGATTTGCCAGTGTGGTCCTAGGTGAGAGGTGCTGCCACTAAGGACGGGATCAGTTCTTCTGGATCCTGAGGTCAAGGGGATCCATACCTTCACTGCACTTTCAGGTCTCCCCCTACCCCCTGTTTCACAACAAGGGGCTCTTCGGGGAACATCAGGATGAAAGAGGTGAATCTGAGTTTTCCTTTGAGTAACAGGAGTCACCCAGGACCATGGGGAGGAAATGGGATGCTAGAAACCAAGGAAGGGTGACCCTGCAGGGGGCATGGCCAAGACTGGGGACTGCCGCAAAGGACTGAAAGCTCTGCCCTACAGTTCGGAGGAGAGAGAGAGACAGAGAGAGAGAGAAGAGAGAGAGAGAGAGAGAGAGAGAGAGAGAGAGAGAGGCTGTCTTTATATTGTCTCTATATGTGTCTTGTGTGTGTGTGTACATGTTGGTGTGTATACGTGTCTGTGTGTCAGTGTGTGTCTCTGTATGTGTCTGCCTGTGTGCCTGTGATGTGTCTCTCTCTGTCTGTATGTGTTGTCTGCCTGTGTATGTATCTGCTTCTCTCTCTCTCTCTCTCTCACTCTGTGTGTGTGTGTGTGTGTGTGCCACTGTGTAAACGTGGAGGATGGTTACATAGCAGGTTGATGGCTGTTACACTTACCAGTTTTCCATCTTGTGGCTGTGGCATGTATATGTATATGTATATGTATATGTATATGTATATGTATATGTATATGTAATTATATGTATATATGATGTATATGTATATGTATATTCTTATATTCAAGTTGCTTTTAGATGTCTGACTTACTCAGTTCAGATCTTTGTCTTTGATTGTCAACCAATCATTCAATCAATCAATCAAGTAGACAAAGTTCATTCCAAAGTTGAGGGAGTTTGAATCAACTTTGTAGACCTAAGATTTCTTCGTACCCATCCCCTAGACCCATAAAATTGTCAGAGGTTTGGACAGGTCTCAAAGCAGGATAAAGAACCGCAGGGGACCTTAAGCAAGGAGACATGGGGCCTGGCCCATGTTTTTAAGGTACCACTTGCTGTGAGCTGTGTAAATGAATTCTGCAAGGCACTGTGTGCGAATGCTAGCCCCAAATGAGAGATTTCACTTGAGAATGGAACACAGCAGACCTTGAGAGGAACATCCAGAGGGAAAATGGGATTGGGGAGATTGGTCAGTGGTCAAACGTGTGCTTAGCATGTGCGAGGCCCCAGGTTCCATCCCTACCACCAAAACCCACAAAGACAAGAAGAGAGAGATACTTGACAAGAGTTCATGGGGGTAGCCATGTAAAGAGGAGCCTAGAAACTTGGTGAGATAAATGCGTCCTGATTTCAAATCTCTCTCTAAGATGACTACTTTTTTTTTTTTTTTTTTTTAAGACTCTATTTTATGCTCCAGGACTGAGGGCAAAAGGCCAGAGCCATTTTATATGCCACCAGGCATCAAATCTGGGCTCCCACTTGGAAACGCTTGCTTTTATGTGTCTGCTGTAATGAGAGATGTGTCTTAAAAGTCAAAGGAGGTATTAGATTGTGCAACAGCAGCAGACAACTTTGTGTGGGGTTTGTGATTGGAGACAAGTGAGAACTGAGATCACCCCATGGTCCTTCTGAGACTCACTCTCCCAGTTGCTTGGGGTCAAATTCTCCATGGTGCTTAAATCAAGATGGTATTGAGTAGACTTATTAAACAAGGAAGGACCAGTGGCTCCGTAGATTCTCTTTTCAGTCTCTGAGATGTATATTATTTCCGGTCTGGCAGCTCCTCGCATATCATTTTAGTCCCACAGCACACACTGAGCACAAGATGCCATGTTGGAGCCTCTGAATGAAGACCATGCAAGTTTCATAGCACACGCTAACATTTCTAGCCTCAACTTTTTCCCCCCATTTTTGTTTTTCTTTATTTGTTTTCAAGACAGGATTTCTCTG
Organism: Mastomys natalensis; assembly: GCA_021653895.1. Lineage (NCBI taxonomy): Eukaryota > Metazoa > Chordata > Mammalia > Rodentia > Muridae > Mastomys > Mastomys natalensis. Next base: position 840,951 of record JAJTUV010000463.1, read on the forward strand.
TGTAGCCCTGGCTGTCCTGGAACTCACTCTGTAGATCAGGCTGGCCTTGAACTCAGAGATCTGCCTACTTCTGCCTCCCAAGTGCTAGAATTAAAGGCATGTGCCACCACTGTTTGGTTCTGGTCTCAAGTTTGGCAACTTTCTGAGGAATTTACAACGCAGATCACTGAGGGTGAAAGTGGAGAGACTCTGCATATGTGTATGGGCAGAGTAGCCTGTTTCTTTTCTTTAGTTTGTGTGAACCAAGAAGGGCATTCATTGCAGAGTATGTACCTCACCTCAGTCTGAGCTTCAGTTGTCACTCTGAGTAGTGTTAATCCCACAGATGTGAGGAGAAAGACCAATCAACCCACATCATTGTCAAATTAATTAAAGCAAGCTTCCCATCTCCCCGAATCCGCAGGCTATCTCTCCTTAATGGTGGAGTTCAAGAGATCAACATTGGACATGGGTGTGATAAGGGTTTTTATAGGTTAGGAGTAGGGGGTTCCCAATAAGCAGGGTTACAAGGCAGAACACAAGCATAATAAGTTGGCCATGATAACCTTCCAAAACAAAGACATGGTTTCGAGGTCGTAACAATGTGGCCATAACAACTTTTTGCAACAAAGGCATGGGTTGCCATTTCCTGAAACAGGCAGTACAGAACCATCTGAAGTGAAGGTTACAGGTGGGGCATAGACCAATCCTTGAGAAACAATATAGACAAGAATGAACCCAGTTCATCTTTACTGTTAAGAGGGCTCTCGAGCCCAAGATGGAGGCAGACTGGTTTATCAGAATCCTGGGTACCTTACTGTACCTGGTCTCTAAAGTGGTCAACTACAGCCTCATAGATTCCTGTGGCAATTAGCAGAAGAACCGGCTGGCTGGAATTAGCAGAAAGACAACAGACTTTGTTTCAGGCTCTTACATTTGGGGACTAAAGCCAGAACTTAGAGCTTAGCTGTACTGGAGGTCTTTGGGACTGGGGGGAGACTTTTGTTGTTTGCTGGTTTATTTTTGATGGAGTATTCTTGAATTAACTATGCAACTGAGGGTAGTTTTGGACTTTGACAAGTTTTATTTATATTAGTGCATATGTGTTTGTGTACATATGTGCAGGTACCTGTAAAGGCCAGAAGAGGGCATCAGATGCCCCGGAATGGAGTTGCAGGCAGTTGTGAGCTGCCAGGTGGGTGCTGGACACCAAGCTCCAATCCTCCTAGAAGAGTAGAGAGAGCTGTTAACCATTGAGCCATTGAGCCATCCCCAGCCCCTGCATAGTGCTAGATTAGAGGCCTGCCCCACTAAACCCACTACAGACAGTTTGTACGAAAGGGTAAAGGGAGGCCTAGGTGGACCATTGTTTGCTAATTGGCCTTAAGCAAAGGAAAAGGAATAGTTCTCACTTTCCCAGCAAAGGTGCAATTTTATAGCTTAAAGGGAAATTCTTCTAAGTTGAATTCCCCTCCCTCCCAGGGAGACTGGGGTGAGCTCTGTCTTCCTTGGGGGTCTCTCTCAGTAGGGTGGCTCCAGGGCCTTAAGAATGTGTCCCGGGTTTTGTAAGGCTGAGTTGTAAGGCTGAAAAGAGGCTTTTTAAAACAGGATTTGCATCTTAAAAGCTTCAAGACTGAGCTTCCAAAGAGGGAATTTTTAGTGCTCTGAGACACTAGAAAGGAGACTTGGTGAGGATGGTTTGGTTAGGGCATTGAGTTCTGTCAGGTAAGGGTGGTCTAGGCCTCTAGGCAGGGAAATGACTATAGTTTAGTCTAGCTCAGGGGATTCTACTGAGGAGTGTACACATAGGCTATGACTGACAGCTCAGGGAGTAAATGAATTAAGCAAGGGTGAGTTGTTTTAGGAATGGATTCTGCAGTGAAAAGAAAACACTGGAAAAACCTGTACGTGATGTGTTATGCTTTCTGGCCATACAACACACAGCTTTAGCCACAAAGGGAATAAGAGATAGTTTATTCTTGAGCCAAATATGAGTGCCTATGGCCCAGGAATACAGATTTACTTGCCCCAAATAACACGCTCTAACCTGGAAACAACTTCATAAAATTTTTACAGTTTTAGAACAAAGTCATAAATCAAGGCACTTCAAACACATCTGTGGAGGCATCCAGCTCACAGGAAAGCAGGGAAGTGTCTGTTTGAGGTCTCAGGTGCTGTCTGGTGGCATTGCCTGCCACTGGGTTGGTGGCAGCCAAGGGTCTGCTAAGTGAATACATTCCAAAGCTAAATGGCTGTTTAAATGACAGAAGAAGCCAGACAACTATATAGTGTCCCATTAATTCCCTTTTAACGAAATTATACTGAGTATAATTTTATTACATATTTATTTAAAATTTTTTTTTGAGAATTTCATGCATGAGCACAGTATTTACATCATTTTCACCCTCATCCCCCGCGTCAAACTTCTCCAGTGATCTCTTTACTCACTCTCAAAGTCATGATTGTTGTTGTTACACATGCATACATATACCACAATGTAATATATAACATGTAGCATATAACATATAATAAATATGTAATACAATATATGTGTACATATACAATATAGCATATAACATATAACACATAACATAAAACATATAATACATTACACATGTATATATACCACAATGTAACATATAACATATGGCATATTACACATTACATATTACATATGTATATATACCACAATGTAACATATAACATATGGCATATTACACATTACATATTACATATGTATATATACCACAATGTAACATATAACATATGGCATATTACACATTACATATTACACATGTATATATACCACAATGTAATATGAAATATATAGTATGTAATATGTAATGGATAATGTTATATAATATATAATATGATATATAATATATAATATATAACATACAATATATGATGCATAATAAGTATGTAATTGTCTTAGGATTTTGCTGCTGTGAACAGACATTATAATCAAGGCAACTATTATAAGGACAACATTTAATTGGGCCTAGTTTACAGGTTCAGAGGTTCAGTCCATTATCATCAAGGCAGGAACATGGCAGCATCCAGGCAGGCATGGTGCAGGAGGAAATGAGAGTTACATCTTCACACCCATAGTGACATAGTTCTCCAACAGGGCCACACCTACCCCAACAAAGTCACACCTCCATATAGTGCCACTCCCTGGGCCAAGCATATTCAAACTACCACAATAATATATATTACATATGCATACATGTACCACAATGTAAAATATAATATTTGTATATATGCATGTTCATAAATATAACAATACAACCCGCTGAGTCCATTTAGCATTGCTTATGTGTGCATGTGTTTTAAGGCTGACCACTTGTGATTGGATGAACTATCAGGCCAATGGACTATCAGGAGGCTTGTCCCTGGAGAAGACTGATCCTTCCTCGTTTCAACAGCCATTCATCACCTGTAGCTCTTCATCTAAGAGTGGGGCCTTGTGAGATTGCCCCACCCAACCTTGTGTGTGCTGGCAATTGAATCTTTGTCCCTTGCAAGAGCAGTTGTTTTCAGTGTTCCTAACCACTGAGCCATCTCTCTAGCCCCAACAGTGTTATGTTTTCAAATAAGGGAATTACAAAGCCAAACTCATGGATTAAAATAATTTATTTGTGCTATCTCTTAGGTGTTAATGAAACTGTAAAGCACATTTCAAAAGAGGCAAATCCCTGTCTTAAAACTCCATAGCGGGAGCCCAGAGAATTCTGAGATGGCAAAATGATATTCCTCTCTGTATAAAGCAAACTACTTCAGCATGAGTGTTTAAATAAAGTGTTCAGACTCAGACATGCCAGGATTCCATTTTCTGTACAGCTGACATTTTAATTTAACATCACACACATAGTTTAGTGTAGTCCAAAAAGGATTTAAACATCTTCAGGTTGATTTTTTTTTTCTCCCAAGATTTACATGGAATTGATGCTCTGTAGATGATTTGTAAGTTCAGAGTCATCTGGACAGTGTATGTGTGTGTGTGTGTGTGTGTGTGTGTGTGTGTGTGTAAGCAGGCATGAACCTGGGGTACACATAGATCAGCCACATATATGATTCCTTCTCAGATGCTGTTTCTAAGACAATATCTCACACTGAACTGGACACATCAATTCAGTAAAGCTAGTTACTGAGCCCCAGGGAGTCTCCTGGCTCCTTCTCCCTGGCATTGGGAATAGAAGCATACACCTCCCTGTCTGATCATGCTTGCACAGTGGGTACTCTGCACACTTAGCCATCTTTGCAGTCTCCTCAGGTCAGTTTCTTAAACCCCTAGTTGGTACCAGGGACAGAATCGGCTGGAGCAGAGAGGGAGGAGACTCCTTGGTGTTCCTTGAAGTTACCATGGTGACCATGATTCCAAATGGTTTCAGACAAGTTCCGTTCCTTCCTGGACTATAATCAGTTCTAGGTGTTCTTATGTGAAAGCAAAACCTCAAAAGTTACTCAGGCTGAATATTTTTAAGTTTGGAGGGTGGCAAACATTTTGAAAACTCCAGGGTTCCTTCCTAGTTGCTCCCAAGTTTGGGAAGGGCCCAACTGTGGTCCTGTAGTAATGAGAAAATGAAACAATATGAAAGAGGCTGCCAGGCTTAGGCTTGCAAGTGGGAGATGGATGGCCAGTGTGATGAACCCCGACAGCGCATGAGCTGGGCTGCTTGTGGAGTTCCCCAGCCATCGATCACACTTCTGCAGGAGCCGAGGTGTCATTCTGATGCACTTCAAATCCCGAAGGGCTGGTAAAATGAATGCAATTGGGGGCACAAATTGAAGCTCCCTTGCCTTCAAAGGATATTAACAGAGACAGAGAAGAGCAAGCCAGGAGCCTCCACATTCTCTAAGTTCTTAGCAAAGGCCTCCTGCCTTGGACCCCAGTTCCTCTCATGGGCTTGCTTGCTCCCTGGTGACAAATGCTAAACCCTTAAATAAGGGGTTTCTGCCTGCACTGGCATTGGCCAGGAGACCCACAAACCTGCTGTCCTTTCCTGTCTTTAATATTTACCTAATTTGAACAAAATTAAGACTAGGGGGTTTATATTGCTCCCAGAATTTAGAAGGATAAAAGTTATTTGCAAGAATTGAAAAGAAGATGGCTTCTGAAAACTTCTGACTTTCTGGGCACTAACGAATCTATAGGTGATTCATCCATAATGCATATGGCTTATGAATCTCTGCAGAGAAGTATAGGGAAGCTAGCTGGAATTTTGGGAAGATGTTCCTTTCTCTGTACACCCTTGTCTGAAGGGGAGTGGGAAATGGAAGTTTGCCTCCTAGCTCGGAAGACAGATGGTGGGCTGTGTTCAAATTAAGACTTGCATAATGCCAAGTGCAGAGCAATGTTTATCATTCAGATCTACACTCGTGTCCATGTACGGTTCAAAGTGAAGTGGTGTGGTCATGTTCCTGGGTGATATTCCCGGGTGTTAACAGTGGACAGTCAGGATAAAGGGTAAAATACCTAGATTGTGAGTGAGTGAATGAATAAATGAATTGGTAGATTAATGAATCTAAGTGATTTATGGCATCCGCTACCCATTAAGGCAGCTAGGGTGGATGCTTAAAAGGTGGGGTAGCGAGAGGTTGAAAGGAGGGTGGTTAGGCCTGGCTAGCGGCATCAGCCTTGAAATTATCCTGCACAGTTTGGTAAGATTGACACAACTGACAACCAAGGAGAATGCAGAAGGGGTTATTTTGAGGGAATGGCTATTGAGATGCCAGCTGGAAAGTCCTAAGTGCCAGCAGCTAAGCCCTGGCTGGGAGGACACTTCTGTAGGAAGAGGAGAGGCAGTCGGAAATGGGTTTTGAAGAGAGCACACTAATTCATCCTAGCTTCAGTGTCTAAGAAGCATTAGAAGAATGGAACCCCACCCTGCCATTTCAGCCAACCAGGCAGGTGGCTTCTCTCTCAGGCCCCATCATCCACAAGACTTGGATATAGTTGTGGCTGTGCCCGAGCACAGCCTAGATTTGGTCTTTTCATTTCTATGTCAATGTTGCTCAGGTAGCTAAATGGTATTCCTAAGGATGTGTGCATACCCTTTGACCACATTTTAGGAGTGGGCAGGTACCCAACAGCTCAGAAGCTTCCTGGTCACCACATTCAAAAGATGTGTGTCTGATGGCCTCTTGTTGAGAAGAGCTCTGTGTAAACCTTCCTGGTGCTTCGTTGGCCATTATTTGGTTCTTGGAATGGTATAGGTGGGGTGTGTGTGTATGTGTGTGTGTGTGTGTGTGTGTGTGTGTGTGTGTGTGTGTGTGTCTTTAATAAGGTTCTAATATGATAAATTTGAAGGTCTATTGAGCTGCCTGAGTACAAGAGTTATAGGTATGTTTACAGCCTATTAGGGATGGTGGTGCCTCCTTCATCCTTCTTTTTTCTCCTTCTCCTTCCTCCTTCTCCTTTCTTCTTCCTGTCTCCTGTCTCTTCTCCTTTCTCCTGGACCCCCTCCTTGTCTTTTTCCTCTCTTCCCTTTTATAGAGTTTACATGTAATTAGGAATGTGTCCCTGGGCCTGGCTTGTTTCACTTAATATACCCTCCTTCTACACTTCATAGACTATTTTTTCTTTTTAAAGGCTGAATAATACTCCATTGCTCTTAACCCATTCATCAGCAGATGGATACTTAGGTATGAGGGATGGTATTTTGTGCATAATCTATAAGAGTGTGTGGTGTATTTCACATTTTAGGACCGCTTAGACAAATTTCAAAACTTCTCATTAGGAAACCGAGCATATGCAATGATAAATGTGCAACTGGTTTGTGTAGCTTCACCGTCCCGTATTCATAAATCATAGTATCTCTGTATCCCATAATGATATAAAATTATATCCAGTTCACAGAATAATTTTTGAACAGAAAAGCCAGCCTCCTCCCAAGTAGACATTTTCTTCAGTAAATAAAGGCTCACTCCATCTGTGTTCCCCCTGGTTCAGTCAAACAGACAGGACATCAGCATGTCCTTCTCAGAGTGGGATGCTGACTCCTTTTTCCTGGGAGGGAGAAGCTGGGTCCTGACACCTCATTCTGCCTCCTGTGGGTTGTCTCCTCTAGGGGGATCATCAACTGTGTAGCTTGCTCCCACCTCCTTCCTGTACTCCCTCTAGAATGCCTCTGATTTTCTAAGCATATGAAGAAATGAATCCAGGCTATGGATGGTTGGAACTTCCCCTCAGTCATTCTCAGCACTGAGCCATCATCACACACCATTGTTTCCCAAGCCTCCTGAGTCAAGTCACCCTTCGTGGTGTGAGCATCCCATGGTCTCTTATTAGTCCTGAATTTTTTTAAAAAGATTTATTTATTTTATATATGTGAGTACACTGTTGCTGTCTTCAGACACACCAGAGGAGGGCATTGGATCCCATTACAGATGGTTGTGAGCCACCATGTGGTTACTGGGAATTGAACTCAGGACCTCTGGAAAGAGCAGTCAGTGCTCTTAACTGCTGAGCCATCTCTCTAGCCCACTCCTGGATTTTATTTTTTAAACTTCAATTGTTCTTTCTTTTACAATCTCATACATGTATGGGGACATAATTCCTGGGATCCCCTACCCTCTCTAGTCCCCCTCCTATTTGTAATCACTTACCTCCTCCTCCTTAAAATTCACTTTCAAATATTCCTTTTGCTTTTCTGTTCTTTTCCTTTCTTTCTTTTTTTCTTTTTCTTTTAATTTTTCATTTCATTTCTTTGTTGTTGTTGTTGTTGAGACCTATTGAGTGGGCTTCTTACAGAATGCACAACTGAAGACAATGACTGCCCATCCCCAGGGTTCCTCTGTAGCTGCACCCTCCCCCACTCCTGTGTTTTGGTGCTCACGTGGTCTTTGCTGCTTCCTGCTCTGTGTCCTTTGACAGGTTTCTGTCAGAGTTTGAGGATAGAGCACAGGGATGGAGTGGGAGGAATTTCTGGGCTTTCATCCTGAGCATGTAGGAGAGTGGCCATAGCAGAGGGAAGAGCCTGCATGTCACTTCAGGCTCTCACCTCACTAGCTTCCAGTTGGACTCCTGCCCTTCACTTTCTACACTTGTGTGGCTTTGGGAAAGCTAATTAAGGACTCTGCTCCCCAGTGGTCCTGCCTACAAAACAGGAATGACAATGCTTATTACACACCACACACTCACATACACCACACACACATACACACACACACAAACCATACACACACCCACATACCCACACCTCCCCCCCCCCACAGTAATGGTTGATCTGCTTATCTTGGGTGCTGGGCAACTGGGTCAGTGGGCGATTGGTGTAAACAAATTTCGATGGCAAAATTGTATTCTTGTCCAAGCTATAGCTATTAACCCTAATCCTCGTAAATTATAAGACTCAGACAACGTGACAAGTGCAGGGGCTGATGGCAGAGCAACAGTCATGACACACAGACACACACACATACCACACCACACACACACACACACACACACAGCCCACTCCCACACCTATGCCTTATTAACGTCAGAAGCATCGAGGCCAAGTTGACTTCATTGATCAGACTAAATGCTTAGTCAATGGGGACTGGGACTCTTGATAGGATTAGAAGGATTAGAGGTTTGGCTTGTTGTAGAAATGTCTCTGGGGGTGAGCTGTGAGATTTCCAAAGTCCACATTGGGCCTAGTATTTTTTCTTTCTTTCTCTTGGCCAATGGTCTGGATATAGCTCTCAGTTACTCCTCCAGCACCATGCCTGCTGTGTTTTCCCCCATGATGCTAATGAACTAAACCTCTGAACTATAAGCAAGCCCCCAATTAAATGCTTTCTTTTTTAAAGAGCTGCCTTGGTCATGGTGTCTCATCACAGCAATAGAACAGTAAGTAAGACAAGGACTATGAATGGCTTCTTTTTGGTCAGGCTGCCCTTTTTGAACCCTCATTGCTTTCTTTCTGTGTCCTAGATCCTTTTGCTGTTTTAGAAAACTCTCTTTCTGTATGATGAAGGCAAGGCCCTGCCCCCTGTGTTCATTCATTTATAGCCAGTGGCCCTCAGATGCCAGGTGTCCTGACTCCTTGATATTTGCAGTTTTCGTCTGGTTTGTTTTGTTGTTATTGTTGTTCGTTTTTTGTTTTTGTTTTCTCTCTAGCTGCTTTGAACTCAAAAACTGCAACAAGTAGGTTGTACTGGTTTCCAATGGTTCCATCTGTCTCTCTTTTCCTTGGACATGCTACTGCACATAAACTTTGAATCCCTAAGGGAAGCACTTTTAAATGAAAACTAGATAGTGTCTAGTCTGCACCAAGGAAACTAGAGCAAACTGATACTCTTGGCTAGTTGGATGGACACCTGGAGAATTCGCAGGCAGAGGATGATGTGTTTGGTGTGTGTGTGGCCAAACATACTGTGCTTTAAAGATCATAGAACCAGATGGCCAGAAACTCCATACTGAAGCTCCGTCTTGTGCAAAGCCTTTTTCCCTTGCTGTGCACAACCAGAAAGAAAGCAGGATGACCCCTGACCTTCAAGACTTGGTTGTGCCTTGTGGGACTTCGTAAGGGTATCTTGGTTCTTGGCTGGGCATGGGCCTGAAACCCTGAGACTCCAAGGGAGAAACGGCAGGAGTTCGGCCACGTCCCCAGAACCCAGGGTCCTGACAAGCAGTCTAATCTCCATGGACCTACATTGTTCAGTCACGTAGGCCATTACAACCCTTCCCAAAGTGCACAGGTATAGGGTGTGACTACAGGCCTCAGTCCTAGAGATTTACATACTAATGAAGGTCAGAGGGCAGAGCTAATTAAGCATTCTCCCCAGACCCTTCCCACTTCTCCCTCCCTATTTAACTCAGGGCAGACCTGAGTTTGAGGGGGTGGTGGTACATCCAGATCCATCCACCACCCACTATGAAAATAAACCCTTTTGGAACCAAGGACTTCCTTGTATCATTGGGGCCTTGCCGTCGCCAAAGCTTCTAGCCTCTGGAACTTAGACTTTCTCCTGTATGTGGGACCTGCCACCTGGAAGCCTCCAGGACTCCTCCTGCTGCGGACCTTTTTTCCTACAGTGCCTTCATCGGCTGCACAAGCTCACCAACAGAGTCTAACTGCACATGCCAGCAGCTTTGATACAAATACATAAGCTGGGTGTCCTCATGGAGTGTCCCCTAAGCTCATCAGCAAATCCCTGATGGTGGTAATGGTTGACCTGCTTATCTTGGGTGCTGGGCAGCTGGGTCAGTGGGTGATCTGTGTAAATAAATTTCGATGGCAAAATTGTATTCTTGCCCAAGCTTTAGCTATTAACCCTAATCCTCGTAAAGTATAAGACTCAGATAACGTGACGGGTGCAGGGGCTGATGGCAGAGCAACAGACGTGATAAATAAGAATGTGTGCAGATTTTTATTACTTTTCCACTTGCTTGACAAACTGCCTAACAAAACACTGTACAGAAAGAAGGGCTTAGTTTTGCTCGTGGGTTTTGGGATCCAGTCTATGAAAGTGGGGAAGACAAAGCAGCAGGGTGTCATCATCACAGAGAGGGATTGTTACCAAATTTGAGATCATAGCCTTTGCCCCTCCCTTCCCAGGAGTTAGGTGAAGTTATATGTCCTCAGTGAGTTAATTAAAAACAGCCAAATTAACAAGAAAAAGGAGCAAAAAGAGAATTATTCACTCCAGCTACATTGGGAAGAAGGACAACAACATCCAGTGACCCTACTATGATCTCAAGTTTATCTTCAGAGTCCTTACATGGGGTGGAAGTTTAAATAGAGGGCTGTGAATAGTCACACCTGAGTATAGGGAAATCTATGATCAGAGACTTATTTCTTCATTGATTCTAGGTCATGTCAAGTTATCCGTAAATATAGACCATCATATAAGCATTAAATTACAACTCTGCTCAGTGCCACCAAGTGTAGAGAAGGTACAGTGGGGTGTGAGGTTGGGACAGTCAGAGCTTCTCTATGGCTGAAGTCATGGACCAGCTCATGAAAGAATATAGAATGCAGAAGAGGGTTAGAGGGAAAGATAAGGAAGACTGAGCCAGATGGGGGCAGTGGAAAACACTGAAGCCCTGTGGTAAGTGCACAAGATGAGGGCCAGGGGTGTGTGCCATAGGTAGTTGGTACCAGATGGGGTGGAGAAAAGTTAAGGAGAAATGGAGGCAGAGACACAGAGAGACAGAACACAATAGTGATGGATGGAGAAGGGTAGGGTAGAACCCAGAGGAGCAAAGGAAAAGGATGAGGATACAAGCTTGAGAAAAACTGACCCCCATGGGGTAGTGCTGTTCATAATGAAAGACTGGGGGTCTTTGACATTATCCTAGCAGTGACAGAGGGTAAAAGCTGCCTACCAGTAGGTGTGATCAGGGCTAGAGTTGGCAACGTCACTGTTTTAGTTAGGCTTATGTTGGTGTGATAAATGCATGACCAAGACCAACTTGGGGAGGGAAAGGTTTATTATACTATAGAGTAGAGTCCATCATCAAGGAAAAAAAAAAGCAAGAACCTGATGACAGGAACTGGAGCAGAGAGCAGAGAAAGATGCTGCTTACAGGCTTGCTCCTCATAGCTTGCCTAACTTGCTCTCTTGTATACCCAGAGCCACCTGCATAGGGGTGATACCACCCATAGTGGGCTGGGCTTTCCTACAATAATCCTCAGTCAAGAAAAACACCTCTACAGGCCAGTTTTATGGGCCATTTTCTCAATTGAAGTTCTCTCTTCCCAAGTAACTTAGGGTTTTACTGCTGTCAACAGACACCATGACCAAGGCAACTCTTATAAGAACAACGTTTACTTGGGGCTGGCTTACAGATTTAGAGGTTCTGTCCATTATCATCAAGGTAGGAGCATGGCAGCATCCAGGCAGGCATGGTGCAGGAGGAGCTGAGAGTTCTTCATCTTCATCTAAAGGCTGCTAGGAAAAGACTGGCTTCCAGGAAGCTAGGATGAGGATTTTAAAGCCCATGCCCACTATGACATACTTCCTCCAACAAGGTCACACCTACTCCAACAAGGCCACACATACTCTAACAAGGCCATACCTCCTAATAGTGCCACTCCTGGGCCATGCATATTTAAACAGCCACACCAGGTATGTCTAAGTCTTTGCTGAATTGATAAATATTGTGTATATCCTCAAGGATAGTCAGCACATCTCACAGTTGCCTTATCCCTTCCTTCATTTCTTCTTGTAGTTAGCTTCTCTGGTTGGACCACATGTCCTTCTTGTGGCTACTTAGTATCCAAAGTCAAGTTCTAGTACCTTCCAACAGTCTACTTAAATTTGAACCCACCAAGGATTAGTCTCTTGATTACTTACCCCTGTGATCTATTCCTCTTGAAAGGCTCCCGTATACAGCCAGAGGTAAGCTTTAGTGTTCTACTGAGTCCAAACAAGGTGACCATCAAGATGAACCATTGCAGTGTTCTGACTGTTTCAGGAGCAGAAACAGAGTATCACTAATTAAGCTTGAAGAACCTACAGTCTGCATTGCCCTGGGGCTGATTCACAGAGCCTCGAATCTATATGGTATAAGTGTGTGTGCAAAGAAGAAGGACTGAACACATTTAGCCAGTGTGTTTCACAGTTAATAGACCATGTGGCTTCCCTCTTTTGGGTTGAACACTGATTAAAATCCCGTTAGAAACCAATGTTCCAAAAGATAGGATGGGCAAGCAGGCATACCTGTCCCACTTCCTACTGCTGTAAATTCACAGTTTCTCCACCTTAATTGGAAGAGGAAGGCTTCCAGTTAAATTGTTTCAAGTTAGAATTACTTGTGTGACTTTCCACAAGAGTTCTGGGCTCAGATTGAGGCTTGGAATACTCCCTCTGAGCATCTGAGGGGATTAAAAGTTATGGTGTGTATAAAATAACTAATTGTGCTGAAGGTAATAAATCCCACCTTTAAAAGCTGCAGCTACTGTCTGGGGTGTTCATTGAAGCATCTTGTGTCTGGCTGGTGTTTGTAGGGAACCTTGCATTCACTGTAGTAGAGGTAGTAATTGCTTGCTGATCTGTGGGCTGAAACAGTCTACAGAAGCCACAGAGAGGCTGCTGATCTGCCACTGTGAGTGCGCCTCAAATAGGGGAAGAAAGAGCACGGAGGTTAGAAGCATGTTGGTCCTTTGCTATCTTTTCATTGTTGTGATAAACTACCTAGTAAAATCGTTTTAAAGGAGGATGGTTTAATTTTGCTGGGAAGGCATGGCAGTAAATGCATGAGAGTTGGTCCATGGCATTCACAGTCAGGGAGCAGAGAGAGATGGATGCTGGTGCACGGCTCACCTCCTCTCTTCTTGTTCACTCCAGAACCCCAGACTGTGGCATGATGCTGCCCACATAGACTCAAATAAGAAAGTTGCCAGGAAATGGCTGGACACCCCTTCCCATCAAGGCTTCCAGTGAGAAAATGGAACAACTGCAAGAAAAGCCACACATCTGGAAGGAGGAAGAAGGAGGCATTATGCAGATGACTTGTAAAGGGGTCATGGTGAGGCCCCAAGTCTTTAGAACATAGATCTGGCCCCTGCCCCATTACCCACGTCTGTTCTAAGGCTTCCCTTCTCTTTCTTACTAAGTTGTCTCTACCTTCTTATTCATTGCTCAGAGACACAAGAAGCTAGAAATCTCAGCAGATGTGATCCAGACTCAGATTCATGCCTGCAACATCAGACAGGAGTGGTACAGAGCCCAAGGGGATGTGAGAGAGAGTAGTAACTAGAGTTCAGAGTAGCCAGCTAAAGAAGACTATAGCAGACACCATTCTGGAGACCAAGGAACCACAGGCACCCTGCTGCCAGTCAAGAAGGAGGACGGAGCCAAGGACTTTGAGTCTTCTGGTCTCTTAATAGTGGTCCCACTGGGTGAGGATACCAGAAGCACTTTCATATACCCACCTTCATAGACTTACCCAGGGGTATGTTTCTATGGCAATTCTAAATCTATCCAAGTTGATAAAGAAGATCAACCATTCATCATATTCAGAGAAAAGGAGAGCAGTTAGTAAGTGAGAGAAATACATATTACATACATACATACACACACACACACACACACACACACACACACACACACACATACATACATACTCTGGGTCCAGGAATCTTTATTTTCATTTTTCCTAACGCCCAAGGAATTGAACAACTAAACTAGATTATTAGGGATACTGTAACGAGGGTGGGGATAGACCAGTACTTGCTGTGGAGAGAAAAGAGATTGAAAGAATGATACTGATGGGAACAGGGGCTAGAATTGGGTCAGGCATGTCCTTAGCATCAACTCTGAAGTCCTTGTTGGAGACCAGGGGAGAGTTCTCCTCCTGGTTTCCTGCTGTCTCTTTTCTAGTGTGGAAGCTGTTTGTAAGGACAGGATGGAAGCAGACAGGAGAAAGCTCTTAGGACAACAAACTAGTTCATTCTCCTTTTCTACATTACCTCAGTTTCTGCCATAAGACCTTTAAAAAAAATCCGGGAGATGAAGGGTTCCCTATTTCCTGGGAGTGGTTCCTGCTATGTGGGAGATTTGCTTCACCTCCTATAATAAACTTCTCTCTAAAACTCACCCTCTGTGGTCCATGAATTTCATTTTTCAAATTCACAAGACAAGAACTGGAAGTCCACCGGCTTGAGCCTATAGTTTTTTGGGAAATGAGCCACCCGAAGCCAAGCCGACCTGATGTGAGAGAGGAGTCTCTATTGAACTCAAGAACATTTTTAGCCGGGCAGTGGTGGCGCACGCCTTTAATCCCAGCACTTGGGAGGCAGAGGCAGGCGGATTTCTGAGTTCGAGGCCAGCCTGGTCTACAAAGTGAGTTCCAGGACAGCCAGGGCTACACAGAGAAACCCTGTCTCGAAAAACCAAAAAAAAAAAAAAAAAAAAAAAAAAAAAAAAAAGAACACTTTCGATTTTTCCCTTGTCAATATGCCTTGATTTGAAAAAAGTATTTTATCTCATACTTTTTCCTTAAAGATTTATGAAACTGCTAGGTGTACGTGACATTGGCTGAAGACCTTGAGGGAAAATGCCTAAGAAGTATCTAGAATCTGTGGTGACTTCAAACCCTGTAGGTACACCAGAAAGAAGAATGAGCAAAGATATGAACAGGCCATCTAAGGAGGGATAGCTAATGAGCCATGGAAAGATGACCAGCCTGAAGAGCATCGTGGACACTCCAAATAGTTAATCTCTGAAGAAAGTATGCACCAGTCAGGTCAGTCAATAACAAGTCATGTGCCCAGTAGCATAAGAACCTGCAGCATGGAGGGGTCCTGACACCCTTGTGATGCAATGGGAATCTTAAATTGCAAGATGTAATTGGAGTGCCCTAGAGCAATCATGCAACATGGTCAGTCAATCCTTTCTCCGGACCTCAATTGTCTACAGCCTCTTGTCCATCCCTCAGCAGGAGCCCATCCTTTCTCCCCTCCCCTCCCCCCCTCTCCCCCCTCCCCTCCCCTCCTCCCCTCCCCTCCCCTCCCCTCCATGCTTCGGGAAGCTGCTCTCGCTGCTCTTTGCTTTCTGCTTTGGGTATCTTCAGTAAGTGGGACCACTACTAAGAGATCTCAGAAGGCTGACAGTCCCTTGCTCCCTTCCCCCTTCTTGATTGGCAGCAGGATGTCTGTGGTTCCTTGTTCTCTAGAATGGTGACTTCTGTGGTCTTATTTAGCTGGCTACTCTGAACTCTAGGTACTACTCTCTCCCATATCCCCTTGGGCTCTGTACCACTCTCATCTGGTGGTGTAAGCATGAATCTGAGTCTGGGTCACACCTGCTGAGATTTCTAGGTTCCTGTGTCTCTGAGCAATGAATTAGATGAAAATATAGGTGGTTTATTAAGAAAGAAAAGGGAAGCCGGGCGGTGGTGGTGCACGCCTTTAATCCCAGAACTTGGGAGGCAGAGGCAGGCGGATTTCTGAGTTCGAGGCCAGCCTGGTCTACCGAATGAGTTCCAGGACAGCCTGGGCTACACAGAGAAACCCTGTTTCGAAACCCCCCCCCCCAAAAAAAAAAGGGAACCCTGAAAACAAACAGACATGGATAACGAGGCTGGGGCCAAATCCATGTTCTAAAGCCTTTGACTGTCACCATGACCCTTTACAGGTCATTTGCATAACACCTCCTTCCTCCTGTGTGCTTCCAGATGTGTAGCTTTTCTTGCAGTTGCTCCATTCTCTCACTGGAAGCCTTGATGGGAAGGGGTGTCCTGCCCTCCCTGGACTGCTGTCATATGCTCATCTTGACGTTTCTCCAACCCTACTCTCCTGCCACACCAGGGTTCCCTGTCTGCACACACACCCCCCCACCCTTCTTTGTGTCTCACCCTCAGCCATAGGAAACTTTTCCTGATAGATGTGTGCAGCTGCAACTCCTTGAGTTTGTTTTAATTGAGGAGAAGCCTTGCTTCGGCCTCTGAAGGACATGGCTAAGGATATTCATAGCAGCAACTCAATGGTGAAAGGTGGTAAATATGCTTCCTGCCCATCAAGAGATGATTAGGTATGGCAGAACAGGGTGTATTTGTGTAATCAAAAATGACATAGTCATTGCTGTATAGTTGCCCAGACAATGAAGGCAGTGTTATGACTGGGTCATTTCACCTATTGGCTCAGTCAACCAAAGACTTGATTCAGCAATGTCCTGTAAGGAGGGCAGTATGCTCTGTGGTAGAGATGGAGAGGAGAAGGATAAAGAAATGAATGTGAGGCTCTTGTCTTTTAAGACGTCAATGCCCAGGAGCATATATGACCATGCAAACAGAAACACATATACATCCTGTGTCTCACACACCTGAACACACATAGACACACACACATATATATTCTCATGTGCTCACACATACACGTATACACCTGCACATACACAGGGACACGAACAGATACATACACCCCCACACAATGCCCATTCACATGCAGACACATACACATAACCTAAGACACATATATGTGCCTGTGCACACATAAGCACATGTATGTGTGCACATACACAAGCACATGTTTACCCACACAGAATTCAGCCAGACAAGAACCCAACAATATTAAAATAAATTTTAATACTTTCAATGTGAAGTTATAAAATGAGTTAGCATCCTCCTCTCCTTCTTCTTCCTTTCTATCCTCCTCTTTCTCTTCCTTCTTTTCTTCTTCCCTCTTCTTTCTCTTCAGAGCAGAGAGAAATGGATACATCCATGCTCACTTGCTCTGCACAGTTTCACTATTCTTAAATACTTCAGCTTCTCCCCTCCCCACTCCCATCCCCTGCATAGGGGATGACACTGCCCACAGTCCATGATGAGATGGGTCTTCCCACATGAATTAGCCTCATTAAGACAATGCTCCACAGACGATGGCCACAGGCCAACCCAGTGTAGACAATCCTTCATAGAGCCTCCGATCCCAAGTGATTCTGTCCTGTTTCAAGTTGACCACCATAACTGGTAGGCTTCTCTATATTTTGAGATTTGGTCAAGACTAGGATATGCTATGGCATGTTAGAGTGCCTTTCGGCTTAACCTTTCGCCGAAGTACACTTTTCTTTTAGTGTATCTACATCTTATCTTTTTGTTTGTTTGGTTGGTTGATTTTTTGAGACAGGGTTTCTCAGTGTAGCCCCGGCTATCCTGGGACTCATTCTGTAACCAGACTGGTCTTGAACTCAGAGATCCACCTGCTTTTGCCTCCCAAGTGCTGAGATTAAAGGCTTGCACCACCGCTACCTGGCTCACATATCACCTTCTTACCACAGTAGATGTGTAGGGATTCCCTTCTGTAGAATCATCCTAGGAGTCACACTCAGTAGAAGTCCCCCACTTGTCCCTGCATCCTCCCTATCCCCACCTGCCCATATGTATATCCTCCCTAACTCCTTCAGCCCTTTATGATATTGGTGTGGTGTTCTGTCTTCTACCCTGGCCCAGAAGCTCTATGAGAGCCAAGGCCCTTCATCTCCCTTCCTGTGTGAACCCCAGGGTCTGACAGCCCCCTGATGACATCTGCATCTAGCCTTTTGAGATGAAGCCTGTGAGTTGCCTAGACACTCACTCCTTTAGAAGATCCAGAGTGTGTATTTAAAAGAATGTCTTCATAGGGGAAGGAGAAACTGCACTGAGTGCTGTGGTGTGTGTGTGTGTGTGTGGTGGGAGGCAGCATTTGAGGCTGCATATCAGAGAAGAAAGCAAACTTCTTTACTCTTCTAAAAAGCATAAAGAGAGGAATGAAGAGAAGAAAGAGGGGGAGGGAGAAAGAAGAAAGGGAAGAAAAGAAAGACAGAAAGAAGGTTTACAATGAGGTGAATTCATATAAACACCGCAGGGGCTAGAGTTTGAAGCATGTCTCTCCTAAGAAGCTGTGTGTCTTTTGTGGTTTACTTAGCCCCTCTGAGATTCAAATTCTTACTAAATGAGGATACTGTCACACTGCTTCACTTCCTTGAGAGGCTTACCATATTCACCTTTGGTATACTTGAAACAGAATGGGATAGGCACGCTCTCACACTGCACAGTCTATGCAGGACCTCACTTCAGTAGAACATGAAAGCAGAGAATGAGGTTAGCATGCCCACAACACATGGGACAGGAAAGCAGTCTCCAGCCCCATCTTTGGCCCATGGGACTCCACACTGAGTTATCTTCTGCTAAGGTGTAAGTTCTCCCAGAAAGGGGAACCATGGGCAGTATCATATGCCGTATAGGTGTTCTGGGCAATCAGACTAGGCAGTAGCAGCATGAGTGGGTAGCAGAAGAGAAGGGACTGGGATGGGACCATCTCCTATGATGACAAGGATGTGGGGAGAGAACACTAGGCAGAAGCAGCCATTGGCTTATACTACCGCCACAGCCAGTCCTCCAGTGAGGTGGGAGGGAGGCAGGGGCAGGGGAGGTAGTTGATGCCTGAGTGGTAGGGACATCAGGTTCACTGGGACTAGCAAAAGGGGATGTGACTGTCACTCTTTGCAATGTGGGAGCCACTTTCAGAGTGAATGGGGGGCAGGGATACGTTGTAGCTTGAGGTTTTAAAAGATACCTCTGAGTTGTTGTAAAGCACGACTACCGGGATGTGTAGAGTAGGGGGCTGGGGCTTGGAATGGGGATGGGAAGGGAGGAGCAGAGACCTATGAAGCAGTGGGAGTGGAAATGATACTGGAGTTGACTTTGGAAGGCTGAGCTTCTTGCCCTTGAACTTAAGGGACTTTGGGTTTGAAAACAATCAGCAGATCTAAGAGCAGCCCCGCAGATCTGGCAGTAACCACAGCAGGTCATCCTTATAAGGTGAGCAGGGTTGGGGCAAAAGCATTCTGGATCTACGCAGTTGGATCCGCAGTACCGCTGGCTTGGGTGGTGCGGTATGAAGCCGTTTTTTAGGGCTCAGTAACCTAAGGCACTGCCTCTGCTATCTTTCTACTGGGTTCTGGTTGTTGTATTTTAATTGTTCTTGCGGTGTTAGGGTAATAGACTCCGTCATGAAATGAAATGCCCTTCAAAAAAATGTTACGGTATTTAAATGAAGAGGTAAGTGATTGCTAGAATTCAGTTTGGTTCAAAGAAAGTTGTTTAATGAGTTTGGAGGGTACTGCTGCAGACAGACCTTTAAACCAAATGTCAGATGATCTTCCTATTGAAAACACCGAAGACAGGAATTTGTAATGGGCACATTAGGAGACTTTCCTTCTGCAAATGGGATTAGGGTGATACCTCTGCATTCGGAAGTTAATTGAGTTTAAATGAAGGCAATTTGGCTGAAGTTGAAAAATCAAAGGGATGGGGGCGGGGCGTCCTTTGGGGCAGAAGCACTCTGGAAAATTAGCTAGAAGCAGGGAAGAGGACTAAGTGTGATCAGGCGACTCGTCCTTCACTAGTGGGATTGTCCTTCATGTTCTTGGTTTTGCGGGTGGGCTGTGCTGGGAGAGTAATAGGTAGGTAGCATGGTGAACAGACTTGGAATTCATAGGGTTCAGTGCCCCTGAGTGAACTTACCATTCTGCCTGTGTGTGTGTGTGTGTGTGTAAATGTGTGTGTGAATGTGTATGTGAATGTGTGTGTGTGAATGTGTCTTTGGGGACTGTCCATATACCTGTTGTGTTTGTGTGTGTGAATATGTGTGAATGTGCGTGTGAATGTGTGTGTGAATGTGTGTGTGAATGTGTCTATGGGGGATTCCATTTGCCTGTGAATTTGTGTGTATGTGTGCCTGTGTGCACCTGTGAATGCCAGTATGCAGGTATTGTGTGTGTAAATGCATGCATTTGGCCATGAATGTGCATGTGAAAGTGTGTATGTGTATATTTTGCATCCACAATGACTTCAATTAACAGAAAGATGTGATATTTTAAGGCAATATGAGTCTATTAGGATTTGTTTTGTTTGAATGTTTTGCTTGGTTTGTCTGTTTTTTTTTGAGACAAGGCTCACTGTGTAGCCATGGCTGGTCTGAAACTTACTATGTGCCCCAGGCAGGCTTTGAATTCACAGAGACTCACTTGTCTCCCACGTGCTGAGATAAAAGATACCACCACACCCAGATTATTGAATTTATTGAAGTTTAGTTGGAGTAGAGCCGAGATGCAAATTGGCTCTGTTATTGTAAAGCTACAAACATTTCCTATCCGGCTCCTTACAGAATGAGTTTGTGCGACTGCAGGATAGAACACTGCCTGGCTTGGTGCATAATGGGTATCAACAGGTATTTGTTGTCGAGGAAACACACTGGGGACATTCTGTTGGGGCTGGAGTGCAGGGAGCTGGCCATATTGTCATGGTAAACATCGTGATTCTGCACTCCGTGTTTTCTGTCTGATTTTGTAAATCAAAAAACGTTTTTGGTTCTGCTCAAGGGACAAACGACAAAATGCTCTTGCAGCTGTGGGTTTAGAGCTGCAAGACACCAGCGTGTCGCCTTCTGAGAGCAAGCATAGTGTAAAACCCTCGCATGGACACGCTACCTCCCAACTATGGCACGTCCTATTACCCTGTGTGATTTAAAGTTTGCAGCCCACGGGTGCTGTGACTGGCAGGTTCTCGAATTGTCCTTGCTTCTCACAGCACTGTGACAGTTGGTTGGGAAGGTGTGGCTCAGAGAAGTGACATGACAGCTGGCGATGGGGGATTGAGAAAAGCAGGCTTGATGTCTGAGTGAAGCCAATAGGTTTCCAATGTTGTACCCTGCCCTCTATAGCTAGAATGTGTGCATGCCTCTCCCCAATTTATATGTTAAAATTCTAACTCCCAGGTGGTTACCTAGGGGATTGGTGTTTGGAGATGATTAGGTCCTGAGGGTGTGGTCCATGATGATGAGGCTAATAGCTTCCTCATTCATGGACCTTGTTTGCCTTTTTCAGGATGTAAGGAAATGCTGCAGAGATCCCATGTATAAGCAAGAATGGAGATTTACTAGTTCCCTTTGAGCCTGGACTTCCAGTGCTCAAAACCATAGGAAATAGCTACTGGTATATAGTAGTAGCTAGCTTTTCATAGCTGTGAAAGAAAACACATCGATGGGCAATTTAGAAGAGGGGAGGTTTTGTCGCAGTCTCAGAGGGTTTATCAATGCTCATTGGTTCCTCTGAGCTTCATAACATTAGGACAGAAGGAGAATTTAGAGAAGACTCTTCGCTTTGTGGCCAACCAGGAAGCAGAGAGGGAGACAGAAAGCAACCAGGAATAATATACACCCCAGAGCCCACCTACTTTCGGAAGCTGATCACACCTCCTACATTTCTAGAACATACCAAGCTAACACCATCACAGTTGGACCAGACACTGACTTCATGAGCCTGTGGCAGCCATTACATATTGGAACTGTAGCACCCAAAGCATTCAAAATAGACTGAGATGCTGTCTTTTTAGATGGACAACGGATGATGGGGTGGTGGTGATGGGCAGGTCTGAGCCTATGGTCCGTGTTGTACATACTTAAGGGAGAAAGAGTTTGTCTGAGCTTATAGTTCCAGAGGGAGACTCTGTAAGGCTGAGGGAGTCATGGTGTAGCAGGTGGGCAGAGCAGGAAGCCGAGAGAGCATATCTACAGCCTCACACAGAAAGCAAAAGGGGGAAAGCTGGAAATGAAGGCAGGCTATGAACCCCCATGTCGTTCCCCAGTAGTATACTTCCTCTAATAAGGCTCTATGCCTTCAGTATCCCATAATATCTCCAAACAGTATCACCCATAGAGACCCCATGTTCAAATATGTGCAAGTATGGTAGACATTTCTTATTCAAACCACTTATTCGTACAGACATCACCTTCTACATGGACATTGGGGAGCATATACAGGCATGATGGACAGGTCTGAACCTGTGTCTGTGCTCAGTGGGGTCAGCTACATACCAACCATTGGCCACTTGTGACCTGAATCTTGCTAGTAATCCCCACCATCCAGACACCTACAGAAGTGGCTCCCTGGGAAGGGTTAACTCAAGCCTTCTATCTAGATAGAATCCCCATTTCTCTGCTTTTGTGGCTTTGACCATAGACAGAAGCCCCGTATTCATTATAGTTCTTGGGTCATCATGTGCTGAGCCTTCACCATCACCTGGAAACACTTAACAAGGTACATCTTCATTAGGTACATAATAAATTGACTCATAAATGATTTTAATCTTGGAAGAGTCAAGCTTCAGGGGACAGGGCCCTGGAGTGAAAACATGGGTTAGAAGCAAGGTTATATTTTGAAGATTTTTGGACTACAGATGGATGTTTAGTTTGACATATGCATGAAAAATTAACTAGCCAAGGACCATTTCCCACCCCAAGATAGCTGGAATTCAGTGGTTTTGTTTCCTTTTGTCCCTATCTGTGGGTGTGTGGAATTTTGAGGTTTTCAGGGCTTCGGTTTGCTCAGACTGAGCTTTGTCTGCTGTCTGTAGAATTCAGATTAGCTCGCTCTCATGCTCTTCTCTCTGGGCCCTGAAGGATTTTAGGCATTTGATTGAGTTTGTAACCGCTGGGTTAGTTTCACCCCACCCCCACTCCACCCCCCACCCCACCCCCAGCCAAATCGTGTACAATAGCTCACAATGGCACAGAAGTTTTAGCGACATGTAATTGGGACTCAAGCTCCGGGAACAGACCTACTTGAATTAAGGGATAGAGGGCAGTGTCCCCATCTGGTATCAGCCAGCCCATTATCTGCCTCCCTTCCATCAGAACTCTGGCTAACCTGGGCCATTGACGAGACATCCGCTTGCTGCCCCCGCTTCTTTGCAGCAAAGAACAGCTTATTCTGGCCTTAAAGACACTGAGCTGTGGAACCATCTCAAAAAATAGCTCATGTGGGAAAAGTTAGTCTGGGTTTTTGGCTCAGTCACCAGTTAGTTCCTGGGATTTGTTGTGTAAGTTGTTCCCCATCGGTAGAGTGTTTGAGAGTCTTGGTTCTAGAAGCAGGTGAACTGGCTTCTGTTGTGGGCTCTTCGACTTAACCTGATCTTACAGGGTTCACCATACGGTGACCTGCCCCCAAGTCCGTACACGGCACCCCTACAGTTTCTTTTGTACTCCAAGCTTGGGTCGCGAGACTCAGCTTCTGCAAGCAGCGTTGTGAACGGAAGTGTCACCATACTCCTGGTCCTGGTCATAGATGCACAGGTGTATTCTTGATGGCCCTGTGTCATCTGGCCACAGCAGAGCTGAAGATGCTCTTGGGAGGTAGCAGTGTCCACCGTGACTCTTAGTATAAGATGGGTCACATCACCAAGCCTGTAGAAGGAGTCCAGGTCCTATCAGACCTTTTACTGAGGCATAGGACTGTGAGGCCCCTCTTAGGCACTTAGATTAAATTACCCTATTTCAGAAACTGGTCCCAGAAGTCAGGGCTGCCCAATCAGAAAACCTAAACCAAGGCAGTGGCTTGGTGGTCAACTGTCAGGTGTCAAGGGATCCGATAGCTAATAGAGACGGATAAGACTTTCATTCAAGGTAGCTGGTGATCAACCCTCAAATGAACTGTAGGTCTTGGGAAAGCAGGGGACTCTCATGACATCCATGTTTTATGCCCTGCAAGCCAGTCAAAGGATAGTTTGGCTTGGGAAAGAATTTCATTTGTAAGGAGAAACTGAAAGGAGAGGTGGTACCCTTGGAATCCAGGACCTTGTGAAATTGGGAAGGCCCCACTGTACCTCACCCTCAGAATTAGGATACTAGATGAGTGACTAAGGCTCAAAGTGAGCCAGAGACAAAGATCAGACCCATCATATTTGGAGGAAATGCCCAGGGCAAAGGTCATGTCAGAGGTCAAGTCTACTGCCCAGTGGAAAGAGCTAGAGGATGAAGAAGTCATTAGGGCAGTATGAAAAGACTTTAGACCATCGGAGAGGGAAATGAGCCCTGGTCTTCAGCACTTGAGGCTAGCATCTGCGTGGCCTGCTGAGGTAAAGACTGTTGCACCTCATTGTGTGTGCTGAGATGGCAGGGCATAGGAAAACTGAGATGCTCAAGAGGATCAAAGAGTTATAGACTCTTTGATGGAGGCAGGGGGAGTCCTCCCACTTATCAGAATCATTAAATGAACACAGACCCTCCCCCTGTGCTCAGTAGAGGATGATGTCCCTGTGTCTGTCTACCAGAGTTACAGATGTATCTCTCACACACTCGGCCATGCTTTCCAGCTTTCGTGTTCTGAGTGATGTATCCAACTCTGTCTCTGGCTCCCACATAGCAAATTGGGTAGGTCTATCATGTAGAGATTGTGTCCCTATTCTGTCCTTGAGCCTCATGGCGGGCTGGGCCTATCATACAGAGAAGGTATCCCCAATCTATCCTTAGACCCCATTGAATGTCGAGTATGGTACATAGAGAAGGTGTCCCTCCTCTGTCCTTGGACCACCATTTCACATTTCCCTGTTGAGGTTTAGTCTGTTGCTATGTAATTGTAATGCCACCAGGGATGAGGAAATCTTTATGTACTCCAAGCGATGCTATGTAACCTTGCTCCTTAGTTTAAAACTATTGGTTGAATAAAGACGCCTACAGCCTTTAGTTGGGCAGAAGAGAGGTGGCTGGAGTTTTGGTTCCTGGGCTTGAGGTCTGAGGCAGGACCTTGAGGAGGAGATGAGAAGGTGGAGAGAGGAGAAGATGCCATGGGATAAGTGAATCATAAAACAAGATCATGAGGGCTGGCTAATTGGTGTTAAGAGCAGCCCAGATAGATGGCAAGTTATAACTTGGGGTTATTGATACAGAGGTAGATACTAATAGTTTGGAAGGTAGATATGTGCCTAGCTCTGGTGCTTTAAAGGTTTATTATAAATATAAAGGTGTTTTTTATTTGGAAATCGAATGATCAAAAGTAGGGTAGAAAGCCCCAATTTAGATTAATAGTTATTATTACAACATATCCCTATTAGATTATGGATTTTTGAACCTGATGAGCCATCGCTCTATCTTGGTCCTCATCCACATTTCTGGGCAGAGTGAACAGATAAAGTTTTGTATTTTAGTCTTGGGGATAGATGAAATTGCTAAGACTATTGCTTGCCATTTGGGAATAAGGAATCCAAGTTAAGGCCTTGATGACACTTTGCTTTGTGTTTGCTCAGTAGCTGTGCAGCCCACTCCACCTCAAATCTTCTTTTACAGTTTGGTTGGGACCCAGAGCCATGGTTTTGCAGATAGGATCATGTTTTAAGGGATGAGTCACCTCCACTACAGGGATGTCCGGTGTCCCTAGTTTCTTCTATCATGATCTTTCCTGATGGGTGAACTTAGTGTAGACTGAACTGGTAGAATCCCAAGGTAGAGGTGCTTGGATCCTTATGTTGCCAACAGAAGAAAGCCAAAGTCAATGCATGCTAGATGGGCTATGAGCCCACAGGTCTTGGGCTTAAGCCGCCCACACTTAAAAAATAAGCCTTGGATCCAACCCCTCTGGTCCTCCAAGAGGCTGGGAACAGGCAGAGAAACCAATGCTACTATAGTCCTTAGCACTTGCCTTAGGTATGGGCAAGGAGGATGTAGAAAGGGAAGAACACATCAGTATTATAGCCAAGGACTGTAGTGGGGTATCTATGAGGACTTCCCACAGATGCACAAGAAGTGTGAGGGCAGCATGTATGATTCTTGTTGCTGTGAGGGCACTGTCCTTTTAGCTTTCCATTGCTGTGAGAAGCCACCATGACCAAGACAACTCTTATAAGGACAACATTTAATTGGGGCTGGCTTACAGGTTCGGAGGTTCAGTCTATTATCATTAAGGTGGAGCATGGCATTGTCTAGCCAGGCATGGTGCTGAAGGAGCTGAGAGTTCTACATCTTCATCTGAAGGCTGCTAGGGCAAGACTGGCTCCCCCTGGGTTAGGAAGAGGGTCTTAAAGTCCATCCCCACAGTGACACACTTCCTGCAACAAGACCACACGTACTCTAACAAGGCTACACCTCCTAATAGTGCCACTCCTTGAGCCAAGAGTATTCAAACCACCACAGACACATTGTCTACTTCATATTACTGTAAAGGAATACCTCATAAAAGCAACTTAGAGGTCAGTCATATTTGAGTTCTCTGTGTCAGAGACTCCAGTACATAACTCTATTGGGTACTAAGTCTTGTAGGCATGTCTTGTAGGACACAAGAAGGGTGAGCAGAAACATTTTATGGGAACAAAATACATTCCGCCAATAGATGCATTGGTGTTCCCTGGCTGTGGCAAAGGCAAAGGGGAACTCATGCTGATTGGTCCCTAAGTGTCCATATGACATAGCCTTGAATCACACAAGCATTGGGAGCTTCAGTCGAAGAATTGTCCAGATCAAGTTGGCCTGTGGGCATTGCTGTGCAGGAAAGTCTTGATTGTTAATGGACTGACTAGGTCCACTATGGGTGACACCACTCCCCATGGCAGGGGGTCCTAAGCTAGTCCTAGTCCTAGAATGGAAAGGACTGGCTGAGAGCTGGGACCATGTAGCTAACATGGGTACATTTGTTTTTCTCTGCTCTTGACTGTGGATATGATGTGAGTAGTTGCTTGAATTTCTTCCATGAATTCTCTCAGTGATGGACTGTGACTTGGAATTGTCAGATAAAATACCCATAACTTGGTTTTGGTCAGAAATGAAACTAGAACAGAAGTCTTCCATGGATGCTCTGGTATACAGCTGAGATCGTGAATTTGAGACTATATGAGGCCTGCAGGTCTTCCTGAAGGAGGTGTTTGCGTAGTGCTCCCAGGAGAACAATTTGGACCAGAGCCTTCGATGGTTTGTTATCAGGATGTTTGTGCCACGTCAGGCTAATGCACTTTTGTCAGTACTTAACCTAATTGCCCTGTAAATCCCTGTGATTATATGCTGTTTACTTCCTAAGACGTCCTTGGAACAAGTATGTAATTCACTTACGCATGAGTGGAACTGTTTCCCGATCGTTATTTTCTGTTCGCATCGAGTTTACTTACCTGTTTGTAATGTGAGACATTCAGTCCTTGTATTCATAACATGCACAGTTATGTGACAGACTCATTTTTGTGGACTGAAGGGTCAGCCCTGGGCCCTCCCATTCCAGGCAGCTGAGTGGTTCGAAGGATGTATCAGGAAGTAAAGAGCAAGGTGCCTCTATGGAAAAGAAGGCTTGCCGCTAATGAGAAATGTCAGACTTGGAGAAAATGAAAACTTGGGCTTGGGGAGATGGCTCAGTCAACAAAAGCTTGCTGTGCAGCATGAGGAGCTGAGTTTGATTTCTGGCACTGGTGTAAAATGCTGACTATGGCCGTCCCCACTTGTAATCGGAGTGCTGGGAAGCAGAAAAAGGAGGATCCCTGGGTCTCTTCAGCTAGCACATCTTACCTAACCACTGAATTCTAAGCCAGCAAGAGAGATCCTCCCCCAAAGGCTGGATGATAACTCAGGAAAGATGCCTGAGTGAGGTTGGCTTCACCTGTTAACACATAGACATATATATACAAACATATACACACAGCCATATACACACAAATGTATACACACAGACATACACACATGAGTACATGTGTGCATACATCTGTGCACCCCCCATACATGTGGATTAGCACACAAACATGAATATATAAGAAAGGAAAACAAGGTAGACCAGATGTCACTTCTACTAAATCAGGAAATGGACACATTAATGGATTTTGAGGTGTTGTTGCAGCCATTCATGTGAAATCAGGGCTCAAGGTTAAAACCCACTAATGTTTCTTCTCTCACTTTGAAAAGTCTCTAGAGGAGGGTGGCATGTCATGTTCATGAACAATGGTCATAGTTCTTGGCCAGAGCAAGAACCCGGTACCCTTGGGCTGTTCCATACCTCAGTCTGGTGATCCCAGCTGTGATAGGGGTATGGCCTGGTACCCAATTCCTTCAGGAAAATATGGAGAGAGAGGTGAGGAGGAGCAGAGCAGAACAAGGATGGAGGGCCTCACCCTGGGAACAGAATAAAGAAGTGTCGGTTCCCAGTCCAGGATGAGCGAAGGACAGACTATAAGCATCACCACGTGCTGACTCTTGATTTGTGCTTTCCTTCCACAGTCAGCACAGGGAACTGAGAGCCCCAACCCCTCCCTGGTGTACCGGAGGCTGAGTCCAAGCCTATTCATGATCTTGATTGATGGCTATGAACATCCCCCCATTGTCAGGTTTTCTGTGGCTTTCCAGAAGGGCAGTCTCTCATTTAAAGGCCAAGGGTGCAGGTCACAGAGGGGGTAGCAAGAGCCTTCTACAGTCCTCCCAGGACCAGAACAGATAGCTACCTTCTGCCTCTTCCTGTCTTGTCTGTCATGCCCTACTCTGAGAGCGCCACCGTGTTCTTTCCAGTGATTGACTGGGAAGCTCTGTACACTGATTTGCAAACTGCTTCCTAAGCTGCCAGTCTCGGCGTCCTCTGGACACTTAGTGACGGACACCCGGGGGCCACCTTGACCTTAATCAGGCTTGTGCTGGCAGTCTGTTTTAGCATAGCTGCTAGGTCATTGATTTAAGCCCAAATGCTGAGAGTCACACTCCTACATGTGTATGGGAAACCCATGTGGGTGATGTGCTGCTGGGGGGGGGGGAGGTGGGAGGGGTGAATGGGGGGCGGGGCTGTGAAATAATAAGAACTAAGGATGGTGTAGATGAACCTCAGAGAGAAGAGTGTACCAGTCAGTAGAGGCAGCATGTGTCTTTCCACAAGGCACATTCTTTCATTTTTAAATTTTTTTTATCACATTTTTAAAAAATGTATGTGGGTGCGTGCACACATGTGCGCATGCGCACATACATGCATATTATATGTGGCAGAGGACAGCATGAGGGAGTTGGTTCTCTCCTTCCATCGTATGAATCCTCTGGATCAAACTCAGGTCATCAGGTTTGACAGCGAGCGCCTTTACCCACGGAATCATCCTACCTGCCCTTCCAGCTTTCTCCTATCTTGTGAGAGCCATCTATTTCAGAGACAAAATGGCTCAGAAGATACCTCTGTGCTTCTACCCATAAACAAACTGACCTCCTCAAGCATATTCATCCACAGAGCCCCGTGTGAGTTTGCTTCTTGTAAGCTCTACCTTCCCCCCTCCCCCGCCCCTTACCCTTGTTGATAACATCTGGACCTACTTTCCATTACCTGTGTACTCTCCCAGATAAAAAGGAATCACAAGCCAGGACATGATTGAGATGACTTGTGCCAAAAGGCCTGTCACACTCTCCATGTCTGGACCTTGCCACTCACTCCTTTGGAGGGAAATTGATAGCTTGAAAACCTTTGCAAGCCTCTCTGCCCTGCTAATTGCAAAGCCTGCACACACAGGAGAACGGGATCGCCACTCTTGTTTCTAAAGCTTTAGTGTGAAGAAGGCTGCGTTAAAGCTCCTCAGAACACATACCACTTATCCTTCAGAGTGAACCTGGTTTAAAAGCTAGGGACTTGTGGGTGGTTTTTTTTTTTTTTTTTTTTTCTATCTTGCGATATGCCATTCCTCTTTCCTCACAGTAAACAATATTTCAGACTCCAGCACAGACGGCCAGACATCTCCTGCTCCTCCTCAGATCCATCAGCATGTCCGCTGGGGCTGGCTGTCATTATAAGCTGCAGAGAAGCCCAGCGCTTGCTATTCTTGCTCTGGAAAGCATATGCCGATGGGTGGAAGAAAAGCTGGACCCATGCCATGAACACCTAGCAGGCCCCCTCCACAGCTTTTGGTGACTGGGGTGGGAGGATGGGGATGGGGATTTATGCTGTCCGCGGGTGCTCGCAAACACTGAAAAGGACACATAAAAATGTGTGGTTTGTGTATTCTAAAATTGTTTGCCCCTTGTTCATTCAGAAGTACTCAAGGGACTCTGACTGTATGCAGGATTAGCCTTGCCCAAACAGAAGAAAGCTTTGTCCCTTTGTCCCTGGATCCTAGGAGGCAGACTTCTGAGCCCTCTGAATTCCTGCCTGGTAAAATTGTTTATGTTCTCCTGGGGATGTGGCCAATCCACATCCCCAGTATTCTATGTTAACTCTACAATGTGTGGGAGGGTCTTCTGGTCCTAGAGTGTCAGCAGGCTCTCTGGAAGGGCTGGGGACTGAGGCTAGCCAAGCACGTGTTCACCATGGAAACAGTATAGAAAGTCACCACCCAGGGATCACTGTGATTGTTAGACATAACACCACCTCCCAGCGGTCACCATAATTATAGGACATGATGCCACAACCCAGGATTCACTTTGACTATAGACACCAAATTACCACTTAGGTAGTCACCATGAGTAGAGGCCACTAAGTTATTACCTAGTGGTCACCATGACTATAGGACATCAGTCACCACTCAGAGGTCACCATGAGTAGAGGGTACCAAGTCACCACTAAGAGTAGATATCAGGCAGCCACTATGGGTAGAGGGCACCAAGTTACTACCTAGTGGTCACCATGACTACAGGATACCAAATCACTACCCAGGGGTCACCATGACTATAGGATGCAAAGTCACCGTGCCTATAGGATACCAAAGTACCACCCAGATTATTACTATGATTACAGACATAGTACCACTACCTAGGGCTCACAATAAAATAGTTACAACTTGTCACCCAGGTGGTCACTATAAGTCACAGACACCATGTCTTTACCCAGGTGACCTACAGAACTACCGTACTACAGTAGACACAGGAACAAGGAGCTTCAAGTGACATTCCTGTATTAATAGTACAACACAGATGGCCACAGGTTCTGGCTGGAAGGAATATTCAGTATCTGTGTCACTCCACTGGGGAAGCCTCTTACCTGATCCCCCTGGGTCATCCCACTTTTCTTTTAATCTGGGTTGTATCTCTGTGATCACCAGCAGAGGTGGTATCCTCGCTTTGCTGTACTGTATGTGTCCCTCTAGAAAAGTCATTGGACACGGCCATCTTAGGGACTCTTCTCCCAACATGGGAAGCCTGCTCAGAAAGTAAATGATAGACACACAAATATGAGAACAATTCCAAGACAAGGAAATCCACAGTTGCAGATATACATTAGTCTATGCTCAAAGGACCACAGCAAACAAGACTGCATCTATTGTGGCTTCTTTTCTGTTCTGTGGACAGGTGCATTCTGGGAGCCCCTACCTCCATTCTGTATATACAAGACTTTCCTGTAGAGGGCGCTGTGGAGGATGATACCCTCAGGTATACAAACAATGCAGTTTTATTCCCTAATTATTTCAGTGTCTTTTTCTCATCTTCTTTCTGTTCAAGCGACAGAAAACTCATCTCAGTCAGTACTTAGTTTGTCAAGTCTGTTTTCTCATCCTTCCCCACAAGTGGTATTGAAAGAAGATTTTTTAGTTAGCTCAGAATGACAAGAATAATAGGGCTCTCTAATTCAGAGACACAAATAGTTTAAAATTGCAGGACCACGAGACTGCTAGCCTTGGCCTCAGTAATTAGCTACAAAATACAAGGCCAAAGAAACAATAGACTACTGAGCATTCCGGGAGCCCAGCCCATGATATTTCAAAGCCAAGAAGACCAGGAACAAAGGGCTGTTCTGGTGAGGTTAGTCCGTCCCACTCTACCCTGGACCTGCTTATGCAAGTTTGAAATAGCCAATCATATACAACTGTGCCAAAGTCCCCCCCCATCCCTTTGTCTAAAAACCTTATGCTTTTGGGGGTCAGGGTCGACTCCTCTATCTCCTGCATGAGATATGTGTCAATCCGGAGCTCCGTTATAAACTGCCTGCCTCATGTGATTACATCAAGATGGTCTCTTGTGTGTTCTTGGGTGCGCTCCCCCGGGACTTGAGTGAGGGACTCCTTTGGGGGGACCTTTCAGTATTTAAGCCTATCATACCTGCTTTGGGGCTGGAGTGATGGCGGCAGGGTTGGGCTTTGGTGTTGTCATTGATCCACCTTATCCATTATGGTCCTCCACCATTATCCACTAGGTAACCTCTGAGCTAATCACGGCATGTAAGCAGTGAAGGGAAATGTTAGCGGCTTTCTCCATGGCTCTCAGGCTACCCGGGAGCTTTCAAGCTAAGCACACTAGTCTCTAGCTGTTCAACTCTTATCTTCCTTGCCCATCCCTCTGTTCTCATCCAGCCACTCCCAAGGGAGTCTGCAGAGGGACCTGTGCTTTGGCTCAATCAATACCCATTCCAAGGCCCTCTTAGCATTCTATACACCAAAGGAAGGAGATGGAAGCATCGTCTCTTAAAGACTCTCATTGCCAGGTATCTGTCCATAGTCCAGGTATCCTGTTGTGCAGACACACTTCTGAAGACCTCCAGAAGGAGAGCATTCCATCCAGTCCGTGCCTGAACTGTCTCCCTGGTCCTTTCCCCCAGCTGACACATTCAAGTCAATGGCTTTGGTGGCACAGCAGAGCTGGGTTGGCTGGTTGCCCTTTCTTGATCTGACTTCATATCATCAAACTTCATTTATTGACTCTTGCAGATTCAGTATGGCTGTTGCTGACTGCCACCAAGACCTCTGACCTATAAATGGTAGTATATGAAAAAAAAAAAAAAAAGAAGAAGCCCTCACTGCCAGCTTCTTAATTTCCAATAGGAACTGAGTGTCCAGGCTTCTAAATGCATACCTGCTGATCAGTACATTTTCTCCCCACCCACATGTGTGCCTGGACCACAGAGTCCCCAGTATAATTAAAAACTGCTTAGAAAGAATTACACAGGGTCAATAAGATTGTCTAATGCTGAGATCCAAGTGTCCATCAAAGAGTTTTCGGGAGAATATTAGAGCCTACAGAATCCCTGCCTCCGCAACCACCTAAGTATTCTCCCCTCCACTCCCCCAGTCATCAAGAACCTCCCCACATTGCTGGGGAAGAAAGCAAGAGAGTTCTTTCAAGGGAACACGTTTCTTTTTACCTATATTCTTTTTCAGATAAATCAGCAGAATAGGAGGACGAGGATGCTGTGATAAAAAAGTAATTCCCTGCAAGTGCACATTATTTTTCTAATCATGCCCACCATGTTCAAAGCCACACCGTGACCTGTCGGTGCACTTCCAGTGTTCCACGACAGAATACCAACAGAAATCAGAAGAGCTGAAGCCATGATCAGAGCATTTTAGGAGTGAGCCCATCTTGGATTGTTTTTTAATGGCAAATGATTAATTTTTATAAATATTTGATGAAGAGAAAAAAATACTAAAATTCACATGCTGATAGGTCCACTGAAGAGGGAACATATTTGTTCTAAATTAATATCTCCCAGCTCCTGTTTTCCATTGCATCTTCCCCGAGGGTAAGGCTATTTTAATTAGGACTGTTTTCTTAGGAGGGCATGCATTTGTATTTTGCCTAATGCTAGGTCAGTAAAACAGCATTCTTAACTCTGTGCCTTGGCTGGGTATCTAGAACCCAGAATTCATTTGCAGCTAGTCAGGCTGAGATAATGATAATGGTAATTAAATCTCATGCTTCACTATCTAAAGATGATGATGCTTCAGGCAGCAGGGAGGGAGAGTCACCACCTCCCCCCATCTCTTCTATTTTCTGACTGGTTAGATGTGTTACAGTGATTCTGTTGCTTCTTTTCTTTCCAGTGACCAAAGACTGGACATTCGAAGTGACGATATCTCTGATAGTCTGAATTTTTAAAAATGTCCCAAGTAGTGTATACTGCAGCAGATGGTCCCTTGGTGTCCACCTGTCTCGGGGTTTGTATGGATGCAATGAAACACCATGACCAAAAAGCAAGCTGTGGAGCAAAGGGTTTGTTTGGCTTACATTTCCACATTGTATTGTCATCCGTGGTTGAAGGAAGCGAGAACAGGAACTCAGGCAAGGCAGGAACTGGAGGCAGGAACTGATGCAGAGGCTATGGCGGATGCTGCTTACTAGCTTGCTCCCATGGCTTGCTCAGTCTGCTTTCTTATAGAACCCAGGACCACCAGCCCAGGGATAGCACCAGCCACAGTAGACTAGGTCCTCTCTTATAAAACACTAATTAAGAAAATGTTCTACGGGCTTGCCTACAGTTGATCTTATGGGAGGCATTCTCTTCACTGAGAGTCCCTCTTTTCAAATGATTTAGCCTGCGTCAAGTTGACATAAAACCATCCAGCACTGCACCCGAAGGAGCTAAACACGTGTCTACAGAGAGACCTGTGTGTGCCTATTTACAGCAGCATCTTGATTCGTGATTGTCAAAGCTTGAAAGCAGCCAACATGTCCTTCAACTGGTGAAGGGATAAAGCCCACAGGAATCCAGATCATAAATATCATCCAGCTATAGAAAGAGGCTCGTTATCAAGGCCCCGAAGGAGCTTCAGTGCTATGGTGATGGGAAAGGACATGGTCTGAAAAGGCTACCCAGACTTACAACAGAAAACCCAGTTTCTTGCAGACTGAGGATGGGAGAGGAGTGGATAGGCGGAGCTCAGGGATCTGGGGTGCTGAAGCAATTCTGTGCTGTTCAGGGATGGGTTACATGGTGTTTAACCCATAGATTACATAATGCCAAGAGCCTAGTGCAGGCTGGACTCTAACTGATGATGGTGGGTCCCTGTGGGTTCAACAGCTGTGGCACTAGTACCCCCATTCCTGGGGGTATCCCCGTGGGAATATGCATGGGGTGGACAGCGCATGTTTGGGCAGAAGGTGTGTGAGCCATCTCTATACCAGTTAGTTGACCCCATTGTGCGTCATCCTATGCTAAGGACAGTCTGTTTTAAAACATGTGGTCATGTGACTCACCTAACAGTAGATCTGGAAAGCAAAGATCTGACCAACAGGTCTACACCATGGGGACACAATGGTACTTGGCACAAGAATTTCATTTTCTCCCGTCTGTTGTGTTTTATAAAAAGATAGAGAGAAGGAATATGTTTGGTGGAGGAGCAGTCAGGTGTGGGGGAAGGGAGTGCCTCTGTGGCCCATGCTGAGGTATCCCTCACCCCTGAGGGACCAGCCACAGTTTATTCAGGGCATGGAGAGGGGAGTTGAGAGGGTAGTAGAGACAGAAAAGGAGAGAGAGAGAGAGAGAGAGAGAGAGAGAGAGAGAGAGAGAGAGAGAGAAGAGAGAATAGAGGCTGATCATGAACATGTGGAGAGGGGGGGGGAAGGGCAAGAGGACAGAGCAAGAGCAAGAAGTCAAGAGAGAGTGGAGGGGGCAAGAAGCCCCTTTTATAGTGAGTCAGGTATATCTGGCTGTTGCCAGGTAACTGTGGGACAGAGCCTAGACAAAACACTAACACACTCCTTTTCTGTTCATCATCCCTCCTCCCTGTTTCTAGTACTTTCCATCACCATCATGTCCTCCCCACAGTTCAGTTAAGGCAGTGACATCCAGGTAACCCTTCTGCTGCTTTATGAAGCACATTAAAGAAGAGCCTCCATAGCTCTGGTCATATTTGTTGTCTCGATGAGCATCTGTGTGCTTCTTGTACTGGGCTACCCAGTGGGCAGGTGCCTGCTCGCCTTCCATGCGTTGGTGGCTAGGATCACTGTACACTGCAAACGCTCTGTGCATGACTAATGGCTGCACATTGCATACAGCAAGCCTTGAACAGGTTCCAAGCACGGTCTCTGTGTGTGTGTGTTGTGTGTGTGGTGTGTGTGTGTGTGTGATGTGTGTGTGTGATTACTATATACCCGTAGGGTTTGCACACCCTCCGAACACAGGAGGTAGTGCACACAGATGGCTATAATCACTGCACACTGTGACCTGTTCCACTTTTAGCTTTTCCACGTGGTGGCTTCTGTAAACCACCTGGGTGCACAGTTGCTCTGCCACTGGGGTCTCGGGCTCTGCTAGGCTCCATCCTGTGTTCTCTACCAAGAGCAGGAGTGAGGAGACACCACCAGTTGTGGTTGAACTCAGGCAACAATAAAAGCCCAACAGCAGGAGGCCAATGAAAGTTCATGAGTTATAGAATCCATGACCTCTACTGACTCCTGATATGAGCATTTTTGGTAGCAATGGCACTATGGTTAAAACGCAAGGGCTTCAGAGAGAAGAATTATGAATTATGACAAATGAAAGAGATTTGTGGGGTCAGCAACCATTTTGGATCTAAATCTATCTTTCTTTGACTTGAAGGGGTTTGTGCATGCTGACTATAGAGCACAGGTATTTAAAAGTTCTGTCATTTAGAGTCCCACTGTTTGTTATTATTTATGTCCCATATTGTAAAGCAAACATTTCTGTGGCTGGAGAGATGGCTCAGGGATTAAGAATATATGCTGCTCTTCCAGAGGACCAGGGTTTGTCTCTCAGTATCCAGGGGATCTGATACCCTCTTTGTGCCTCCATAGCAGGTACTTATAACACACACACACACATACACACACATTGAAAACAAATATTTAAACAAATAGAGTACAAGTATTGGTAATCTACTCACACAAGAATATATTTGAGGTAAATACATTGATGCTGACAGAACCCCATTCAAGCAGAATTTTTTAAAAATGGAGAATTTATTGGTTCATAGAAATGAGAATTCCGGGGGCCATTGCCTTCAAGTACAACTGAGTTCAAAGTGAGTGCAAACCCTCATCACTTTTCAGCTCCCTTTGCACCCTCAGCTCCGTATTGATTTTAATGAAGGTGTGACTGAGGGAGGGACACGGTGCTTGTATTCTATCTGTTGGCAGTCTCACAAGGGCTAGGTTAAGGGACAGATTCCTAATCACTTCCTCGAGTCTGGGGGCCTGTGATGTGTGTGTGTGTGTGTGTGTGTGTGTGTGTGTGTGTGTGTGTGTGTGAAGTACCCATTTCTAAGTCTAGAGATTGGCCACACACTGGCTCAATGCCTACCTTTAGTAGTTTAGGGTAGGATCAGTGAAGACATGCAGCTGAAGTCTGGGTGTGGAAGAGGCGTAAATACTCCTCACGATTTCAGGAAAGGAAGACATGGTCTGTGTGTGGGCAGACAGACACTCGTCTAAAGCCCAACACCTAGACCTTTAAAAGACTAGTTAGTGAACGTATGAGGCATGGCTGCCACCTGCATTTCTTTTCTTCACCTTTGTGGTTACAGCACACTCTGCTAATATCTGCTATCCTTTCAGGAAGGACTTAGAACTGAAGCAGTATCCATGGGAGAGTCAACTGTACAAAATTGAGTTCTGGGTTTTGCAGTAAAACTAGGAGCTAAATGCTAGAAAGAGGAGTGATTCTATCCATACGCAAAGAAGGGCCTGCATTCCCTGCTGGGTGCCAGGCACATCTGTCAGAGGCAGGCTTGCTGCGTGTGTAGGATTTGATCTGAAGCTTACTTGCTTCATGGCCATTTGAAAGGAAACCTCTGGGTCACTCAGAACTAAAACCAGTCATGCCCTGAAAACCTCAAAAGGCCAGAAAAGAATGGAGGACATTTTGTTGGGCACCTTTTCACCTGAGAGATGTGGTGTGAAAACTTTCCCACATTTTATAAGAATCTGGCTAAGGAGTCAAAGGCTTACCACATTAGTATATTCTGTACCTCCAGTTGTATACAATGTATATTTGTGGTCGAATACCTCTGTAGACTTTCTTTTTATCTTTCTTTATCTTTTATTTTCTATTTTGTGTTTCTGATGGACATGTGTGTGCCTACACACACACACACACACACACACACACACACACACACATACACACATAAATAAACACATATACACACATATACACACATGCACATACGCATATACACATATACATATATACACATACACACATACATAGATATACACATACACATACCCATACATATACACATACACATATACACATTTACACACATACATGCACACACACATACACTTAACACACACATACACTCACATATACACATATACATACAAACATACACATTCACATATATATCTACATACAATGCACATACATATACACACATAAACATATTCACATACATGCACATACGCATATACACATATACACATACATACACATACATACACACATATACATAGGGTGTCTCTTTCCATCCTTCTTCATCTTATCTTTTCTCTTTGGATTGGAAGCTCACAGAGTGTGTTAGCCTGATTGGCCAGCAAGCTCCTGGGATCCTCCTGTCTGCCTCCCTAGTGCTGGGATTCCAGACAAATGGCATCATGAATGTCTTTTCATATGGGGGCTGGAGATCCAGACTCAGGTTTGCATGCTTTCATGGTCTGCATTTTACTGACTTCTCTCCCTGTAATTTGCCAGGGGGAGATTGCTAAGTTCTCTCTTCCTATTTTCCCCAGTCAATACTTTGATTGAATTTCATGTCTGATCCTAATGGCATTTTTTGAAGCTCATATTTGAATAGACCCACCCTCCGCCCTCAGCAAAGCACTTTAGAACACAAAACTTAGTTTTGGAGTCCAGAAATATCTACAATTGCCTGAGCCCCGCAGGTGGTCCAAAGCCCATATGGGAAATGATCTGTGATGGCCAATCATCAGGACCACATTTGGGATGTTTTTTAAATCTTCAGAGAGTGGCTCAGCCAAGACACCTGCCCCTCATAAACCCCCTGCCATACCTGAAACTCTAATGTGAATATGAATATTACATGTGAATTCTTGCCTCTGGGTTTTTTTCTCTACTTTGCAAAGGAATGTCTTCTATGTCCCATTTAGGAGAACACATGTTCTTCCTCAGGCTGCCAGAGGGAATGCGCTTACATGATGCACGGAAAGATGCTGTTCCCTCCTCAGGGACTCTCCGCTGCTGGTACTGTAGTCACGGTGTTTGCTTCCAGGGACTCCTGCTGGAAACCTTTCCATAGAATCATTTCACTTATCATGCTGGAAGTGCCACAGCTCAGCTTTATGGAAATACCGGGTGTTCGTTACAGAAGATTAGGGTATATTTCATTTGTAAGTGCGTTCAGAGAACTTTGGGACCTGAAAAAAAAACAAACCATATCTCAGGATATTCGGGTCGCTGGTGTGTGCCTAGAGATGAATCAAGAGTGCAGAATCTCTTCTAGGGGGATGTCCTCATATGACAGCACAGTCTGTGGTTGCTGTTTCAGTCATGTGCATGGTATGACTACTTACATGTGTGTATATAAATATATGAATGTGTACATACTTACATACACAGGGAAGGACAGACCCAGAGAGAGAGAGAGAGAGAGAGAGAGAGAGGAGAAGGAAAGGAGAAAGAGGAAGAGGAGAAGGGGAGAAAGAGAAGAGGGGGAGGAAGAGGAGGAGGAAGAGGAAAAGGGGGAGGAGGAGGAAGAGGAGAAGGAAGAGGAGAGACCAGGAGAGACAGGTGTATGCATGCATGCTGTGACTCTTCTGGGGCTGAGGAATCTCCCAATCTGTCCTCACCTGCCCTACCATAACTCCCTGTCACAAGGTAAACAGAACCTGGCAGTTTATTTCCTACCATCCAATGTCCATTGCCCTGATACAGTCTCCAGGAGAGCCACTAGGACCCCACCTACCCAGTTCCTTAAGCACCAGTCTGCAGTCACATCGTGTTGTAAGCCACGTGCATCCAACCAGCATCCTTCACACCAGGCTTTTCTGCCCTTTAACCCCTCAGCTGCTCTCTCTTTGAACCTCCGCACCTCCCATTTCTTTTTATGGAATACTTGTTTCCAAAACTCTCCACAGAGTTCTCAAGCAAACTACAACCCAGAACATTTGCAGACAATGCCGCGCATGAAGCCCTTGGATGTGTGTTTTATTACTGTTGATGTTTTGAGCCCAGGCTGGCTTGGAATTCTCGGTGTAATCTTAAGATGTTCCTGAACTCACAGCAATTCTCCTGCCTCAGCCTCTCTAGTGAGGGTTGCAGGCATGAGCCACCATGCCCAGCCATCTATATCATGATGGCTCCCATTTCTCTCAGTGCCTGGGGACAGGCTCCTGTGGGCTCCTAAGGTTCACCTCATGTTTGCAGCCTGCTGGCTTCTGACCGGCTCCATTCCACATATGCATCTTCCGTCCTGCTCCTGGGAATGGCTATGTAGCCCACAGGGATGTTCCTGTACACATGTATAGACTCCACAAAGAGAGCATGTCAGACCTGCTCAACTCTTGAACCTAACCACGTCCCAAGGGTTAAGGCTCTGTTCACAGGTAAAGTGTGGAGACTCCCTCCCCCATCCTCCTTTGTGGGAGGAACTACGCAGTCACATAAGGGAGGCTGAAAATCTAGCTAACATTTTATAGCTTCCACACCCAGACGGACTCATTCTTATCTGCAGTCCTCAGCTCATTGGTGACGCCCCAGGGGTTTTTTTCCCTACGTCTCCAAAGTAGCAACATAGCAAGGATATCTGTGTTACTTCACTGCATTCAATTTCTCAGATTACCTATTTACATACACACTTTCTGTGTTCCTCCCCCATGACAGCATCTAAAAATCCATAAATTTCCATTCAGGATCTGAAGCAGGTACAAGGTAGACACACTCGATATAGAATGGAGGGATGGGAGCTAAGTTTTTAAATGCCAGCTTCTGCCACTCCCCCCCTCCCCCACGGCATATTATCAGATTCACTTAGAATTAATTAGCGGGTCAGATTTCTGATCGGGATCTGGTTGTAACATCATCTGTGCCTCGGAGAAGTTTTCCTTCTTGCTCTCTCCCTTGGCTCTGCCTCTGTAAAACAAAGCCATTAACCTATATAGATTCATGCTTAGCTCTCGGCTCTGCCTGTCTGTGATGATAAACCCGAGTCCATCGAACAAGGTAAATTTGCATTGCTTTCATTCCCTGTGTGCCAGGGGGAGCGATCTGTCTACACGCCCTGCAACACTCCCAGGCATAGGCAGCTTTTCAGCGAAGTGTCAATTAAATGTCTGTTATGTACATGCGGCTGTGTCAGAGATGGACGCGGCAGACAGAATGTGAAGGAAGTCAGGGCCACTGCCATAGGGAGCTGACAGAAAAGCCGAGGTGATGGTTGGAGCCTCAGGCAGAAGTAGACAGCTCCGAAACACGATTTCCTCTGGATTTAGGAAAGCATAGGTCACACTGGGATAGATTTTAGCTTAATGTGTGATATCTTTTTATGTATGTATGTGTGTGTATTTGTGTGTGTGCACTGTGTGTGTGTGTGTGTATCTATATATCTGTATGGGCATATGAGCTTGAATATGTGTGTATGTGTGTGTGCATGTGTGTATGATTGTATGTGTTAGTGTATGCATGTGTGTGTATGTATATCGGTATATGTGTGTGTTTGTGTGTTGGAACATTTGATCTCCAGCAGGTGGTGCTGTTTAGAAAGGTTGTGGAACCTTTAGGAGGTGTGGAGCCTTGCTGTAGGAAGTACATCATTGAGGGAGAACTTGAGGTTTGATCACTTCCTGCTTTCTCTGTGTCCTGTCTGCTTGATGCAGTTGACCTTCCAGCCTCACATACCGACTGCCATGCCTTCCCTGCAAGATGGACTGTCTTCCTTCAAAGAGTAAGCCAGAATAAATCCTTTCTCTCTTAGGTTGCTACCCTGGTTAGTTGTTATGGTCAACTAGATACGATCTAGGGTCACATGGGAAGAACTTTTCTTACTTGAAAAGTTGCCTCTGTCAGGTTGGTCTGTGGGTCATTTTCTTGATTGCTAACTGTTGTAGGAGAGGTCAGCCATAGCTACAACAATCCTAGACATAGCCTTGGGCTGTATAAGAAGTCTGGCTGAGCAGGAGCCTTTGAGCAAGCCAGCAAGCAACATTTCTCCATGGTTGCTGCATTGAGTTCATGCCATGACTTTCATCAAAGATGGACCATGAGCTGGAAGTCTAAGTTGACTTTTTTAATAGAGGGTGTTTATCGAGCCAACAGGAAAACAACCTCGAGCAGTTGCTTTGGTCAAGTACTTTGTCGAAGTGCCCTGTAAAGGAACTAAGGTAGCCATGTAGCTGTCTCAGCCCTCCTCTTTCATATTGGTTCTGTAGAGGCTAAAGGTGACTCACTGTGCCTTACTGAGGGCCTCTCGATGATCACCCTTCCCTGACGGCTCTGAAAACAACTCAGTAATTTCCAGTCTTTGATGTGACACTAATGGCATTCCCTTCTCCGAACAGGAGTGTGATAACTGTCAAGAAAATCTCCAGACTAATTTAAATGTGTAAACCACACAGGGGCAGATCATTGTCTTAAATGAGGCCACATGGCTTATGGGGTTGCTCAGCTGAGTCAGCTGTTAAACTCCATTCTGAATGCTGATAGAAGGAGCCAGCAGCACTGCGTCTCGTTGGCTGAACTTGCTTCTCTCTCCCTCATGTATTGCCTGGGTCAGTGTGCCATATGTTCATGTATTTCTGGCCTGACCATGAACCAAGGTAGTCCACAATTGAGTCTCTATTTGCATTAGATTGCATTGGAAATTTGCCCAGGTGGGACTTCTGAAGACCTACCTTAGCCCTACACTAAGTAATATGTAACAGAAGATTGCCAAAGACTGTGCTGATGCATATGAAGGTGAAGGAAATAGAAAGCATAGCAGATGGCAAATGAAATCACCCAAACTTCCCCAAACTGGGGCGGCTTTAAGGAATCATGTTTACAGACATGTAAATATACAGACACACACACTCATATATGTGGTTTTAAAACCAAATAGTGAAGCTTTACTGTGAACTGGAGCCAAATGACCAGGGAGACATAGCTGTTGGTATGTCTGTGACAGAGTTTCCAGAGAGGTTTAGTTAAGATGGGACAACATACTTTGAATGTGGATGGATGATTCTATAGGTTGAAGACCTGGAATGAATAAATAGGAGAAAGCAAACTGAGTCCTGACACTGTCTGTCTGTTTGTCTGTCTATCTTATCTATCTATCTATCTATCTATCTATCTATCTATCTATCTATCTATCTATCTATCTATCTATCTATCTATCTATCTCCTGCCCCACCAAGATTTGAATAGGAGAGTTGCCTGCTGTAGCATTCCTTTGCCCACCATGACTGTGTACCTTGAAACTGTTAGCCAAAACAAACTCTCCGTCTTAAGCTGGTTCCTGTCAGGTATTTTGGTCATAACAGTGATCAAAGTAATTGACATACCTCCCCAAAGCAGGTGTGCTTGATAAAGGACATTTGTTACCAGCATTTTCCTCTTGTCCCATTGTGCTTGCTAAGTTTTGCCAGCTCTGTGGATAGTGCCATCCTGATCATGTGGTCCCAGGTTGTAGAAGAAAGCAGGCTGAGCAAGCTATGAAATGCAAGCCAGCAAGCATTGTTCTTCCATGGCCTCTGCTACAGTTCCTGTCTCCAGGTTTCTGCCTTGGTTTCTTGCTTCCCTCAGTAATGATCTGTGACTGGGAGGTATAAACCAAATAAATCATTTCCTCTCCAGGTTGGTTTTGATCAATGTTTTCTCGCAGCAACAAAAAAGCAAAGTAGGGTGTCATTATTTATGTCTCACTATTTGTCTGGTCCCCACCCAGTCTCCAATAAATTTCAAATCAGCTCAGAACCCTTATCAGCTGCCAGGCATTACAACTCTGATGTAGTCCATTGATACAGTAAAAAAAAAAAAAAACCTGGGTTGGGTCAGTTTTACTTCTTTCTCACTTATGGAATAAAAAAGACACTGGGATGTCTTAATTGTCTTCAAATTCCATTTCCTTGAGTTGGAGTAGTTTTACTGGCAAACTTTGATGAGCTTTCCTTCAGCAGGAAGAAAAAAAGCTGCCCAGGATTTCAGTCACTCCAGCTTGTGAGGTCAAACAAGATCTTCTCCGACCTTCTCTGATTGTCTAACTTCCCTGGTAGTTAAACAGTAGATCTCTCAGTAGCAGCTGTATAAAATCTGTGCTTTGACGTTGAATAGATGGGAACACAAAAGGACCTTATGATGTCTTCATGGCAACAAGGCCTTTCCTTGTGATTTAGCCAGATCTATTCTCTTTTCCATTTCTCCATTGTCTTAGTTAGTTTCATTGTCAACTAGAGATAACACACCTTGGAAGAGGATCTCAACTGAAGAATTACCCAAATCAGAATGGCTGAAGGTCATAGCTAGCCAAATTGTCTTAATTGTTGGCTGATTGAGATGGAGGATCCAATCCAGTGGGTTGATGCTACCCATGGGCAAAGGTTCCTGAATTATATACAAGGGGTAATTCACGGGGCTGGAGAGATGAGTCAACAGTTAAATTACTTGTTGATCTTGCAGAAGACCTGCATTCAGTTCCCAGAACCCACACGCCAACTCACAACCATCCATCACTCCATTTCCAGGGGATACAAAGCCTTCTTTTGACCTCCATGTGCATGCACACATGTGGTGCACAGACATGCATGCAGGCAAAATACTCATACACATAAAATTGCAATAATTTTCAAAAACAAAGCCAAAGTTAGCAGAGAATGAGGGAGACGAGGTGAGCCCAGCTAATAAGCATAGCATCTTTATGATTTCTGCTTCATGTTCTTGTCTTGCATTCCTTCCCTGACCTCTCTCAGAGATGTGTGACTAGAGATGCATGGTGAAACAAACCCTTTCCTCTCTGTGTTGATTTTGGGCACAGTGTTTATCATAACAATGAGAGAACAAACTAGGACATCTATTCACAGATTTGCTATGCATGCCAGACAGAGACACTCCTCCCTCCTTCATGTGT
The DNA here is from genome assembly GCA_021653895.1 of Mastomys natalensis. Taxonomy (NCBI): domain Eukaryota; kingdom Metazoa; phylum Chordata; class Mammalia; order Rodentia; family Muridae; genus Mastomys; species Mastomys natalensis. The sequence goes on from JAJTUV010000463.1 coordinate 885,835, forward strand.
TAACATGCATTAATGATCATGTTTCTACCTTGCTTTGTGTCTGTTAGTCCTGTGACCTGGCTGGAGCAACGCAAGGGAGGAAGGGTTTGTTGAGTCTCTGTCTTAGGAAAAGATGTGAATGGTCCCATCATGGTGCAGAAGGCACACAAGGTGACTGGTCACATTGCATCATAGCAGGAAGCATTGAGAGCTGATAGGAAGTGGATTCAAGCTGTCAAATCTGAAGGGCCACTCCCAGTAACCTACTTCTCTCAAGACTATACCCTATAATGATTCTTCACCGATTCAAACAGTGTCACCTACTGGGGACCACGTGTTCAAACACATGAGCCTGTGGGGACATTTCATAGGCAGTGGTGTTCCTTAACAGAACAGATAAGGTTATTCTTTTCAATTGATACACAAGGTTGTATGGGGGCAAAGACACCATGACTTCTTTAATCTGTCTCCTATTAGAGTATACTTTGCTAGTTTGTGTTCCTCCCCTCCTCCAAATGTAGTCTTATGTCCATGTCCTTTCCTGCACATAGAAACCTATCTGCCTAATGGATGCATAGAGCTAGGGCAGGGAGTGACACCTATATTATCCACTTGTGTAGGACTGCTGCATTATCCCATAATGAAAGGCTTTAAATATGGGAGAGGTCTCTCCTCCTTGACATGAGTGGGAGAGATCCCTAGCTTCTGATCATATGAGTGTCTATATGGATCACCCCCTTTACATCTTGATTCATCTAGAAAGCAAACCAGTAGAACCTAGGGATACAGGACCCGTGCCATGCCATAAGAGTGGTCCAGGCCTCTGTTCTCCATCTTCTATGCTCTGCAGCAAACGTGTATGGAAATGAGGCCTCCTGGACTCTGTGGATGAGTGAGCACAGAGCAGCAAGCATAGCAAAGCAAAGATACCTATGAGCAGCAGATTGTCTGCACCTCGGCAGCCTCCAGAAAAGTAAACTGCTGTCTTATTTAAGCCACTATTATTTCTGGTCTCTGCTCTAACAGCTCAAACGTCATCCTGAGTGATCTACTCTTACCTGTCACCCGCACAGCGAGGGAAGAGGGATGGGAACGGACTTCGTTATCCTAGGCTCTGGACAGGCTGCCAGACTCTGCCAGATTTATGAGGAAGAAGGGCAGAGAGTGAAATAGCAATTGCAGGGATTTGTAGCTTAGTAGCATATTGGCAGAAATGATGGGTAATTGGTTGGAAGAGGGATCTTGCGTGGCGGCCCGCATCAGAAGGGGCTTCATGAAAGCAACTGTGCAGAGATCTGCATCTGTGAGCACTAACCCCATGTCTGAGCAACACTGCGGTGTGGCTGAGGGGTTTGCTCATCCAGACTCAGAGATGACAGGTCAGCCACAGAAGAACAGCTTGTCCCCGATTCCTCATTAATACAGAGACATAGATGATGTGGAAGGGGCTTGAGGTAGAAGGCAGAAATAAAGAGGAAAACCAGCATTGTAGTAAAGTAATGAAGGAAGCAATTCACAGAGATGAGGGAAAATAGATCTGATAGGCATGGAGATGAAACACAGACAGAAAGGCAGATGTAAGAAAGCTCAAAGCAAGGGTGAAGTTGGGAGGGAGAGAAATGGCTCAGCAGTTAAGAGTGCTTCCTGCTCTTTCAAAGGGTCCAGGTTCAGGTCTCAGCACCCGCATTACAACTCACAGCTATCTGAAGCTCTAGTTCCAGGGGATATGTGCCCCCTTCTGGCTTCCACAGACACTGCACTCACAGGCACATAGCCCAGTACAGAGAGACACATATATTACATCATTAAAATAAATCTTTAAGAAAAGGAAACCTTAAAAGGGGAACTATTTAATTCTGTCTTGAAAGTGACAATGAAGTTCAATGAAGTTCAGAAAATCAATATATTTGATCTAAACGTACTAGGTGTTGAGAAATGCTAATCTCCCTTCAGTAGGTGATTTGCTCTATACCTGTACAAAGCAGTTGATGGAAATGGATCAGATACCTTTGTTCTGAGGAGCAGCTCCCTTCTGTGCTTACCGGGGAACCATAGTAGTACATTCATCCGGCACCTACACGGTACCTCACAACTACTTGTAACTCTAGTTCCAGAGGATCTGGTGCCTTCTAGCTTCTATGGGTACCTGCATGGATATGGTATGCACACACACACACACACACACACACACACACACACTCAGGTACACACAACTGCACATAAACTAAATTAATATTAAAAAATTGTAAAAAGCCTTTTAATTATGAAGATATGCTCTCTCACACACACACAAATCTCCATGAAATTTTGGTCAGAAATGCATTGGTATTTATACACTCCTTGTGGAGAAGTGACAATATTTGTTATGTGTTTTTCCCCACTGAAGACAATGGTTACAGTCTCAGTTTGAAGCTGATGTCTGGGGACATTTAATGTACAACAAAAACTAAAGAAATCATTTTAGAAACCAAGCTTGGAAGTGCACATTGGCAAATCCCACAATTCACCGGTCACTCCTGCCTTTAAAGAATTGCCAGAGCCAGGTGCTAATGTGTCCATAATCAGAGGAGTGGGCCAGTGACAGCTAATAACACACAGGGACATGGGCCAGGGTGTCCAGAGTGGCAGCACCTCCTCTGCTGGCTGTGCCATGAGTCCATTTCCAAATGTCTAGAAAAATGCCAATTTGGGGATTTATTTATTGATTCACTTACTTTTATTTTTTCTTCCAGATTCTGAATTGTGATCCTAAAATGAGCCAGTGGTAGTAATGATTCTTTCCTATCTTTATAAAACTCCATCCTCACTATATAAACATGAGAGGTTATATGTTGGTGGGGATAAATCTGGTCCTTTCTTCTAGTGTGCGCATGCCTCTTATTATAAAGTGATGGTAATATTTTGTCTGGCTTGAGCGTGTATAGTTGTCATGTATAATGTTACAACAACTATGAGAACATATACCTTCCCTCCTGTCTCCAGGAAACACTGTTCCATCCTGTTATCTACCATCTGTAGCTTTTACAGTCTTTCCATTTCTCTTCTGAGATTATCCCTGAGCCTTGGGAGGACGATGTTAAGGAAGATGGGTGTGAAATACCACCACTTCCTGAGGAGCTCTGGGCACTTGATAGCTGCTTAGCATGGGAGAATCAGTTTTCCTAAGGGCATGGCCTCTGGTAAGTCAACCACGCTCCAATGGAAGACCATACATTGTAGTGTAAATGGGCAGGGCAAAGAGTTGAGTGGTGTGCTGGCTACTTATCTATCAACTTAGCACAAGTCATGGTCGTCTGGGAGGAGGAGCTCTCGATTGAAAAAACGTCTTGTAGACAGGTTTGTGAGACAATTTCTTGATTAATGATTGATGTGGGAGGATCCCACCCACTGTGGGCAGTGCCATTCCTGAGCAAGTAGTCCTAGATTCTATAAGAAGGCAGGCTTACATGGGGGTGGAGTGGGGGAACAAGCCATAATCAGCATTCCCCCACGGCCTCTGCTCCAGGTCCTGCCATGCCTTCCCTCCGTAATGGACTGAGGTGTGAGCATGTAAACCAGATAAACCCTTTCCTCTCCAAGTTGTTTTTGCTCATGATCTTTATTACAGCAATGGGTAGGTAAAATAAACATGATCAAAACCCATCGTGCAAAATTCTCAAAGAATTCACTAAAAATGAGGAAAAACTGTGAACATTTTAGATCATTTTTTTTTTCTGTTATTCTTTTGTTTAGCATGCTCACGGCGTTCACTTTCCTCTTTAATTAGTGACAGTCATAGTAATTAAGTGACTATTTATTGAGCCGACATTGATCTCATGGCTGTATTGGCAACCATTTATCCAGTCTTCAAATCTGTGGTCAGTGTTGCTATTGCTTTTTTCGTTGTCACTGAGGAAATGGAGCACTGTGATATTTAAGTGGACTTCCCAGGGAGGGGACTTGAGGGTGGCTCTGGGTTTAAACAGGTACAGCTTCCCCCATCACCCAAGCATGGTTCTGTTCACATCACACTGGCTTGTTACCAGATCACAGAGACTCTCCCTGGAGGGCTTCTGCACCTACTGGCAACTGTCCTTTCTCTTTAATGTTCAGCATGCTTTACTGGATATCTGGAGAAACCATCCAATGCTCTCTTCACACACCTCCATAACATCTCAGTGCTTGAGAGGATGTCTGTCACTGGGAACCATGCAAAGTCCCAACACCTGGTGTGAAGCCAAGTGCCTGTGAGCTTTGTGTGATAACTAGAGTCATCCTCTGAGACTATCTGTGGGGGATTATCTAGATTGGGTTAATCGAAGTAGGAAGACTCATTCTGAATATTCATCCCATGGGCTGGGGTCCTAAACTGAATACAAAGGAGACAGTAAGGTGAGCACCAGCGTCCATCTCTCTCTGCTTCCTGACTGTGGATCTCATGTGACCAGTTGCTTCATATTCCATCTTCCATCCTTCCCCACCATGATGGGCTTTATCTTCAAACTATGAGCTAAATAACCTTTCCTACTTAAGTTGTGTTTGTTGAGTGTTTTGTCATAGTAACAAGAAGTAGCTAACATCCCTGGTCTTGTCTAGTGAGCCCATCTCTGAAAGTCATTGATTAATCAAGAACTATTCTGAACAATGATGAGAGATGCAGAGAAGAAGACTAGTCCTATCTTGGGGCTTGACTCATATCTCGTCATACCTTACTGGCCAAAGCAAGCTATCTGACTAATCCTAGAATCAGAAATCAGTAATGTCCACCCATTACAAGGCTAAAACCTCATAGCTGTGTTCAAAGACCATCAAAGGAAACCTTCATATTCTTGACGTTCTATTTGTGAAGTTTAACCTTTAATGACTGAGCTGTCTTTCTAGCCCAAAACTTAGCTTTCTTGATAGAAAGTGTCAAGAAGACTATGTGAGTCAGGTTTCCATCACTGTGACAAAATGCCTGAGATCATTAACTTAAAAGAAGAAAAGGTTTATGTTAGCCAGTGACTTCAGAAGTCTTAGTCCATTGCTGCTTGTCCCTCTCTCTTTGGTGTGTGATCAAGACAGAATGTCATGGCATGAATGTCTTCTAGAGGAAACTGCTGAGCTCATGACATCTGTGTAGCAGAGAGGAGAAGGAGAGGGAGGGGGAGGGAGGAAGGAACCTAGATCAAGTATCATGCTCAAAGGCACACCTCAATGACTTAACTTCCTTCCCTCACCTCTGGGCCTACCAGGGGACTGTGATAATTTTAAGTGTCAATTTGCACAACTTAGAGTTAGTCATCTGAGAAGAGAGTCTCAACTGAGGAATTTTTTTTTTAACAGATTTGTCTGTTAGGATCTGTCCTGATTATAATTCAGATAGGAAGAACCATTCACTGTGGGTGACACAGGTCTCTAGATAGGGCATCCTGAAATGTCTAGAACAGGTGAAAGCGCCACAAAAGTCAGCAGTCAGCATGACTTCAGTCATTTCTTTCTGCTCGTGACTGTGGGTGTCATGTGATGGGCTGCTTGAGTTCCTGCTTGGACTTCACCGATACAGACAGTAGCCTGGAATTAAACCCTTTCCACCCCTATGTTGCTTGTTATTGTTTGTCGAATGGCGGCAAAGGAGAAACTAGGGCAGGAATGAAGCTTTAACACATGACCCCCTTTGGGGGTGATTTAAGATCCAAACAACAGCAGAGAGTGTACTTGCGAACAGGAGTCCCTCTAAGTCAGCTGATCCGCATCAAACTCGGTTACTAAGTGGAAAAAAAAAATCAATAGAGACAAGAGAAAAGTTATTAAAATTCATGTTCATAATCAACTAGAAACACAGACTGCCTCAGGGAATGAGAGTCAGAGTAGGGATGGGCTTGGTGAGAGGTTTGGCCAGTAAAGGCACTTGCTGCCAAACCTGTGAACCTGGGTTCGATCCCTAGGGCCTACTAGTAGGCAAGAACCAACTGCAGCACATTATCCTCTGACCTTCACACGTGTGCTGCAGTGTTGGCATCGTCTGTGACCTTTGAGAACCTGGTGACATTTTGTCCTGTGGCCCTCTTGTACAATATGCAGTGACTAATGTGTGCAGCCAGCATGAGACCCCCTGAGGTCCTCTTCTCAGGCCACAGCACACGCTGATGTCCCTTCTCCAGTCTGCTGTCCTCTTTGTTTTCTTTGCCACCCATGGCAGTATGAGTGCTGTAGGATCCAGGGGGCAGGTTCTCAGTCCATAGCTCCTGCAAGAAGAGTAACAGCCACTACCATTGCTGTTATAGATGGAGTGAATTCACAAACAGGAGACAGACACACCAGGCTTTTTGGTATGTCTATTGACTCTCTGCAGGCATTTGGGTCTCTAATGCCCATATCCATCAAGAGATGATTGCTGGACCATTCTAAAACCGTCTCCTTGCTGCTATTCACCTGTTGAAGATTCTCCTCCATTCTCAGTTCCCTAAAGGGCTGGGAATGAACTCTCTGCTTCTCAACTTTCTGTAGTTGGTTGAACAAACTATTGATCAAACATGGTGACTTAAAACCATCCTAGGGGCTGGGAGATGGTTCAGTAGACAAACCACTTGTCACTTACGTGTGTAGATCAGAGTTTCCATTCTTAAAACCCACGTGAAAGCTGGGCTGGCAAAAAGATGTCTGAGGGACAGCTTTAAATGTTTTATATATGCGACCTTATGAAACATTCTCCTCTTTATTTTGCTTTTTGTCATCCATTATTTGTTTGCTACACAAGATCCCTTAGGGAGAAGAGAAACCTCAGATCTGGTTGTTAGGCATGGTGGGGTTTTTCCATTGGTTCTACTGCCTCATGGGATGCACTGACTAACAGCTGGCCTTCTGTCCCTGACCACTCTAAGACAAGGTGATGGGTGTTGACATTTGACCCTCCCGTATCCCTGGCCATTGTGGGTCAGAGTAATGCTTGTGCACTCAAAACCGTTGGAATGTGCTTCTGCTCTGCACACAGCTGATGATTTCACTAATGTCCTCTGGCTTTACCTGTATGGAAAACAGACGTGTAGATGCAAATCCTGGCCCATGTGACATTTGAATTTCCTTTTTAACTTGGGTGTTTATGTTTCCCCGAAGAATCTACTTCATAACAGAGGGAGCCCTTGTGTATTTTCCCAATTAAAAAAAAAAAATCCCTTATTGTTAGGTTGAAATCCAAAATACACACACACACACACACACACACACACAACACACACACACACATACACACACACACGGCAAAAATTCCACAACTGGACTACATGCCAACTTTCTCAATATTAAACTTACTTTTACTTTCAGTTATATGATTGTATGTGTGTGTGTGTGTGTGTGTGTGTGTGTGTGTGTGTGTGTGTGTGTGTTTTATCCACCCATTCTGCAGGTTCTGGTGTTTGAACTGGAGTTGTCAGACTCACAGCAGCAAGCTCCATTATCCACTGAGCCATCTCGCCAGCCCAGCCTTTCATCCATATTTTCTTATAAGAACTTTGGACAGGCAGTCCTGCTGATCACATTGTGCTCTTGGCTCACACCGCCCAGTGCATGGCTTCTACTCGTAGTATTCCGTTCACATCTGTACCGTGCGGGAACTGTCTCCCTTCCGTGCGTCTATTAATCCAGTTTATTTTTGATATACTTCAAAGTAACCTGCAAATGTAAGTGCACTTGAGGCAAATGCAAATCCTCCAGCCTGCATCTCATTAACTAGACTTCAGTCTGTCTCTGCAGCTCCCAGTGTAAAATGGCTGTGGAATGGAACGCAAAAACCTTAAATCTGGAGACAGATCACTGCACAGCCCTGTGAGGTCCCATTATGTCCCTTCCCAATCAATCCCTGTGCTTTTGATGGCTATCTGGGAGATCAATGTCCTTTTTAAGTTAATACAATTATTTTATTAATACTTTGAGAACTTCATACATATAAACTGTTTTGATCTTACCACCTCTTCCTCCTCCTAAATCTTTCTGAATCCACCCCATCATCCACCCACTCACATCCGTTGTTCACCCATCCACACTTCAGATCCTCTTCTCCTTCTTATTAACCCATCAAATCCAATCTGTGCTGCTCATATACATCTGGGGATAGGGTCATCCACTGCAGCATAGTTGACCTACCAGGGGTCACACACTTAAAGAAAACCAAGTCTCCTTCCCCAGGAAGCCACCAACCCTCCATAACTCCTCAGTTATGGATGAGGGCTCATGAACCCCTCCCCACTCCATGCTAGAACGTTGACTGGCCTGGTCTTGTGCAGGCGACCGTAGCTGCTGTGAGTCCATAAATGGACTGACCCTGTGATGTTCAGAGGACACCCTTTCACCCAGACACTACAATCTTTCTGTCTCCTTATTCCACCATTTCATTCTTCCTTTTGAAAATCACAGGGTGGATTTTCTTTTTTTTTTTTTTTTAATTTTTCCTTTCTTCCTTCCTTCCTTTTTTTGGGGGGGGGGTATGGCTATTTGGTGTTTGCTGTTATTGTTACTTTGGGACAGGGTCTCTCCATATATCTTAGTCTTGTTTCAAACTCTTGATAACCCTTCTTCCTCAACATGTCTCTCCATCAAGTTCTGTGCCAACAACCCGGCTTCTGCAGCACTGTATAGAGGAAGTCCTATGATACATGTAATATGGTGAATTACTTTTTTGTAGAACGGTGTTGAGGACTCACTCATGCATTCATTACATAGGCCAACCATCCATTCCCTTCCTTACTAATTTATCATTGCTTAAACCATATCACCCACCCATTGCCAGCTTTTCTTTTGTAGCGCTCTGAGCTTTCTTTTTCCAAGTTGAAAATTTTACAAATAAAGTCACTGTGAATATTTGAGTATAAAAATCTACATACAGATAACAACATCTACAAACTCTAAAGAAACATAATTCATAGTTCTTTATAGGGGGAGTACAGAGTAAGGTCTCACGTAGCCCAGGCTGGCCTAAATTCACTCTGTAGCCAAGGATGACCTTGCATTTCTGATCTTCCTGACTCTTACTCCTGCGTTCTAGGATTACAGACATGTACCACCAGGTTCTGTTTGTGGGGTGTTGGGACGGACCCCAGGGCTTTGTGCATGCCAAGCAAGCACTCTGACAACTGAGCTGCATTCACAGCTCCCCTAGTTATATTTTAAAGCATTGGTGGAGGATTTGAACTTGTGGCTTAGAGTCAGAGGTCGGGCAATCTATAGTCTTCCCTGAGATTTCCTTGATCTTCTGTTAGTTATTCAACAGTCAGAGTTCCTGGTGGATGGTAGTAACTGTTACCTGGGCAACAAAATCTCAAGCTTCCATTCTTCCAAGATGGTTAGGGTAAGTTTTAGCTTGTCTAAGCTGTAAGGGGCTAGACAATTTCATCTCAGGAGCTTTTGGAATCGTACCCTGCATGGTTCTTTCTGTTGCCCTTTTCTCTGTCAATCTCCCCATTGCACCATGGCCCATCCCAGTGCTAAAGCTGGCCAGCTGGCTGGAACAGGATCCCTTAGGAGGAAACTGACATCCCGTGGTCCATGGCTGTCCCTGAACTGTCTACTTAGCCCTTCCCCCATACACCCTGGTTCCATCAGACTAATTCATTTTTATATTTATAGCCTATAATAAATATTCCAAGAAATTGCTTTCACAGATGTGTTTATAAAGTCTTTGTGACATCCGATACCTCCGCTGGCTGAGATAACCCCGCTCTCAAGCGGAGTGTGTAAAGCAAGGAGCGCCAAGAAACATTTGCTGTTTAAAAATCAATTCGACCCAGTCTTATTTTACTTTCCATTGGGCTAATTTAAAAGAGAAAATATTTCAACAACACTAAATTGCTTTTCCCCAGAATCCCAGCACAAATTTCTAGGGGGTGATTATAAATTGGTTCTCTGTATCGGTGGGGTCCCTGTCAGTGTTCTTAAGGAAAAAAAATACCTATTTTTTTCTAAATGCACAGACTTTTCTCTTCGCATTATTCCCTAAGCAATATGGAATAACAGCAAATTACACATCACACTGGCATTGTATTCTAAGGTACCATTCATCATGTAGATATGCCATGATGCATAGGGGGTAGAAGTGGGGGGGTCCATGCATCTTTTATTACATATATTATATAAGACTTGAGATGGATAGATTTGGACACTTATGTACTGAGGAGGGGGAGTGTCCAGGAACTAGCTCCCCACAGATGTTCTGCTCAAAGTGGCAGTCAAGTGGTTGGTTTCCATCAGATTCTGAAACATACCCATCTGTCCTCAAGGCAACCTACCTGCCTCCTGGATTTCATCTTCCAGGTCCCAGCCTAACTCTGTACATTTGCACGAGGATGCATTCCTGATATGTGTGACGTGGAATGCCAAGTCTGTTATCCCAAAGGGGCTACCTGAAGCGAGGCTTAATGAGATTTTGGTCCTTTTCCAAATGTGTATAACCTGAGTTCATGTGACATGTATCTGGGCCCCATCTCAATCAGCGTGGATTCTACTCAAAGGCATCTGTGGAGCCAGGAGTTAGCTCTTCGCTGCCCCAGCCCAGTTCCCTGTCCTCCTCTTGGTGGCCTCAGCATCATATGTGGCCCGAGCTCCTTGCTGTTTCCCCCTGCTGTACTTGACCAATGAACATCTACCTAATGTCTCAGTTACAAGGATTGACCTCTGGGATTGGACTGTCTGAAGCCTGTACTTGGTGATGACATTTATTCTTTGCTTTTCTTCATCCGTAGTGCTCTTTAAAAATTAATTGGGGTCAGAAAGATTGCTCACTGGGTAAGAGCACTTACAGCTCTTACTGAGGGCCTGGGTTCAGTTCCTAAAACCCACATGGAGATTTACAACTGTCTGTAACTCCAATTCCAGGGAAGTAGACACCCTCTTCTGGACTCTACAGGTTCCAAGAATGTATGTGATGTACAGACATACAAAACACCCATGGACATGCATTTTTTCCCTTAAAACCAAACTCAGGCTGGGGGGAAAGCTGAGTCAGCAGAAACAGTTATTTCCCCAAGCATGAGGATCTGTTGATGTCCCAGAAGGCATGTAAAATCTAAGCATAGTGCTATGCACTTCCAGAACCAATACTGAGGAGGTGAAGACAGGCCGGTCCTTGGGGCTTGCCTGGCCAGGCAGACCAGTCTACTTGGCAAGCTGTAGGCCAACAAGAGATCCCCATCTCAAAAGACATGGTAGTCAGTATCTGAGCTATGACACCTAAAGTTGTCCTGTCATCTACATGCATGCATACATACTTGCATATGTGCACCTCAAACACACCACACACACACACACACACTCACATACACACAATACACAGAGGCATGCATGCACTCATGTACACATACACACATATACTTGCACACACACACATATACACTATACACACAGAGACATGCATGCACTCATGCACACAGGCACACACACAGAGAAGCACACACAAGTACATATGTGCACCTCAACACACATTTAGACATATACGCACACATGCGCGTGCACGCGCGCGCACACACACACATACACAGGCATGCATGCACTCATGCACACATGCACACACCCGGGCACACACCCCCTTAAACCTATCTCTATAGACCATCCTCCTATCAGATAATGGGTAGTGTTTCTCTTCCCTTTCCCACTAGATCAGGGGCAAAGAACAGTGCCAGGCTGTTCCTAATTGGCTTTCTTTCCCACAGACTCAGGAAGAATCACTGGCCTTGGCAATGCTCATTTTTCAAAACAACCACCAAGGGTTCACTCACACAGTCATTTCTGCTGCTTAGGCCTTGATCTCCCTGTGTTGTTCATACACATTTCAAGTTCATGTTTTATCAGATTCTGAAGAGGAACTTGCAGATAGCCACGGGTATGTACAGTCAGTGGTCACTCTGTAGGAAGGAGCAACCTTCCTCTATTTCTGGCCAGCAATACCTCTCTGAGGATGGAAAAGAACACAACACCCTTTGACTAAGCTCAGCTAGAATCCTATATTCCCCAGTGTGTACTAATTTCAAAATAAGGTTGATCTCCCGTTAGTACCATCCCTGTTCACCATGGAGGTGCCTTCATTCCTGAGTGAATTCTATGTGTTGTCCTATGTGGATAAAGAAACTTTACCTAGCTTCAAGGGTAAGTCTCAGTTTACGGGGCCAATCTCAACCATCTGTTGATCTATATCCAGAGATGGCTTGTTTGTGGTCACATGACCTGAGGAATTTTAGAAATTAAAAAAAAATCATCTTTTAAAAATTTTATTTTATATGGTGAAGTGTTTGTCTCTGTGTATATGTATCATGTGTGTGCTGTGCTCATGGAGTTTAGAAGAGGGAATCAGATTCCCTGGGACAGAATATGCAGATGGTTGTGAATCAAGCATGGGTTCTGGAAGCCGAATCCAGGTCCTCTGAAAGAGCAGCCAGCATTCTTAAACACTGAGCTGTCTCTGTATCCCCCTGTGATGGTTTGTATATGCTTGGCCCAGGGAATAGCACTTTAGAAGGTGTGGCCCTGTGCTGAAGTAGGTGTGTCACGTGCATGTGGGCTTTAAGACCCTCATCCTAGCTGCCTAGAAGTCAGTATTCTGCTAGCAGCCTTCAGATGAAGATGTAGAACTCTCAGCTCCTCCTGCACTATGCCTGTCTAGATGCTGTCATGTTCCCACTTTGATGATAATGAACTGAACCTCTGAACCTGTAAGGCAGCCCCAATTAAATGTTGTCCTTGTAAGAGTTACCTTGGTCATGGTATTGTTCACAGCAGTAAAATCCTAAATAAGACAACCCCCTTTCTGGGATTTACTCCTTTGCTTGTATAAATACCATTGATTCTGAATGAAGACTTGCCCATCCATGTGCATGGAAATTACCAGTGTGGAATATTGTATACAAGAAAGAGCTAGGTAGCAAGGGCCACAGTCACCTTTCCCAACAGCCTATGAACAGTTTCTAGAACTTTGGGGAAGTGATGGACCAGAGAATAGTTTGTGTTTTGATTGTACACACTGTGTGTCTTTCCAGGTCTTTATTATTTCACCCTTGTGATCTTACAACCAGTGCCTTTCATTCCTAACTGTGGTCTGTTCACCCTCCAGAAGCTGAACCTGAGGTCCAGTTGACTGTTGGTTCTATCCACCTTTCTGTTTTGTCCACCTCTGGGTCCTACTCAGGTCAGAATTAGAGGCATTTACAGGAAGTGCGTCCTGTATGGTGTTTTAACCAGCAGTCAGAAAACAGGAGATCCATTTATAAAATGTCTAGACACAGAGGAAAGAGCTTAGCTATATTTAGATCTGAGCATTGATGGAAGGGTATGTGGGATGAGAAAAGAGGCAGCCCAGGGGCTAGTCAGTGGGGTTTGGAGTAAGATGGTCTCCTTAGCTGGTAGCTATTGACTGGTAGCTAGAAGCTGGTAGTAACCTGAATTAGAGTCCTCCCTCCTTCCATGGTCTTTGGTGATCACAGTCTTCCTAATAGCTCTTGGGTCCTGGTTGGATGTTCCTAGGTTTCAAGAACTATCCATTTACAATTTTGAGTCCTGATCAGTAAAGACCTGCAAGGAGTCTGTGGTCCACCAAACAAGGACTAATCATGACCACAAAGAACAACATCCCTTTGACAGCATGCTGAAGGAGAAGCCCCATTCTCCCACTCAGGGCAGTCACAGGTAGCCATTATAGGCATCTCTCAGCTCACATCCCACAGTAAATCTCCCAGAGGAAAACATGGGTTCCTGATGGTTGGCTTTATGAAGTCCATGCAGTCTACTTTCTCAGGTGTAAGAGCTACAACCTTGAACTGGAGCCATGGTTTCATTTCTTGATTATCCTGTTTGCAAATTTAAAAATCCCAATTAACTTGCATTGACAATATTTATAGTCAAAAATTTTTATAAAATTCTCTTACTTCTTCAGCATGCTATGGAGAGAGACTTACACACACACACACACACACACACACACACACACACACACACACACACCTACCTCTACTCTGTATAGTATTGAACACCTCCTAGAGTCTGTATGGGTAGTTAAATCATGAGATCAACCCCAAAATCAGTGGCATCTGTATAATAGCTGAGCTTCAGGGTAGGGACATGGCAGTCTGAGAATCCACTTGGATGATTCCTATCTCTGTGATGGAGTTCACCCACATGCCCAGACTGAATCTTAATTTGACTCTACCCACAGCTCTCCATGGTGCTTTTCTCCTTCACTGTGGCTACATGATAGATGAATGAGCTCAAGGGTCACAGGAGCTCAATTAATTTGTGAGCTACATTATCCATTTGGACTCTTGACCGATGGCCAGGATGTGGCGTTAGGAGTGTCTTTTCTCTATCTCTCTGTGTCAAAGTTTCTTATCACGCCAATCATTCCTCGCTTGCAAACATTTTAGCAACTAACAGCTGGCCACCATATCTCATTTTAGTTGTTCTCAAATTGTGGACCCTGGCCCACAGGCTCTTAGGAGTCAGGGAGATGTTCCATTCCATTTATGCCTACTAACAGAGAGACATGGAAATGGTCCGTCCAGGTCATCTTTAGCTGAGCTGGAGTTGGAGCATCATTGCTTTTAAGGAGGATGTGGTATAAGTGTTTATACTGAGGTCTCAGTCTCTTGGCTCATGTGCCACTGACATGGTACTATGTAGTAAAATACATGCAGGTGCTATCTGCATTTTTTTCAAGCTAAGCAATAGGAGTAGAAATAAACTGGACTCAAGAGATGGCTCAGCAGCTAAGAGCCATGACTGCACTACCAGAGAACCTGGGTTCAATTTCTAGCACCCATACAGTAGCTTATAACTGTCTGCAACTCCAGTTCCAGGGGATCTGATGACCTCTTCTGGCCTCCATGGGCTCTGCACACATGTGGTACAAATACATACACACAGGCAAAACCTGTGTACTCAGCATATACCATAATAATAAATACATCTTTAAAAATATTTATGTTAAATTATTTTATTTATTTACATTCATCTTTTAAAATGTAGATTCTTAAAAATATACTATAAGAAATTAAAAATATAAGTAGAATAGTATGAAGTAAAGTATAAAATAAAAAAACTAAACACAAGAATTTGCATTGTTAACTAATGCTTCTGATACTTAAAAGAAAGTTTTAGAGAAAAAAAAAAAAAAAACACTAAGAAATGAGCTGCCTTTCCACAGATCTTTAGTGAGGACATCTTAGGGAAGAAAATGGATTGATTTGGATTACTTATTTTTATTTTTTCTAATTAATTTTATTTATGCATTTGTGTATATGCATCTCATGTGTACTACACCCACAGAGGCCAGAAGAGGGCAGCAGATACCCTAGAGTTGGCATTACAGGTGGTTGCCAGCCACCCAACATGGGTGCTGGAACTGAGCTCTGGTTGTCTTGAATAAAGCAGCTAGTGCTTTTAACAGTTCAGACATCTCTCCTCTAGTCAGTTGTCAACATGGTAAACAGATAATACTTGAGAAGAAACAGAAGAAATTACATGATAAATTAGTACTTGTCAAGTCCTAGAGGGTATGTCTGCCTCCCAAGATTTTGGGAGCTGTGAGTTCGGTATTTTTTTCATTGAGTGAATTGTGGGCACCAGAGTGGAGGGATGTCAGTTTGGGCTGATATCTAGGCTAAGTTTCAGAGACACATACCCTGGCTGTGTTGGTTGGTTTTCATTGTTAACTTGATACAACCTAATATCACCTGGGAAGAGAGTCTCAATGAGGGACTGTTTGTATCAGGTTGGCTTGTGGGTATGTCTATAGGGATGGTCTTGATTATATAAATTTGAATGGGAAGACTCACGGACAGTAGACAACACAATTTCCCTGGTTTTGCTCCTGATTTATGTGCAAGAAAGAAGACTGAGAGTCAAACCTGCATTCATTTCCCACAGTTCCTGATTGTGTATGTCATCTACTGGCTGCTTCGGTTTTTGCCTTGATATCCCCACAATGATAGAATGTACCCTTGGGATTGTGATCTAAAAGAAACCTTCTCCTCTAAGCTGTTTCTGCCAAGGGCATTTTGTCATCATAGTAACTGGAGAGGAAGCCAGGACACAGCTTAACTGTCTGAGGACATGAACTTGTGGACTGTGACATCATAGAGCTGGGACCTGTGGGAGACTGGAGTTAGTGTTCAAGCTGTATTCCAAACACTCTGCCTTGGGACTTAGCTACTCCCATGCAGCCCGTCCAACTCTTAGCTCAGCTTGCCCTGTGTCTCTCCTCAGAGTTTATAGAAAGAGCCTCACTGGAGTCCTATGTGGAAGGAAATAAGCTATGATTGCTTCTCTCTTAAATTTCCCAAGAAACCTCCTTAGCTCTTGATAGTGTTCTGGTCATAGGTTATTCCTTGGCCACCCACTCCAATTACACATTGAGAGAGGATGACTGTCCTAATTGGTCATTCTCAGACTGGTTCTCTGGTTCATTCTATTCTGTTTGTTGTTCTGTTCATTTTTAATGGTTTGCCTGTATGAATGTCTGTGTATGACATTCACAGGTCACAAACGGACAAAGATTCCCCTGAAATTGGAATTACATATGGTTGTGAGCCATCATGTCGGTGCCAGGAATTGAACCCACATCCTCTACAAGAGCAGCCCGATGTTCTTAAAACTGAGCCACCTCTAGAACCTCATATCTCCTTTAATCCCAAAGTTCCTGTGAATTCTCATTAATAAAAAAAAGGAACCAGAATTTTTGCACAGTTTTACTTATTTATGTTTACGTTAGAAATCCAAACTGAGACATTTACTAAACATTTTATGAACACATTTTCAAAAAACAGGTGTTACCATCATTGCATGTTAAACATGAATGATATAATTTTCATTTTTTTAAAAAAAAAAACTATATTTTCTAAAACAATGAGAAAATGAGTGCTCAAGGTACTATTTACACTTTTAAATATTTCTTGAATCTGGCTTAGCAGATAACAGCTAAGTTCTCAAAATGGCTTCTTCATTTATCTGTGGCCATACATTGATTTATTAACTGATAGGATATTACACACACACACACACACACACACACACACACACACACGCACGCACCACACAGAGACATATGGCTAGACCATAGAGAGATATGCAATAGCCCAGCCTTTAGAGTACTTGCTTAGTCTTTTAGCTTTATAAAAAGTTGTCATGTAGTGAGGTATCAATGGTATCGTGATTCAAGCTCAAAAGCCTGTTGACCAGCTTTCAATATTCTTGAATCCTGATCACATAACATTGTAAATTGATCATTTGGAATAGGTTTATTTGTAACTGTACAGAACTACCAGTTCTTGACCCATTTTGTTATACAAATTTCATATTTTGAGGACTGAGAGATGACTCTAGGCAGAGATGTTTGCTGGTGCTTGTACCCAGCTGTTCTTCACTATTACATGGTTTAGGGCCTAACTTTTATAATTGTGCCACCCGAATTCAGAGTAGGATTTCCCAATGCAATTAACCATCAAGAACCCTCCCCTCCCCCATACACATACACTCCAGGAAATGCCCATAGACTAACCTGACCTATACAATTCCTCAATTAATACTCTCTTCTAGGTGATTCTAGGTCACATCAAGTTGACAGTTAAAACTAACCTCCATAACCCTACACACCTTCCTTGTGACCTCCAGGGGAGGGCAACATACTGCATGGATGCTGTCTGTGTCCTGTTGCTTGAGTTATGAAGAAGGTATGCACTCAAGGGCAAATGCTCAATAAGAACAATCTTTTACAGCTTCATAGAGGACACCCTGAAGGGAGAGTAGTATTTCACATCCCAGACATGTGCAAGAAGGACTCCTGACCAACACGTTTACTTTCATGTTGACTGGTGCTGGGGTGAGAGCAGGCTCATCCCACCCAGCCCACCACAGTGTAGATGCAGAACAGCTAAGCATCTGTTCTGTGTTATACATCTAGTTGCTAAGTATTTCACTCTCCCTTTTTAGGCATACGTGTGAATGGCATTTGGCTTACTTCTAACAGCAAGTTTGGCTTTGTAGACAGGACCTTGGGGATGCTGTAGTCTAGGGAGCTTCACAGAGGATCCTGAGATGATCCCTAATGTAAGCCATCATGAACCCTTTGTGGCTCAGAGTGAGGTCCTGTTCAACCAGCACACAGGCCAGGAAAACGGCTGGGGGACATGAGGGAGTTGTATCTCTAAAGAATGACGCAGGACATTCCTAAATGATCAAACAAAAGATGACATTCTCCACAGTGCTCATACTAGCTGTCCAAAGAGGCTGCCTCTTTCCTTCCACCACATTCTGGAAGAGGAGAAAGCAATGACCTGACCCTGGATGGTTCAATGTTCATCTTTCTGGAAGACCCTATGTTGTCATGTTGCATTCCATCATGTCTTAGGACCACACTGGAGCACTCTCTGAGTCTTTTATAGGACTTTCATCACGTGACCCATCAAGAGATGCCCATTTTTCTCCCGAGGTCCAGCCAGGCAAGAAGACTTAGGTTTCACAGCCAGTGCTACTGATGACCAGAGTTTTGACACCAGGCCTGTCCCCTGTTTCTCATGTCTAAAAGAAACCAGGTGACATTCACACTGACCATTACTCTGGGGATAATCTGGGAAGAATACACAGTGCTCTGAAGTGTTTCAGATGTGTGCCAGTCAGTTGAGACATAACACTCACTTCCTGTCACTGGGATAGAGTCCCTTCCTGGCCTCACTTCCTACTGTCCTGTGTTCTCATGAATGCAGGGCTCCTTATTCATTCAGTATTCAACAGAGCAGCTGTATTGGGGGCCCCAGCTGTTTGATGGTCCCTACACTTGTCAGGTGCTGAATATTCTGAGTGGCATCCCTGGGTGTAAGATCTAAGCTGTCAATCTGCAATGTGCGCCCCCACCCCCACTCCTACGTCTTTTTTCACCCTGGCTGTCCTTCTCCAAGGGCCCTGAGTCCTTCCAGAAAGGACAGCTCTACTGACCTTTAGATGCTGAGTGTAGGAAGAGTCTTTTGGTAGTTTGAATTTTTCAGAATAAAATGTCAACCAGAAAAATAGATCTGTCCTGTGTTGCCTTCCTTGTGTTAGCTGCCTTGTTCTTCGGGGGAGATTCTATGTGTCCCTGTGTTGCCTTGCCAGGAAACAAGAGGAGGATAAAAGGAAGAAGGATAAGAGAAGATACCTAAAGATCTTCTTAGCTGCACACAGGTGCGCATGTCCTCAAACCAAGAGCACAAAGCATCAAAAATACATAAAAGATCAAGGAACAAGTGTGCGTTCCAGAAAGGCAGGAAGCCGTGTCTTGTGGGCCATTGAACTAGGTCTTGGAGGTCTCACAGAAACAAGACAGTTGGACAGGATGGTACTGTATGCTGAAATGTTATTCTGGGGGAGTGCTACCTAGCATTTATAGCCTGCTGCCTAATGCAGAGCAAACTGAGGCACTCCTCCAATAATGAATCCATATGTGGCATTAGACATGTTTGCAGAGTATCTCCTGTGCACAAGCTCTGATAGAACCTGGGAGGTGGTGGTGAGGGCTAGGGAAATGACTCAAGTGCATGCCAAACACAAGGACCTGAGTTAAAAAACCTGAACCCACATAGAGCCAGATCTGGTAGCATGGAATCCCTGTATTCCCAGAGCAAGACAGGAGGCAGAGGCTGGAGAATTCCTCGGATGCTCATATGGTCCTAGTTAGCATACAGGGCAGCAGGACATTGTCTCACAAAGTGGAAGGTTAGGACTGTGATAAAGAGGTGGTCCTCTGACTTCCATATATATATGCTATGGTACGTACGTACACACACACACACACACACACACACACACAGAGCCAAATGGAGAGCGTGCTGTGGGGCAGGTGTCTCATTTGGGTTCAGGGGACATTTATCTGCTTTAGGAAAAGAAAAGCAAGTTAAGGGCAGATTTCTCAAGCGGGCCTTTCTATCTAAGATGAATCTCAAAGAAACCACAAGATGTATTCACATGAGCAAGAGTTTGAGAACATATGGACCGGGAAGTCATGGGAGTGGGGCGTGTACATGTGTCTCAAGGTGCAAGTGTGACAGGAGGAGCAGGGACACAGGGTTAAAGTTCACACTCACACAGTCTCAGTAGATCCTCGTGATGCTCCACGTAGGGTGGGCAGGCATGTTGTTACTGTTGCCCGTATAAGGGAAGCCAGTTTCTTACGTTTATGTTACTGCAAGAGGGAAGGAGGGAGGGAGAGAGAGATAGACAGAGACAGAGACAGAGTGACAGAGAGACAGAGAGACAGAGAAACAGAGTCAGAAAGTTAGAGAGACAGGTAGACAGACAGGCAGACAGACAGACAGACAGACAGCTAAGAAACACAGGTAGCTAAAACCCAAAAGTCTAATACTATGCATTCTATCTCATTTGCAGATCCTGGTATTTAGTTTGTATTGACTTGTATTTATGTAGGTGGGAGGAAGACAGAGACCAGGAAACTGGAAAGGGTTCCACGAGAGAGCTTAAAAGAGGCCTGAAGGGTAGCAGATGGGAAGACAGCAAAACCCATAATGTGTAAAAATGGAAGAGGGAAACCCAGAAGTGTAAGGAGGCAAACTGGGTGTGGTAGGGTGCAACAGGGTGTGGGAGGGAACAGTGGGAGGGGATCAACCAAACCAGAGCGTGTATGAGATGCCACAAGGATGCTTGCTATTCTGCATGCTAGTTAAAAAGTAAAGGAAAAAATGTGGATGAAAAACTTAAAGTATTTTATTGCAAAACACTTCTTAAGGAGTACTTTAGAAATGCAGAAGCTTTTAAAATGAGGTGACAGCTATACAGAGGGACACAAATTCCTAGATGCTCCAAATGAATTTACAGGGAAATGTCACCACTATCTTCAAATGCAGTAGCTAGTGTCTTGAAAGCCTGGATGCTAGCTCATAGCACCAGCACTGGTGGATTCCCGCTTGGTCTCTTGCCCTTTGGATAATTAAGTTTATTTCCAAAACCCTTCTGAGATTGATATTTTTAATATCTCCATTTGAATGAGGGTTGTCCTTATGTGTATGTGGGGGGGGGGCAGGGTAGAATGCTTTCCTTTCTGAAATGTTCATTGGTCAGAGAACCTGGAGATAAACAAATTGATTTAATTTTAATCTGCATTCCTGGAGATGCATAATGATAACTGGTTTCTGTCTCCCAGGGCTGAAAACTGTGGTCCTTAATGAGGAGTTGTGTGGGTAGATTATGCAGCTTCAGAGAGCATGTATGTAGGGCTCAGTGGCTCCCTATGAATTATTCTGACTCCAGTAGTGTCTAAGAGACTCCCAGTACTTGTCTGAAGCAGGTTTTCAAGCAGAAAAATCTATAGTGGGACATGAAGATACTCTGAACCCTTTCCTGTATGGCACCAAATTGGTTCAATGCCTGGTGTTTCACAAACAAGGCCTATTCTAGGAAAACCAGCCATCCTGTCAGGGAGGATTGCAAACCTGAGATTTGGGAGGGACCACACATGGTAGGTGCTCTAATCATGGCTGAGCGGGTTGTTTGGAGTGTTCAACCTGAACTGGGGTCAGATGGAAAGGGTATTGCTTCCGGTTGATGAGCTGTCACATTCTATAAGAGCATGGCGTCCTCCAAGCCCATCCACCCCCACGGCATGTCTGTTTACTCTCCTATGATATCTTAGGCTTTGAGATCAGGATACTCACTTCTGTCTGTCATTGTGAAGTCTTTTTGGATGTCCGCATCATGCAGTGGTCATTATAGTCATTCACTAATGCCCCCAGAGAAGAGAACTGGCTTGGGTTTCCTCATCCCTATAAAGCAAATCTTCCTCATTACCATTAAGTTGAGTTTGCCTATCCCTCTGAGGTCAGGCATGCTCATATAGTTTCTGTTGAAAGAAAGAAAGTGCACATGACCTGTCACTTCTGGGTGTACACAGGAGGACTAGGTGTAAGGCTTCTACCTTCAGTACCAGTGTTTGATGACATTCTAAATGGGTGGCCCTTTCTGGGCTATGGCTGTGGGAAAAGGTCACTGGACATGGGAAACTGGGAAATACCCATTAACTATCTATTTTCCGGCTGTCCTTTGTTGTTAGGACTTAACTCCCCCTTACCTACTTGGCTCATTCATTTTGAGCAGGATCATTGGGTCTACTGCTCTTTCCTGCCTTCTTGCAGAGGATACATACTATATAGAGAGAAGCCTAGGCATGGTGTTTATCAATGTTCCCATTACTGGAAATATGAAAGTTGCTGCACACTTCATGTCCCAACTGAAGCTTCCGTTTGGGATGCCATTTATACTGTATGTTGTGCCTAGATGTCACTTCTGTTGACATTCCATCATTGAGCCAGTCTCTTCAATTCCCTTTGCCTGACACTCCACTCAACAGTTTTCTCATTTGAAGCCAGCACCTATGTACCACCTGCCTGTTGTTTTATTCGTACCAGGAGCTATTCAGCATGAAAATCTTCCTTGTATCCTTGGGCTTAGATTAGACTCACATGGCAGGAACCAAGGTGGGCTTGTTCTTCACACATCAAAAAAATATCGTAAAGAAATCAAAAGCCTTTGAAGGTGGCTTCCACATGAAAGATTCTGTCAAACTGACTCTTTTTGGAGGGGTCTATTTCAGAATAGAGTTCAAGGTGGAAAGATTTCTAATAAACAGTTCTGACTTAGGGAGAGAGACGAATTCTAGGTTGTCATGGCTTCTGTTCCAGAAAGTGAGTTGGAGGAAGTTGGAATAGAGGCTTGCTGTCTAGGGCTTGGCCATTATCTTGTGGGATCTTTCAGATGTATAAGAGATACTTTACATACAAATGAAAGATATGCTGTGTTCATAAGGGCTTGAAAATTATAGCTGGTGTCTTTAGACTTTGGATAGTGAGTTGTGGTCTGGCTACAAATCTACTTGACCAGCATGTCTCTTGACCCCAGGGAGGTCTCAAACTGAAAAATTTTCAGCTCATAACAGTATATTGCATGGTGCAAAGTCAGTCAGTGGGTGCAAGGGCATCAGTGGATTTAAAAGAATATATTTTCTGAGTTCTGTGTGTGTCCTGCTCTTATCCTGGATCTTCCAGTGATTCTGACTTTTGCGACCACAGACCCCATGGGCCATCTGTCAATTCTAGTGTCTGAGAAAGCAGAGGCCAGCTATGACTGGATAAAAAACCCACTCACAGGCTATGAAGTATCTAATTCTATGCTTTTATTGATGCAGAAACAGAATCTGATCAAATTGCCATACCCTTACTCTTTGCTTTTGGTGACAAGTCACTCTTGTTATGGATGGATTTTGAAGACTTGAATGGCATTGCATTGAAAACATGTGATCCCTGAGTGTTTCTCAGAGGACCCTCCATAACTTGAATCCTGGGGTTTGGATTCATACTGCCCCATCTCATTTGTGTAGAAAATGGCCTCCTCCACTTCTCACCCAATTCCAAGCCAGGACAAGCAGCCCTGAGTTTGAACATGAGCATATCACATCAGTATACCACAATTGCCTGAGCATGTCACTGGTATACCATAATGCCAGTCCCTACATGTCCTAGTTTGTTTCTCTTGGTATGATAAAATACCCTGACACACAGAGAGAAAGGATTCATTTTGGATTATAATGCAAGGTTATAGTTCATCGTTGTAGGGAAATCCAAGCCAGGAACATTAAACAGCTAGTCACATTGCACCTACAGTCGAGCAGAAAGAAGTGAATGTGTGAGTGCTCACTTGCTCATTTCTGTTCATCTTGATTTCTCCAGTTATAGATTTAAACCACACCAGGACTAGGGAATGGTGCCACCCATAGTGGAATGGGTCTTCCCTATCAATTACCTGGATTGAGACAATCCTACATAGACAGGCCTAGAAGTCAACCTGATCTAGACAATCTCCCATGGAGACTCTCTTCTCAGGAGAGTCTAGGTTATAATTAAAGATAACCAGCATGCCTACATTCTCTTAGGAAGATGTGCTATTTTTTTTCTACATCTCCTCTTCCCTGTTGTCCTTGTTTGGGAAGATGTCAGAGCCATCCTGGTTCCACAGACATAGCTGAGATTCTATGGTATAGAGCTTTCCACCCACTGAGGTGAGAACATGGTTAATCATTGGCTTTGCATCATCATGTCAAACATCCTTGGCTGGGAATATTCTAGCATCACTTTAGAATTTATGTCTAGATAGGACTTGTGATTGTTAGTTCTGTCAGCCTCCTGAGATTTAGATAACATACAAGACATATCTTTAGGAGTGTGTGTGTGTGTGTGTGTGTGTGTGTGTGTGTGGTGTTTCTAGAATGAGTTAACTGAAGAGGGAACACCCAACCAATGTGTCTAGCACAATACCATTAGCTGGGGTCTTGGGTTGAATAAAGAGGAGAAAACATATTAAGCACCAGCATTCATCTCTCTTTTTGAGTACAGATTTGATATGCCCAGCTGTCTCATCTGCCCACCACCATGGTTTCCCATCGTGATGGACTGTGAACCCTTGAGCTGTGAGCTCCAATAAACCCTGTTCTCCTTTCAGTCACCTTTATCAGGCATTTTGTCACAGCCCTGTGAGAAGTAACAAATTTAGGATCCTAGTGGACTATTATGCAGTCAACTCAGGTCATATGACTTCCTTTGTCCAAAATGACATGTGTCAGTTCTATGGAAGTATGACTGAGCTAAGATGCCAGCCTTCTTGATCTCTCACTCTTGGTTTGGAAGTGTTGAGGTGCTGGATACTATTGGTGTCCTCATATAGCCTACACTGTACCCTGCCTGTTCATATAGAACAGAGAGTATGAGCACAGAATGAACTTCTGTTAAAGCCAGTAAGTGTTGGGGCTGGGCATCCCTTCAGCATAGCACAAACTGTCCTGACTTCTGACATGTCTGTCTTCAATGTTTTATGCAGAATATGTGCTCGTTGACATTTATAGCTGTGTCATATGATAGTTCTATTTTTAGTTTTTGGGAAAAAATCTCCACATTGACTTCCATAGTTTTGCACCCTCACTAGGAGTGTGTAAGGGTTCCACTCTTCCTACATCCTTGCCAGCCTTGGTTCTTATTTATTTTCTTGATGAAAAATAAATCACATGTCACCCATTGTGATTAGGATGACATGCAGTCTCAAAAGCAGCTTTAGTTTGCATTTGCCTGATGGCCAAGGATATTGAACACTTCAAATCCTGCTTAATATCATTTTATATTTCTTTATTTGAGAACTCTCAGTTCAATCCTGTGCTCTATTTTTAAAAACTGGGTTGTTTGGTTTCTTTATTTGTTATATATTCACTGTTGGATTTATCACTGGCAAAGATCTTCTCCTATTCTGTATAGAATGTGGGCATTCTTTCCTTTGACTGAAAGTTTCCTTCGCTGATTGAAAGTTTTTCAGCTTCAGGAGATACATTTGTTGATTATTGGCCTTATTTCCTGAGTGATGAGAGTCCTATGCCAAAAGTTCTTGCCCATATACCTATATCTTGACATGAACTCCCTACATTTTCATCTAGAAGTTTCAGTTTGTTTGAGGTCCTTAGTCCATTGAAGCTAGCTTGTACAACATTGAGAGATAAAAATTCAGTTTCATCCTTCTACATGAAGATAGCCAATGTTCCCAGCACCATAGGCTCAGGGGATGAGAGCCCTTGCTGCCTAAGTATGAAGGCTCTGATCTCCAGCACCTATGAGAAAAGCCACATGTGGCTCTGCATGCCTGTAGCTCCAGGGCTTAGGGCTTCAAGACAGAAGGACTGCTAAAGCTTGCTATCTGCCAGTCTACTCCCAAACTAGCAATCAGTGAGATAGTGCTCCAAGGAAATAACAACAGGAAGTAGGAGATGATACCCAACGTCCTCCACTGGTCAGTGCATGGATGTGTGTGGACCTGTACATGTATGTATACAGAAAGACACACACAAACATCAAATATTGACAAAGAGGACTATATGCACACTGAAGGCTTACATAGGATTGTTAAGGAGCTACCCTGGGTAATGATCACATTCATCTCCAGCCATGCTCTATGTTAGGTCCCCAGAACTCACTCAGTCAGCAACTGAAATTTCACACACTTTTCGCATCACCTCTTCATGTCCTAGTTAGCTTTTCTATTGTTGCATAAATACTATGACTCGAAGCAACTTGGAGAGGAAAGGTTTGATTTCATATCATGCTTTAATAATCCAGGGAAGCCAGGGAAGGAACTCAAGGCAGGAACCTGGGAGACAGGAGCTGATGCAGAGGCCATGGAGGGATGCTGCTTACTGGATTGCTCCCCATGGCTTACTTAGCCTGCTCTCTTATATAATCTAGGACCATCTACCTTAGGGATGGCACTGCACACACTGCTCTGGGCCTTTCCACATCAATTAGCAGTTAGGAAAGCATCCTCATAAACAACCCCACAGGCCATCCTTATGGAAGCAATTCCTCAGTTGTGCTTCCTTCTCCTCAAATGTGTTGACAGCCGAAGCTAACTGTGACACTCTGTGTCCCCAGCTCAAGTCTTTGGTAATCACTCTTCTTTTTATTTCTTGGAGTAACTATTTGGAGGCTCAGGATTACCAGGAAAATAAATCTCTCTGTGTGTTTTGACTGCAGACAAGGAGAATGATCGATAAAAGACATCCAGTCATCAGCATAGAATTGAGGGTAAGTGTCTGTGAACAAGATAACAAGAGTAGAAGGGGAAAGAGGGAAAAAATAACAGAGATTTTAACTCTAGTAAAGAATAGATTGTATTTCTTTTCCTGTGAACAATGGTGGGTATCAAATCACCCTGGTATTTGGAGTCTAGTGATTACTTTTAAAAGAAAGATGTAACAGTTAATTTTGAAATGTCAATAGTTTCAATATACTTTTAAAAAATTCAACCTTTGTAGCTTAGAAGGGAAAATTTTAAATGTCAACTTCAAAATGTGCCCTGGGGGAATGCAGGATTTTGTCAAAATCACTCTAGACTATTGCTTTCCAGTGGGATTTCCTAAGAGGTTGGAAATATGGTAAAACTGGGCTACCCAATGCCATGACCCTCATCAACATGGGCTGTGCCTCTATGGCCGTTATCTATGTAGGCTGGTATCTGTGGTCCTCATCCGGCAGCGTGTACTCTCATGATCTTCATCCTGTAGGTTGTACATCTGTGTCCCTCATCCATATGGACTGGTCATCCATGGTCCTCACCCATGTAGGCTGTGTATTCTTGAGCTGTTGCTATGCAACTAGGAGACTGAATGTATTTAATTTTATTTTCACTAATTTAAATTTGAATAGAGTCACATGACCAGGAGCTATCCGATTGGACTGTGCATTTCCAGGCTGTATGTGAGCAAGGTCACTGGGTTATTGGACCATCAGATATAAAAGTGGTCCAAGGAAAATTGCAAAAATCATTTTCTTTCACTGCTTCAAAAGGAAGGCAACCTAGCAGTCATTTTTTTCTGACTCCTCATCCTTTAACAGACGCCAGGGTTTGTGGTGAGCTTGGATGGCCCATGCTGATCCAAGTGCCAGTAAGAGAAACGGCTAAGGCAAAAATGTCACCTCTTCTTTGAGGTTGGTGAATGCACAACTGTTGGTGGGTGGTGTGGTAGCCAGCAGCCATGAACATCTGTTAAAGGATGAAAATGGTACAGAACAGAGGGACTGTTCTCCTGAGGGCCCTATACCACCACACACACTGCATGAAGGCAAGTTGGATGTGCTAGAGGCAAGGCTGCAGAGAAAATCGGAAACTCCACTGACATCTTCTGAACTCTGCTAGCATCTAATGAGGGTGTCTTTCTGACAGACTAATGTGTAATGGGAAAACAGAAGACACGTCGTGTGCACATCCCTGGGAACCCAGAGCTAACCATCACATTTGGATTCCGTGTTCTCATACCTACAATGCTACGTATACATAATTGAGGAGCAAACAGTGAAGAATGTATTAGAAGATCTGTTCACTTTGAGGAACAATTTGTGTTTTATTTTAGTTTTCTGTTTGATTGCCATTGGTGCAGGTTCTGGGGGATGCGAAGTTAATTCTCAGGGTCATACTGTGAACATCGAAAGGTTTGGATGATATGTTTAGCACTCTTCTCACCATTGTGACAAATCACCAGATGAAAGCAGCTTATAAAAGGAAGGGCTTATTTGCTACTAGTTTGAGGGTGCAGTCCACCATGTGGGGAAGGCAGAATGGTGGGATCGTGAAGCAGCTGGTCATATTGCATCCACAGAGAAGAAGTAGAGGAGCCACAAAGTAAGTTTTAAGATGTATAAGAACTTTTTGGCCTTTAAGAACTGATTATCTTTGTCATACTACATCTTGTCTCTCCGAAGAATGAAGTTAGAAACAGGTAGTCCACAGTCTGTGTTCTCTTTTGCCGGACCGGAAAGGGAAACAGTGGAGTCTGGGATGAAGGCTGGAGTAGAGAAGGGCTCCCTCGGAATTTCAGGCACAGTTCTTTAAGATGAAATCCTTTTCCGAGATGATCTTGAATGAAGAGATGGTCCTTGCTTGTTCAGGCTGTTTATTTGGTGGTGGATGTGAATGCATACACTTTCTTCTGGGTGAACCAGGATTAAATAGCTGTTGTGAGAAAGAATGCCCAGGAAGGGAAACTCATTGGCTGAAAGCTTGGCAGCCTATCTAGACACCTCATTAGCATGGAGAACTCCAGGTGTTTATGCGACTGTGACCCAGTACTCATGGTCCTAAGTGGGGTGTCATGGTTACATGTTCTGGAGCCAGGTAGGGAATGGCTCCCCTCCTACTGTTCTCAATTCTGAGGTTCCTTGGGGTTCAAGCTCATTCAACTTTACACAGCTAGTCACAGCCTGATCTTCGAAAAGTATTGCCCAGACCCGACCTACCATTTGATTAGGGCATTCTCAGATTCAAATACATTCTGCGGAAGGCTGACTCTATTCACAGGCATCCATTGCGGCTCGCTCTGTACCGAATGCCTCTGGGCTGTTGGCACCAACCGAAGAGGAGACTAAGTTCTGTGAAATCAGCTTCTCACTCCTCATTGTAAAAGAAGCCTTGGCAGGGAATGTTGCAATTTGTTCCATCCCTATTACTGTCATTGTTTTTACTGACAGCCGGAGGATTGGCAGGCTAAAAGAGCTGCCGAGAGGAGTGGAGGTTCCAGGTCACAGTGAGACAAGAGGAGAGAATTACTCAAGCATGAGCGCTCCGTCAGGGACATAGCGGAGACAGGCGAGGAGGCCTCTCAGACACACAGGCTTGAGGACAGTAGGTCTGTGTCTCCAGTGGGAGTCCATTTCACTAGAGCTGAGCTTTCCTGTAATCTACGTGGGGTAGAAGACACCTTCTGCTCTGTATCTTGTGGCTGCACGTGGGATTTCTCTGGTAGTCTTTCCCCGTTGAGGGCCTGGCAGTGTCCTGGTGAGCGTCCTGAGACACCCTTGGCTTGTCTGTGCCATTGCTGTGGCATAGAGCACTCTGAGTTGGGCACTTCACCTACTCTCCTGGGTTCTCTCAGTAGAGAAAAAACCTGAACTCTAGATCAACTGTTCTTCTCACTGCTGTGACCAAATGCCTGAAAGAAGTAACTTAAGTCAGGGAAGGTTTTATCTTGTTATCAGGCATGATAACAATTATAAGATTATATGTACTTCAAGACGAACAAAAAAAAAAATTCTACATTTTTTTTAAGAAAGGAAATTCTTAATTTTGATTATCAATTCAGTGTGTAGAATAATACTATGTCAGTAAAAATTATTTGCTTTCAGACCCTGGGACAAGGGACTGAGGTGCATATCTTACACACTAAAGCAGACCTGGCCTTCAGATTCTCCCAGTATCCTTCAGTCCCTACCTGGCATACCCTGCCCCAACCCTGAACTCTTTAGCCCAGGGGCTGGGCTGCCCTTCCCCTAGGGACACTTGCTCATATAATCCAGATATTTTGATCTCTCCACTCTTTTCTTCTCTCTTTCCTTCTTTCTCAGTGTGTACGTTCTTTCTTTCTCTCTCGTCCTCTTCTCTTCTCTCTCCCTTCCCATGGTGATTTCTCTGGCCTTCTTCCTTGGGGCAGCAAACTTGCCTGCCCGCCAGCAGCTTCCCAATAAACCTTCATTTAATATAATCTAGATCTGGCTTGAACTGGCTCATTTAACCATCAGAGAAATAACTTACCAAAATACCATGGGTCAGTATCCTTTCATGGCCTCTTCTTCATGACTGCTGGGGCAGACCTCCCAAACTGAAAGAACCTTCGATAGGCATCATGGACAGGTGGGTGATAGGGGGTCTCCAACATCACATCAGACAGTGTTGTTTGACTTTTTCTGTTAAATGAGATACCACCTGATCCATGCTCTGAATCCCAGAAGCTATGGGTTACAACCAGTTTGCATAATTCAATGCTGAAGGTTAGACAATAGTATCAGGTTTCTGAAAATGAAAAACACAGTTCAATTCAAAATCAAATGCATAGTGGGTCTAAAGTGTTCGCAGCAGAGCTAACCCAGGTTGCACTCTGTGGCTTCACCGTGGCCTCAGTTCCCAACACAAATACGAATGCTTTGCACCAAACACACCGCTGTCACTCCACCCGATTCCCCACAACCCTACCCTCAGTTCAGTTAACAGCTGACGGTACACTGTAAACCAAGGTGTTTTTTTCCAGAACAAAGTTTTCTGTTGTTATGGAAACAGAAGCGTTTATAATAGAAAACAAAGACTTTTTCATATTTTAATCTTTTCCTACGTACCTTCCTCACAGTGTCAAATTTGTACATCTTTGGATTGTGTGGTGTTAAGATGGTTGATTTAAAAAAAAAAAATAGCCTGCTGCCTGAGTTGTTGACTTGAATTTCATAAAAAATGATGAATTAATTTTGGCTTCAGACTAGAAAAAAAAATTCCCAATAAATTCTGAAATGGCTCTAAACATTTCTTCCATTTTCTGCTGTATGTTTATATGAAGCAGAATTCTCAGCATGGATGATTATAAAATCAAATTATTGATCGCCTCTGAAAAACAGCAAAGATGCTCTCCATCCTGCAGTATTGGATGTTCAGTCAAGATTTATTTCCTTGTGTAAAAATAAATAAGCAATCCATCTCATGAATATTCAAATTTGCCTTTTGACTTTAACAAATGGCAAAATTATATGCACACCAAAGAATTGTTTTAAAATAATTTTTTTTGATTTATGATCTGTAAATGCTTGATCTATACATTTGTTTTATAGACTTAAATGCCCAGGATCCTATACATTTTCTTAGGTGTAGAGGGGGAAACTTTAATCTGTATGGTATTCATGTCCTGTGCTTGCAGTTACCATAGGTCAGAAGATTGGAAGTTTGCTAGAATGGGTACATACCTTGTTCTATTTCTTTATTTTTGTATGTCACAAGATGATAATTGGAGCTGTGATGGTTGGCATTTGTTTTTTGTCAACTTGATACAAGGTAGGGTCATCTGGGAAGAAGGAACTTTAATTGAGGAATTGTTTCCATCAGTTTGGCCTGTAGGTACTCTGTGGGGACATTTTCTTGATGAAGAATGGATGTGGGCAGGCCAGTCCACTGTGGGTGGTGGCACACCCTAGGAAGATGGTAGTGGGTTGTATAAGAAAACAAACTGAAAAAGCCATGGAGAGCAGGCTGGTAAGCAGCATTCCTCCATGGTCTCAGCTTTAGTTCCTACCTCTAGGCTTCTGTCTAGAGTTCCTGCCTTGACTTCCCTCCATGATGGAGTATAAGCTATATGTTGAAATAAATTCTTTCCTCCCTAAGTTGCTGCTTTTGGTCACGATGTGTACCACAGTACCAGAAAATAACTAGAGTGATTAAGACACATGAGATCCTTTGAACCATTTGTTAATACAATACCAAAGGTGGATTAAAT
Organism: Mastomys natalensis; assembly: GCA_021653895.1. NCBI lineage: Eukaryota > Metazoa > Chordata > Mammalia > Rodentia > Muridae > Mastomys > Mastomys natalensis. The sequence goes on from JAJTUV010000463.1 coordinate 917,618, forward strand.
CCTGCTAAATGCCTGCACCTTGGTCAAGAAGTGCTGAAGGAGGTAAAGAGAGCACAAATCCTTGAGTCTTTTGAAGACTGACTCTAAATGTGTTATGTGGCTGGCTCTGCCTCTCATCGGGAACCAGAGCCATGGTTACCACACAGAACGCTGGCCTGTGCTTGCACTCTGAAGTGGGGTCTCTTCTGCATGGTGTGATGGCCTTGAACTTTGACCTGGGATTCTAAACACCGAGGCAAGGGTTACAGGAGAAGCCCCAAGGCTGGTCTACCTGGCTTTCTTTTATACTCATTTATCCTAGAGAACCTTCCTGGCATGCATTCTACTCCTTGACCATTAACACCTGAGGATAAGACTGGTCCTGCCTACAGAACATCAAAGGGACTTAGAAGAGGAGACAGCTGCAGCTGGGTGGAGACTTGACTCAATCAATTAAAAGCATGGCTGTCCCTCCTTGTTTATCACAGCTTCCATCTTTACCCTGCCTGCGTTTTCTTTGTGGTTTACGGCTAGCAGAGCACTTAGCTTTCAGCAGGTGTCATTACTGAGACTGGTAATGGCTGTGAAATCTTTACTTAAATGTGTGGGCTGTGGAACGGCTGGTAGCTGGCAAATCACAGCATTCAGGCAAGGGGTCCGCTAAGTGGCCTGACGTGGGGGCCATCGAGCACTGCCATGGAAGAGAGCTGCAAGTGCTATGCTCTGGTGTCTGTCAAGAACCTGGAGTGCAGCCTCGCCAGAGGGGCAATCACAGGGGAGCCACTCCTTCTAAGATTCCCTCTCTGTAGTCCCAGAAGCAGTGGGGTCTGACTAATACCGTGCCTCAGTTCCTGGGACAGTGACTTACGGTTTTTATGTGAAGAATAAAGATTCACGTTGGCAAAACTAGGCTCTTGTTTAAAAACAAACAATACCCAAGGTGGACAGTATCTGAGGAATGACATTTAAGGATGTCTTCAAGTATTTACAAACATGTATATACATGCCTGTATGCAACACACATGGCTTCTGTCTATCTATCTACCTACCTACCTATCCATCTATCTATCATCTATCTATCTATCTATCTATCTATCTATCTATCTATCTACCTACCTACCTATCTACCTGTCTATCTAGAATCAGGTTTCTCATTAGCTTGGAACTTGCCAAGTATTTTCCGTTACCTGGCTACTGAGCCCCAGAGCTCCTCTTGTCTCTGTCAATCCAGTGCTGGGATCACAAATATTTGCTACTGCACTTGGCTTTATACATGTTTTCTGGGAATAAAACACTTACACCGTGCACTGCACTAACCCAGGGAAACATTCTTCTGCCTTTTCCTACCTGCAAATCAACACAGAGCCAACAGCAAAAAACAAGAACCTGTGGGTGTTTACTTGTCCCTGATAACAGATGAGACATTTTCAGATACACACACACACACACACCACCATTAAATGGGACACAAATATTGGTGAAGCTTTTGACATCTATAAGGATTGCAACTTGGAATGGAAATCATAATTTTCCTATTAAAATAATATTTTAATCAATATATATAATATATTTAAATATGTATTATATTTAAGAGCATTTCACTTAGCAGCAAAGTGTCAGGGATTAATTAAGGTTGCTTCTTGGCTCATCAGACAATCATAAGCAGATGAGGGAAGAGCTATGTTAAGTGCTTGTGAAGGAAAATTAATAAATAAATTCGTATTTATTTATAATTTTTCATATAAATTGCAGACTGCAGGGCTGACTGTAGGGAATGGGAGAAGTCAGGCCAATGAGAGACTTAACCAAAGCTTAGAATTCCATGAATTCCCAGATTGCCCCAGCCACTGACTCCACAGAAGGTTCTAGAAGAACATCCATTGCTACTCAGTATTGATAAAGCTAATACTCAGCTCAGAGGTGTGGTCTCTAGTCCAGAGTAGGTGTGAAGGTGTCGCAGCTCTGCCCTCATCTGCCCCTAAGTGTGTGTCTGCTCTTGGATTGAAATTCAGCTCTTCTTTGCCGTCACTGGCTATTTAAAGATGTGAATGCTATAAGGTATAAAGAAACCACATTTGATCTGTGCATCAAAAAATGCCAGCAGGAGATGAAACATAAAATGGCCCAACACACAGAAATAGACTACAAGCATAGTCACCTTAGCTGGAGGATCAAGAAACAGGAATCATTGGTAGGTAGAACCAACTTTTCAGTTACCCAAGGTGACTGGTTTCTCAGAGCCATTATGCATTGCAGAGGCTATGGTTACTGTGAGCTACAACTTTTGTTAGAAGCAGGAATCTGATGTGAAGTGTTTCTCTTAATTTGGGAACTATCACAGAATGCATGAAACTGGTTAAGTGGTCAGAAATGGAGGTTAATTTCTCACACCTACGGATGCTGAGGAGTCTGAGGTTGCAGGCGCCACAGTCTTTTTCAGGAAGCACAGGGGCAGACAGTGTACAGATAAAGGAAGGCTAAAAATCATGGTTTCCTACTGTTGAATTAAGGATCAAGTTTCTATTTTGAGATCTTAGACAGCATATTCATGCCGGAGCAGTGCTCTTACCACAATAACATAAAAAGCTAAATGTTTAAGAGGAATACAAGATCATAATTTTTTTGTCGTTGTTTACAAAGGTTAGATAGTTTCTCTTACTTAAAGGCTAGCCACTGATCCTGTTTCAGGTTTGGTTGGATCCTAGGCTCAAGGATAGGCAACAAGACTTAGTTCCTTTCTGAGCTGTTTAGTGTCTGTTGTCAACTTGACACAAATCTAGAGTTGTGGGAAAGAGGAAATCTCATCTGGGGAACTGTCCATGCCAGATTGGCTATGGCCATGTCTTTGAGGAATGTCTGAATAGATGATTGATATGGAAGGCTTCAGCCCACTGTGGGCTGGCATCATCCCAAGGCGGTGGCTGGAAAGGAAAACAAGCTGAGTCTGAGCCATACTGTAGGCTAGTCAGCAGCATTCCTCCAGGTTTCCGCTCCCAAGTTCTTACTTGAGTTCCTACCCTCACTTCCCTTAGTGAGGACTGTGATCCAAAAGCTTAAGCTGAAACAAACCCTTTCTTCCTCAAACCAGTTTTACCTTTTACCTTAACTTTATCAAGGCAATAGAAAAGCTAACTAGAAAACTGGGTGGTGTTGGGTTTTTAGTGTGCGTGGGTCTGTTGTTGGGTTGAATTGTGGGTCCCATGTCTATCTCACCATGTAGTTAGGGCCTCTCACGGGGACAGAGGTGTGGGAATTTGACTGTGTTCACTCCACGCTGGTGCCAAGTGGACATTGGTCTGTGCATTGCCACAGGACTCTGCTCGGGGTAGGAGAGCACAATCTGAGGTTCTGTGGGAGCCAGAGCTCTTTGAGGGAGGGATGAACTCCAGCTGTGTCCATGGGGGGGTGAGAGTTCTTGGTCATGGAGACTCCCTTGGCTTGTTTGGGTTGGGTGGCTGGGACTCCATGGCTGAGAATGCAGAGAGTTTTTCTATGGGAGATTAGACAGTGGCTCTGTAGTTGGAAAACGTCTCCACTGTTCCCTATGGGGGTTCTAAGGAAGAGAAATAGGCTACGGTCTTAAGATATTTATTGTCATGGTGAAAATTAGATGAAAGCTATACCCAGGTATTTTCAGGGTGGGCCTGAGGTTAAATACCTTTTGCAAGGAGGAGGGTCTGGGAAGGAATGTTTAATTGGCTACACCCCTCTAATATTTAGGTACCTCATTAATATGGAGATCTATCTTGAGGCTCTATGCCCTGTAGTCATGCCCTCTACCAGTGGAGGGGTTAGGGGGCGTTATCCTATGTGACTAGAAGGCCCCACTCTATGGAGGTCTTTGGCCTCCTGTCAGGAGCCTAGAGTCTGGGAGCATGGTGAAATGCTTGCCCTCATTTGCAGAGAACCCAACAGGGGTCTTGAGGATTTCCAGTCAGAGCTTGACCAGAAACCATGCTGTGTTTTTCACAGTCCTACAGGGTAGTGGTGGCATATAGCTTTAGTCGCAGCACTTGGAGGACAGAGACAGGCTGATCTCTGTGAGTTTGAGGGCAGCCTGGTTTCCAGAGTGAGTTCCAGGACAGTCAAGGCTACACAGAGAAATCCTGTCTCTACAAACCAAAAAAACAAAAACAAAACAAAAACAAAAAAACCCCCAAAAACCCAAAAACCAACTAATCAAGTAACCAAACAAAAACAAAACAAAAACCCAAAGCTAACTAGAATGTTCTTCCCTCACGGATCTCACTTTATGCTTCTTTATTCTTTGTGGTGGAGTAGCTCTAGGTCTCAAACCCTCACAAAGCTTAGAAGGTTGGAAGAGAAAGTGGTGGAGGGAAGGCCCCTCCTTATTTGTCACTTCTAGAGACATCCCTAAGCTTCATCTATGGGATTGCACCCCACCTTCCACCTAGAAAGAAGGAAAAGGCTTCTGTGTATTTTTATCCTCGTTGGGTGCAAGGCTGTTGTCAAATGTGCAGAAAACCAGCATTGTAAACCACAAGACCCTGCATCAGCATCTTTGTCAAAGACACTGTACGTGGTGTATCCAGGACAGTCAACTCAGGAGTCACTCGGGTCCCCAAACAGCACACTTACCACTTGCCTTCCTGGGAAAATGACCGCTGGGGCCATCACCCCATAATTGACTGGTGTGTGCTACTTTTTGACTGAAGGTTGGTGTGGCCCAGGCCTGGGAGTGATTTTTATAACACTCTGTGTCCCATTTATGTTTCTTTCTTCTTTCCTGTCTCCTTTATACTTTTCTAAACTCAAAGCCCTTTGAGGACATGCAAACGGAAATGGTTCCTATTGAAATATGAGACTTCAAAATAGACCCCAAAGAAAAAGCCGTAGGAAGAAAATTGCCCTGCAAGATGCTAAAGTGTGTCAAAAGGTATCCAGAGTGTGAGAAGGTCCTCAGAATGGTACCCGCAAGTTGTGAGGCCAAACATCTGCCATAAAGCAAAGTCAGGTTTAATATATTATTATTGATGGAACTTCAGATCACAAGTTCTAGATACACTGATCATGTAATACATATACTGATTAAAAACACAAACAGGAAAATAAAGCTATATCTACTTTATTGAAATAAACTCTAGGAGGATCCATGGATTGATTTTCCTAAATGGCAGTTTCTTAAGACACAATAAAACCTGGGCCAACATGATAATAAAGAAACAAATGGATGGTGGAGAGGGTGTTTAAGGACAGAAAGGGATTAAAAATAAGATTATGTAGAAAAGTTAAGAAAGCTGTCTTTAGGCATGGTGTTGATGTCAAAAAAAAAAATAGTGAAATGGGCAGAATCTTGTGGAATACATGTAATGGTTTGAGTGAGAAGTATAACTGCTGTAAGACCAGGCTGGCCTTGAACTCACAGAGATCTGCTGGCCTATGCCACCACCACTCAGTTTGAAATTATGTCTTATCCCAAACCCAGAGGTCAGGATATCTCAGTCTGCTCTGCACTTAGGTATTTGAACACTTGTTTCCCCTATAGGTGGCGGTGTTGGGGGAGGTTATAGAATTTTTAGGAGTTGGTTCCTTACTGGAGGAAGTATGTCACTGAGGGTGGGCTTTGAGAGTTTATAGCCTTGTCTCACTTCCTGTTTGCTCTCTCTCTCTCTCTCTCTCTCTCTCTCTCTCTCTCTCTCTCTCTCTCTGTCTCTCTCTCCTCTCTCCACTCCTCTCCATCTGTCTCTTTGTCTCTGTCTCTGTTTGAATTCCTCCCTCTCTTTCTCTGTCTCTCTCTGTTTCTGTCTCTGTCTCTTCTCTCTCTTTCTCTCCTCTCTCTCTCCTCTCCATCTGTTCTCTGTCTCTGTTCTCTCTGTCTGTCTCCACTCTCTCTTCCTCTCTTCACCTGTTTCTCTCTCTCCTCTCTCTGTCTCTGTCTCTCTCTCTTTCTGCATGTGGTAGAGATATGTTCTCTCAGCTTCCTTCTCTAACAATCAGCTGCCATGTCTCCTTTGCCATTTTAGATTCTCTGACTGGAACCATAAGCCAAAATGCACTCTTTTACCCATGAGTCACTTCGGGTCATGGTGTTTTATCACAGAAACAGAACATAATGAATACACTGGCCATTTAGCTATCAAAACTTCATCAAAATGAACCTGTGAGTCTGTGGGACTGGGGGGATGCTTCAGCTGGTAAAATGCTTATGAGAAGGGACCTGAGTTAAACCCCAGGACACAAGTTAAAGGACAAAAGAAGCCTGATGAGGTGATAGCACAAGAGCATAATCCCAGCCCTGTGGAGGTAGCAGCAGGTAGGTATCTACCCTGTCTCACTGGCCAATCCAAGCCTAGTCAAACTGATGGATTTCAGGCCAACAAGAAATTTGTTTCAAAACAAAGGCAAATGATGCTTGAGGACTACCTTCAATGCACACACAGTGCAGTCACATGCACACACACAATGTGCAAAAACACTTTCACACATGTAAAACCCCTCCACACACACAACTAACCTTCACATCTCTTATGTGGCAGTTCCTTTGTTTGGTGTTCATTTTGTATTCCCATTTCCTTTCTGTTGCTGTACTAAGAATCTTGACCAAGGACAATGTAAGGGAAGAAAGGTTTATTTGACTTACACTTCCAGGTCATGGTCTATCATTGAGGGAATCAGAGCAGGAAGTCAAAACAGGAACTTAGGGATGTGCCTCTTTGCTATTCCACACATAATTACCTCCAACCAAGGAACTCAGTTCACAGCCAAAGAATCATGGCAGGAACTATAGAGGAACTCTACTTACTGATTTCCCCCAGGCTTTTAGTAAGCTGTCTGCCTAAGGAATGGTGCCACCCACAGTGGGCTGGGACCTCCTGCCTGAGACAATTCTTACAGACGAGTCTGATCTGAGCAATCTGTCCATTGATGTAGTCCTCTCTATGCCCCTTGACTGGACCAAGTTGATAGTTAAAGTTAGGCTAGGATACCCTAAAAAATACTGTGGATGTGGAGTTGTGTGCATGTGAAGAATCCTTGAAAGTATCACCATAATCCAGAATTAGAAATCACCTTTTTCTCCATCAAAGTTACCAAGGAGTGGGCTTGGTTCTAATCTCTCAACACCACAAGTTAGCACACACAACATGATTATTACTTTATCAAACCCAGACATGCCACGTGTCTTACTCTCCTAGCGTATGCATAGCAAAAAAGAGGGAAGTTGAGGAGAAGAATTTTCAGGTCAAGAAGTGTTTCTCATAGTCCCATTCATGCTGATTTCATTATTTACAATACCCTGACACTATTTTTCCTTGAAAATATTCATTGAAAACCACAGCTCCCCCAAAGACATCCTAGAACATCCATGTTTGCTGGCTGAATCCTGCTTTTGGTGTGGAAAATTTTCCCTCAATTAAAGAAGTATGTTTATGTAATTCCCTTAAAAAAAAAAAAAAAGATGGTCACATTGAAGTAGCAGAAACCAACTTGCAACTGTGGTAAGCATATGGTGAAATTCGAGGTTTGAGGCACTTCACAGACATGAAAAAAATTGTTTTCAGGGCAGAGATTTTTTTGTATAGCCTTGGCTGTCCTGGAACTTACTCTGTAACCAGGCTGGCCTCAAGCTCACAGATATCTACTTGTCTCTGACTCCTGAGTGCTGGGATTAAGGTATGCACCACCACGCAGCTTGAAATTACATCTTATCCTAAACCCAGAGGGTCAGGAGCATCTTGCTGCTGCCCCCGCATCCTCCCACCCCACCCCATGCTTGCATTTAATGCTTGGGATCTGGGAGATAGCCAGTGTTATGAAACCACAGTGCTGCACTGTCACCCCAGAGCTGTTTCTCTGTAAACATCTGTCCTGTTTTCTATGTGGAGATTATTGGCTTGGCTCAGTTTGGAATTTGGACGAGACAGATTTAAACTTCAAGTCTGTGTCTAATACCTGATGCTGGCATGCAAGCTGTGCCTTCCTCGGTTTTGTTTGTTGGGAAGGGTCAGAACTGGTTAGTGATTATCTCAAAATGAGGTAAGAAGACAGCAAGAGTTGACTCCTAGAAGCAGCCTGTGTTTCAGATCCGGATCAGCCTCAGGTCCTTCTCTCGATTCACGTAAGGATCATGAGTAGGTGAGACTTTGCCAAAGCTGGCAGTCCTGGCTCCTGGAGTGGCCAGGCCTGTGGACTCCACTGGCAGACCCAGAGACTCACCGCTCCAAGCCTTAAAAGCCAGCAGCTTACTGCTCTGTTGCTTTAGAAGCCAGAGACTCCTGGCTCTCCCTCCTCAGCTTGGGGACTTGTTGCTCTGGATGTTAATGAGCTGGCACTTTGCAGCTGTTGAATGGTCAACTTCTAGCAGCAGCAGCTGCTGCAGGTGTGGCCTGCAGAAGCCATAGCTACAGAATATGGGCCTTGGTGGTGCGATGTTTCACTCCCTAGTGACCAGTGTCAAAGCCCTCCGGCCCTTGCCAACCTTCTCCTTGCTAGCATAGGCACTGCTACAGTTGACAACCTTCTCCATCCATCTCCGTCATATCTCCCCTGAGTTAAAGCCAGAAGGGAAATGGGCCTTTGGCCATCTTATTTGCAGCAAGTTGTGAAAAGGAAAGCTGCACATTCAGAATCTGTAAGATATCAGGAGGCTCTAAGCTCTGATACAGCCTCAAAGAGTCAGTGGTCACTGTGCCAGCAAAGGAAGTCCACTTAGCATATGCCTGGACTGCAGAGGCTCTGATGCTCAGAAGACATCGAATCCAGAGTCTTCCAAGCAGGCAGCTGGCCTGGGAAGGAACTTCATAATACCACACAGAGGTTCCGCTGCAGTGCTCTGTGGCTGGACTTTCCCCTCACTGAGTGTTCGTTCCTGGGTTGGTCCACTGCCAGGCAGCCTTCTGCATCAGGCTGGTAGATTTCTTTTTGGAGTTGATAAAGAAACCTGGATGGTCTGCCATCACAGCAGCATGCCCACACACAGCTGTCACATACAGATGTTCAGTGCATTACTCAAGGAGGCCCCGTTTATATTATACTCCATATGACCAGAGCCTCCCTGAATGGCGAGTGTCCCAGTCTGATGGCCACGCGGCTGATCAGGGTTTTATCCTATTTGATAGAATTACAGATAATGCATGAATAAAGCGGTACATAGGAGAATGGGGGCTAAAATGTTGATAGTGAAGGTGTAGTCATGGGACATCTGGCTGTTTTCTTAGCTCTCAGTGCATATGTTAGCCGGCTCATGCATTCACACATATGGCACATACTTAACATGGTGAGATCCTACTAACGGAGTCTTAGAAATGACTGGTAACATGAGGCTGCTTTTTCTTTTTTTTTCTTTTTGGCTTGGGTGTGTTTGTGTGCCTGGACCAACTTGTAAAATTTTGGAAAGGTGACAGAGTACCTTAAGTACTTAGGAGAGTCAAAGCAAAGCCTAGTGGCAGCCTGAAGCTGGATGGTGGGTACAACTGCCTTAGGAATAAAGGCGTGGGTGGGCTCCAGTCCGTGATGCCTCCCTCTGTGCGGTCTGTACTGTGGATTTGATAGCACAGGCTCTCCCTACATGGCTTCTTAGTGTTTAGCTAACCCAAGGTTTACCGCAAGTGGTTCAGTATGAGACCTAGCCAGTCAGAAGCTATACTTCTTTCTAGAAGCCACACCCACCACAAGACCACACCCCTTCAGAAGCCACCACCCTTTCCTGACCACACCCCCTTCCTGATGACTCACCTGCCTCTTGGCTCCGTGCCCCTCAAGGATGGGGTCCCTCCCTCCTTAAGAACAAGTCCTTCTTGGTCTTTGCCTTTTTGCCTTTTAATCTCTAGCAGGTGGCAGTTGTCTGACAGGTGCTGAGGGGGTCAGGGGGTGTCTGGATATCCCGTCACCTTGCTGAGACTGGGAACCTATAGATCCTGCAGTGGGGTTTGTCGTACTCGTGTGCCACATGGTAACAGTCCGTCTCTCTGGCGTGTGTATATCCTGGCAGTTGTGCCAGAAGGCTCATAGGCATGAAGTAATAGCCACCGTTTCTCAAAGTATTTATTTCTCATGTCAACGTTTTTGTTATCTGCCTGTGATGTGATATATGTAGCACACGGTATTTCAGTAGTGAAAAGCGGCAGCTTAATAAACACATATGCCAACACCAACACGGCACATTAAAATGTGTTTCCTGCTGGAGAACATGCTATCAAGTTGGAATTGCCTAACATGGATCACTCTGGTCCTGCGCTCCCGACCTGGTCTGTCTTAGCTGCCTGCATACATTGGCGTATTTCTTATTAGTTAGTTTCCTACTGCTGCAATAAAAGACTGTGCCTTAAAGCAACCCGTGAAGAATTTATATTGGCAGGGAGCAGGGAGTCTCCTTAATGGTGAGCATGGTGTGGCAGCCAGAGCATATCACACACAAAAAGCAGAAATCAAACCGGAAGGCTGTACGTTCTCCAAACCTGTCCCCAGTGAACCACTTCCTCCAGTGAGGTTCTACCTTTTAAAGAGCCTGTAACCTTCTCAAACAACACCAGTTACCTGAGCCTGTTGGAAAGATTTCTCATTCAAACCACTACAATCTTCAGGTCAGGATGGAAAAGTCTTAGCAAAGACTATATCCCTGTGGTCTAAGGTCTGGCCCTGTGCCACTCCAAAAGAACCTGGGGGCATGGGGACATGACTCTCACAGGATAGACAGTGGCATCTGGGAAGGCTCATGCCTCTTTGCCAGTACAGTGTTGAGACACGGCGAGGACTGACCATTGTATAATGTGTATACTTGGCAGGAAGTCATATGGTCGAGATCACATAGAAATTAGAAGCAGAGTGATTGCCAGTGGTGTACTTGGCCGCCATATTGCAGAAAATGGAAATTATTTTATTCTTGGCCACAGTTAATGAGAGAAAAAAAGGGACAGGAAACTTTTCCAAAAAATCCAGCACGATATCTACTGGTCTTCGAACTGAGGGGTAAGTGCGTGTTCTCCTGTATCGATCAGGAGGCTGGACAGCCTATGTTCCGTGTCCAGCTATGAGTAATCTCCCTGCCGCTCTGCAGACAGGGAGGGTGTCACGCAGCTGTGGGTGAAGCTTGCTGGAACTTAGCAGGACATGGTGTCCTGAGAGATGAGGCTCTGGAAAAATGTTTTATCCTTTGCGATTCAGGAACGGATGCTTCCAGCGAGCTTCCTTTCTTGAACAGGAAGCTCCTCGGAAGCCCATTCCTTCTTTCCATTCTCAAATTCCTGAGAATCCCAGAGCAGGTTGTGGATTATAGACTATTTAGGGTGTTTGGGTGGTATTACTTTCTAGTTCTAGAACATTCCTTTGGGCACATATATTGTACTTAGAGGCCACCTAAGGTTTTCCTCTCATACTTTGAACTCTGTATAGACTGAACTTCTCAAATTGTCTCTCCCCACTTTGTGCCTCTCCCCTACTGTCTTTTACCTTGTCTCAGTTTTCTCTTAAATTTCTTCTCTTCTTTCTCCTCCTCTGCCACAAATATCTGCACTCACAGTTTTTAAATTAATCTCACAAGGAATAAAAATATTCAAATTTCTCCTTTTGAGTCCAATTTGTTTCTCTTTCATCACTTCTAACTTCCATCTTGGTACCTCTTTTATTGAGCACACAGGCGCTTTTAATAATCCATGTGTCAAACCATTCATAAATGTGCTTGCCTTGAGTGCTTACTGGTGGCTGTTCGGGTGGGGCTTCTCTGTAGTGGGCTTGTATGCAGTGGTGCAGGGGGATTTAGCTCTGCCCATGGTCTCTAGGATGCAGGACACATTTAACGGAGGTAGGAATGTAAGCTACCCACAGGCCCAACTCTCCTTGTGTATCACTGCTGTCAGGTCCTGGTAGGGGATTGATATGACCAAGACAGTAAATGCCTTCCATAGACTGTAAGTGTACCTGAGTTTGTATTGCCACCTGCCTTGCCCTGTTCTTTGTCCTTCATTCTTCCCACTGGCTGGGGTGCTCAGGACAGAGGCTGGAAACACCAAGACCATGATCAGCTTTGATCTCTGAATAGCTGAGTGGATCAGAGCCACCCACCACCAAGGCTCGCTGTGAGTTGCTACATCAGAGAAGAGTAATATCTTTTTCCAAAGCAAGCTTGTTTTAGGGGTCTTTGACAGCACCTCAGTCAGCCTTATGGCAGATGAATCACCTCTAGTCTAGTTTAAAAGGTACCAAATAGGAGGATGGTGGCTATTTCATAGCTTAAAGAACAGCCTGAGAGAGCTAGATTCAGAAATATTTGCATAATGTAATGTCAGGTGAATTTGTATATGTGAATGACAGGGTTCATTTGTACATGCTAGTGCTAGGCGATAATTTGCACATATTAATGCAGGGTTCATTTGCATATGTTAATGCTTGGGGCCTGTTGCATATGGTCGTGCTAAGAGATCATTTGCCTATGTCAAAGCTACAGGCTCATTTGCATATGTTAATACAAGGGACAACCTGTGTATATTAATATTAGGGAGTAGTTTGCACATGTTAATACCAGAGGACTATTTACACATGTTGACCTCAATGGACTGGATCATTTGCATATGTTGAGGTGAAGTGATCATTTGCATATGCTAATAAACATCCTACTTGTATATATTAATGTCATAGACTAGAGAGAAAGAAGCAAGATAGGAGGGAAGGGAAGAGAAAAGGGAAGATTATTAGGGCTCAATGTTTGGTGAATTCCCAGGAGAGGGCTTTTGGGTAGGTTGGTGTGGTGGTTTAAATGGTAATGGTCCCCATAGACTCATGAGTTTGAATGCCTGGCCATAGAGAGTGACACTATTAGGAGGTGTGGCCTTGTTAGAGGGAGTATGTCACTGTGGAGTGGGTGTGGGGCACTTTGAAGTCTTAAATGCTCAAGTTACTCCCAGTGGGTGTAAACTCCTGGCTGCCTTCAGATTAAGATGTAGAACTCTTGGCTCCTCCAGCACCATGTCTGCCTGCACACTGCCATGCTTCCCACCATGATGATAATGGACTGAACTCTGAGCTAAGAGTTGCCTTGGTCATGGTGTCTCTTCACAGCAATGAAACCCTGATTAAGACAATTGGCTTGAGTCAACTGTCAACCTCTTCCACAAGGTAGTGGGTGTATGATCTAGGATTAAGACCATCATTACCAGAAGGCAGATTACTTAAGCAGTAATCCAGAGTCAGAGGCTAGGGCATGCAGGGGCAGGTGGAGGCACAAACATAACTAGCATGCCCCTATGTTCAGCATCTAGGCCGCCAGCTATTCCCATATATTTCAGTTAAGTCTGAATCCTGTGTGCTTAGAGCAGTGTGCGTATACATTGTGCTTATGATATATATATATATATATATATATATATATATATATATATATATATAAAATAAACATCACATGTAACACACATATCTAGTCTTTACAGCTTGCTCTATTATGTATTAGCAGCACTGCATTCCCTAACACCTAGCAGGTTCTGTCTGTATCAGCCTACACTGCATGGGCATACTCTGGGGAAAATTATGGCTTTTCTGCTCTCACCATGGTAGATGTGTTATTAAATGTAAATCTACAATAAAGTGTCTTCGGAAATCAAGTGCTGTGTTTATCTCTGGTAATGAGGCTGTCAGAGTAACCTGTATTTATGGGACCACAAGTGGGTTATAAACTTCTTCTAATGACTATAAGGAACCGGCTTGTCATAAACAAAGAGGGAACTAGCATTTGGTTCAGACCCAGTGAAGCCAGTCTCCACAGGTTCTAAGAACTGCCTGCCAGGGGCTTCCACAGGCTGCCACTTGTAACTCTGAAAGGAAATGTTTCAAAATGATTAACGCAGGCTGGCCATGTTCTGTAAACACCTCAGATTCATCTCCAAGGAGCCAGTGGCCAACATTGCAGATGTTTGTATGTGATGCTTGCACATGGTGCAGGCCTCCACCAGGCAAACATCTCTTTCCCACTCCAAGTTAGCTGCACAGGCTATGTGTATGTGTGTGTGTGTGTTTGTGTGTTTTCTCAGGAAAGTCTTCTATTTGTGAGAGAGGTGAATTCAGTGTTCTATGGTAAATCTTAGAATTTTCTCTTCAAGACCACTGTTGCTAGAGAAAACTTCAGGTAATTTAAGGGCTAAATAAATAACCCCATTCATTTGAAAAACACTCACTGAAAAACATCATCCAAATTCTAAATGACCTACTTAGGATTAAAATCTGAATAAAATATAAACCCATTATATGTCAGCTAAAGCCTATGTACCAGAAATGTCCAGAGAATAAGAGATTGCCAAAGCCAGGCTGATGACCTATTTATTTAAAGCAAATTTGATTCAATAAAATTCCAGTGTATAGTAATTGGGACAGCCTCTATAATCCAATCTAACATATCTTGGAAGAATATCTGTCCATAGTGAATGGAATCTTCCACTAGCAGATCTCTGTGCATGTGTAACAGCACACAGGTGCATGTGGAGGCCACAGGCTGATCTCAGGGGTTTAATCTTCTCACCATGCTTTTGAAGTAGGCTCTCACAGAGACCTGGGACTGATTTAGCTAGAGTAGCTGGCAAGCATGTCCTGACATCTTTCTGTCTCCACTTCCCTAGCATCGGGATTATAAGCTTTTCCCTCTGCTCCCAGCTTTTAGGTGCTGTGGATCAAACTCATGCTCACTCAGCAAGCACATTCTACATTGGGCCATCTCCCCAGTTGCTTCACCAGCATGCCTGACTGACTATAATTTAGCCAAGTTTGTACAAAGCGAGAGCCAAGAGTTGGTTTTTTGATTTGTTTTGTTTTGTTTTGTTTTTGTCAAAGATTCTCCTGAGTATCCAGAGCAGCTGGACTTGAGGCTTGGACATAAAACATCACCTTTATAAATGATGCATGCAAAACATGTGCTAGTGTAGTCAAGACCTGAAATACAAAACATGGGCTGGTTGTGTCACCTAGCGATAGGATGCTTGTCAAGCATGTGTAAGGTCCTGGGTCTCATCTCAACACCAGTAGAACAAAATTCCCACAAAGCTTGTTCATCCCCCCTCCCCCATGGACACATGCATGCCATATGCTACAATCCCTTTCTAAAACTGTTAGTGTTAGCACCTAGGACTGTAGGGGGTGGTTCTGATACTTTGGGAATTTGTGGGCGAATGCTGAAGGTCCTGTTCCCCAGTTGGTTCTTGATCAATCAATAAAGATGCTAGTGGCTAATGGTTAGGTGGAAGAGGCAGGACTTCCAGGTTCCTACAGGCAAGATAGGAGATGCAGAAGAGAAAAAAATATTTGTCATGCTTTGGAGGGAGAGAGAGCCACCAGCCATGTGAGATCACAGATGGAGTGGCCATTGGCCACTTCCCTGACTGGGCCTGGTGTAGCAGGTGGGAAATTAGAAACACAACTAAACTAAGGGCAGATTTAGGGTGCTGAGCAAGGAGAAGGTAACTAGGTAACTAAGTTGTGGGAAGATTTAGAGGTGTTGAGCAGGGAGTGAAGGTAAGGGCATGATAGCAGTGGGAAGCTTAGAAGTGCCTGACCATTGAGCTAAAAAGCATATGTGTCACTATGTGTGTGGCCTTTAAGACCCTCATCCTAGCTACCTGGAAGCCAGTCTTCTAGCAGCCTTCAGATGAAGATGTAGAACTCTCAGCTCCTCCTGCACCATGGCTGCCTAGATGTTGCCATGCTCCCACCTTGATGATAATGGACTAATCCTCTGAACCTGTAAGCCAGCCCCAATTAAATGTGATCATTTATAAGACTTGCCTTGGTCATGGTTTCTGTTCACAGCAGTAAAAGCCCCATTCCTCAAAGCATTGCATTGCCTCTAACAGTGAAGATTTCAGAGGTGCAGGACAGGAACTGGGGGCTCCTCTTCTGATCACATGAATTTAACACAGAGCACGTGACACAGACTGCTGCCAGTATCACTCTCTCCTCTCCTGGAGAACCAAAGCCTCCAGGCATCCCTTGGTACTTTTCCTTCTAAGCTCTTTATATTCTCCCCAAGGAGTAAGAAAGGGAAGGCACAGTAGGAAACACACATTCTTCACATCTACAAGGCAGTTTGTAAATCAAACTGTGAAAATCACTGTGTTGCCCTTTTGCCACGGACTTCCCACCACATGGAGGCTTTTTCTTTTGAAATTTTCTTAGAAAGAAACAAGGACATGCGTGCAAAGAGAGCTTCTAGTCTTCCTCCGTCATCCAGCTTCTGTGTAAGGGCAGGGGTGTTTATGCTTTGCAGAAAAGTCCGTGGGACCACGTGGTTCCCTTCCATAATGAAGGGAGAATGGAGGGAGAGATGGCAAATGGAGCCTCAGGTGGAAAGTAGACAGCCTTGGGGAATATGTCCTTGGCTGAATCAGGAGTAGATATTGGGCAGCGTGACACAAAGCAACCAGCACTGAGTAGCAGAGAAGGTGAACACAATCAGTTTCATCAGTTCTAATAGCAGGAATTCACAGGGATGCAGGCAGAGCCCAGAGTGTTGTCCTACCTGAAAGAAAAGCATCCGCCCAAGACACCCCAAGACCAAGTTCTTGGCACAAAGGAGATGTATTTGCCCCTGAGGGACAAAAGGCAGGGAGCAAGAGACAAACACAGGAGATAGAGGAAGAGGGAGAAGGGGAAGGGAACAAGGGAGAGGAGGAGGAGTATTTGTCCCCAGAGGACAAAAGTCTGCCTCTAGACAGAGAGGAGACAGACATGGCACATAGGCGAATGGCAGTTTATAAAGTTTATCTTGTGTTAGGACGAGGTGTTTAATTTTAACTGGGCATGTTAATTAGGTGAGCCAAAAGGAGCTTTTGAATGCTGGACTTCAATACTTTGATAGCTGGATCTTGGTAGTCAGTCTCAGGAGGAGGAAGTAGCCAAATAAGGGAATAGACCTTGCTGGCTAGCTTTAAGAATGTAATCTAACAATTTTTAAGCAAGGCCAAGGGAGTATGGGAGAAGGGCAAGACCTGCCACAGCCATGGTCGCCACACTCAGGCTGTCTAGAATCCCTTCACTACCTGCAGCTCAAGGCCTGTTCCTCTTCTCTGGAGTCATGTGAGAAACAAGATTTACAAATGATTTAACAGATTATTTGAGGATAAAATGATACAGAACTACAATGAACTTAGAATAACATCTGGTTGGTGATAAGTAATCCATAGTGTGGAGGAAGAAGAGGAGGAGGAGGATGGGGAGGAGGAGGAAGAGGAGGGAGAGGAAGGAGAGGAGGGGGAGGGAGAAGATGGAGATGGTGGTGCTGATGAAAGAGATGGATATAGTGATGATGGTGGTGGTGGTTGCCATGGTAATGATGTTGAGGGATTTGTGGTGGTGATGGTGAAGAAAAGGATGGTGGTGGTGGTGGTGATGATGATGATGATGATGATGATGATGAGGGGTTCGTAGTAATGATGATCAAGGTAGGCATCATGGTAATGGTGATGAAGAATAGAGGTTGTAATGGTGATTGTGACAATTAGCACTGTAGGGGGGATAATGATGAAGTATATGGTAGAGATGATGAAGGGAAGTTTGTGATGATCATGATGATGGAGTTGTGGTGATGACGAAGAAAAAGACGATGATGGTGATGATGTTCAAGATGGGGGTTGTATCTATGATGATGATGATGATGACAATGATGACGATGACGACAACAATGATGATGAAGATGATCAGAATGTCAAGAAGGAACAGAAACATAGAAGTTGGCTAGTCCTACTCAACCCAGTGCCTGAATGTGCCGGGTCTCATGAATATCCTCTCACTTGTCTGAGTCTCAATTCTCCTGGGTGGAACTCAGACACTGCTGGGAAAGTCAGATATAGTCCTTGCCCTTCGTATGGTTTGCTGGCCGCTCAGGACCCTCTACCTACAGGTGGTCCCTTATTATGAATGTTACCTCAGTATTTTTTGGCTTACTTCCATTTCTCAACTACTCACTATAAGGGATTTCAGGTAGGTTTTACGGTTGTTGTTTTATGTGTTGTCTTTTAATTAATAGAGAGATGATATTTCCGTATGTAATAGATGTTTGCTGAAGACCAGCACGTTTTGCCAGCTCCTTCTGTAAAAGTGGGGATAACTGGGGTGTGGGGTGAGGCGGGGGGAACTGTGACAGATGGATAGAAAATGTGGTTACAAATATGTGTTTAAACCGATTCCTGGTGACTGAGCTCATAACCTCAAGGCTACGATGTACAAACGCTCACTGTGACCCTGGCACCACTGCTGCCCTGGGAACTTCCCCAGGGCTATCTCAAACATGCACTTCCTGTCTCCAACAGGGCCAAGGTTAAGAAAGGAGTGAGCATTGTCGGGGTGAGAGCCAGCAGCTCTTCCATCTGGGATGTCAAGCAGAGCACCGAGTATACTGGGAAGTATGCCCCCGCAGTCATCGTTTGTCAGAAGAAATCTGCGGGCTCCGAAAAGAGGTAATTCCCACCTGGCTGGTGCTGTGCTCAGACTCTGCGGTGGTGGCTTCCTGTTGCTCCTAGGTTTGCTAACCCTACTCGTTGCAAGTTGCAGTTGGTGTGTGCTGGCTGTCATTAAGGGCTCTAGGTAAAATGGGAGGAGTCTCCCAGTTGGGGCAGCAGGGTACTGTTAAGTGGACCCACACAGGGCCACAGAGGCCCACCCTATCATCTGAAAGGATCTCTCCACGCGGTGACATCCAACAGTCCAGGAAGTTGTCACTTCTTTCTGATTCACGTCAGAGGTGTCAGAATTGCGGGGTTATCTCTTACATCGTATTTCCGTATGCTTTAAATACAGGAGCATTCACTCTGTAAAGGCAGGGTGTAGCCCACCTTTACGGCGCTGATGTCAACGTAATGCATACGATTGTATTTGTGCTGGGGGGGGTGAGGGGGGGGGGCACTTTCTGATGGAACAGTGGGCCGCCGGCTGTGGAATTACAGGTGATCGTGAATCACCCCGGGGAGAAATTAAAACCCGGATCTGCTTCTGATAGCCACCAAATTAGAAACAGGCAATTCACAGCTGGGCAAGGAACGGCTTGGAGACTTAGGAGCTTTTTGATTTATTCCTCTCTCCCGGAACCTCGGAGAATTCCTAGGCTGGTCACATACATTTTCTTTGTCACTTTTAGGTTTCTTCTGGTTCTTTATATTACTGAAAAAAATGAGCAAAAAAAAAAAAAAATCAAAGGATGAATTGAGGAAGTTAGTACCTTGTTCCTGGAATGCAGTTCTAAATCCTAGAACTCAGTTGTTTGGAGAATACATTTGTTTCCCACGATATGGAGGTGGCTATTCCTGCTTTGTTTTAGCCCCCACTCCCTTAGTTCATTACCGAAAGCACTTGAAACCAATTCAGGGATGGCTTGGCGTCAATCCTCTCTCGGTTCTCCTTTACCAGAATCTGGGTCACCTGCAGCAGCTCTCATCTGTGACCTTCCTTTTTTTTTTTTTTTTTTTTTTTTCCCTGACTGGAAAAGAATGAGAGGAAAAGAGGAAGCTGGTGTTAGAGCTCTGCCTTGGATGTTTCTGTGGTAGGAGTGGCTCGTCTGGGGGAACTTGTTGGTCTCACATGATCTGGGCCCAGCGTGCCCAGGAGAGAGATTTGCAAAATGAGCACCATCCTCATGACAGGTGACGTTTCGGTCACGTAGCCAAACTGACATGAGGACTGATGGACACACATATGCAGAAACAGAGAATGATGGACAGAGGGACGGTGGATATAGAGTCTGGATGGATGGATGGGATGGATGGATGGATGGATGGATGGATGGATGGATGTGGATGGGTGGGTGAGTAGGTGGATGAATGGATGGATGGGTGGGGGTGGTGTGGATGGATGGATAGGTTAGTATTGTGGCTTGAAGATGAACCCCCCCCACCCCGTCCCCAATAGGCTTTCTCATTTGCACACTAAGTCTTCAGCTGGCAGCCTGTTTTGGGAGACTGTGGAAACTTCTGGAGGAAGTGGATCACTAGGGGTAGGCTTTAAGGCTCTGTTTCCTGTCTGATCTCTGTTGCAGAACTGCAGAAGCAATGTGACCCACCCACCTCACGCTATTTTTTTTTTTTTTGTTGGCTTGTTTGAGTGCTTATTTGTCTTTTCAAGTCAGGGTTTCTCTGTGTAGCCCCAGCTGTCCTGAAAATTACTCAGTAGATCAAGCTGGCCTACTTAAGTTGTGAATCAAAAGAAATCCTTCCTCCCATAAGGTGTGTCTCATAGGGTATCTGGCCACAACCACAAGAAAAAGTAAATGATACATATTTAGATGCATAGAAGGGTGAGGGATAGATGAATGGATGGAGAGATGGATGGATAGTAGATGAGTGGATTTGACTGGTAAGATAGCTCTGCAGAGGATGACGGATGGATGGATGGGTGGATGGATGACCAAGTAAAAGGATGGATGATTGAATGAACAAATGAATGAGTGCTTGATTGACAGATAGATGATAGGAAGGACACATGTATGAATGGATAAACGAGTGAAACCATGAATGAATGGTGGATGAATGATGCCTAGATGATGTGCTAGATGATTGCTTTTATTCTCTAGCACAAGAAGAGAATCAAGTGGGGAAGAGAGTCCAGCTAATGCATTCTCCTTTCTCCTGGGCCATTGTTTGCCGTCCGCCATGACTCAATCAATAAGCAATCATGTTGCCCACAGATGCAAAGGGAATTGAACCACCTCATTAACAATTGGCTGTGTCCATCCTTTACACAGAAGGAAGGAGTAGAGCATCTGAGGGTGGTCCCTCACCTCAGTGTACAAGCTGCCCAGCCCTTGCTCTGCCAACCCAAGCCTTCCAGTACACCACGTCTCCAGGCCATCTCTAAGCACTCTGATGTAGGGAGTAGTCAGCTCTTGTCCTGCACTTCTGCCAACGTCTCTTTTAGTAAAGAAAACCCTAGATAGACTACCCAGGGATTTTTCTCTGAAGGATACAGAGTCATGATGTGACCATTGCGAGCACTTTCCTTGTCCCATGCTTGGTCCATATTTATGCAGACAGATAATGGAAATGGATATCTGTAAGAACCTGTGCAGGGCTTTATTTAAGGGTGAGGACACCGTATATCAAACACATGTCTACCACATGCTAGTGATATGCTTGTGCAATGTAATCACGTATACCTTCTATAGGACACAAACACAGTGTAGGGTCTCCATGTGACAGGCTGGCAGACTAACCTTCATGATTGCCTAGACCAGAAGCTCCTTTGGTGTCAGACTCGAGCCTTGCTTGCAGCTGTGTCTGCAGCCTCGAAGCAAGTGCCTGGTATGCAGGAGGATGCCTGCAATTGCTTGATTAATGAAATCTGGAGTAAGCCTGCCTCTGTGAACTACAGATTAAGATACAAGTCTAAACACGTTCTTACAGGATGGTCTCGAGTTTATGAGTCCAGAGAAGTCCACTCAAGAAAAATGTAGAAGGATATTTATCTGAGCAGATGCTGTCCAGAAAAAAAAAAAAAAAAAAAAACAAAAAAACTCCAGAGAAGATGACACCTGGGATTCCTGCAAGCAGAGCTAGGATGCCAGGAAAAGCTGCATGTCAATTAATTTTTGCAGGGAAACATTTGGGTTGAGGTTTGGTTTTTTTTTTTTTTTTTTACCCTGTATCTGTTTCCTACTTAACAAAATGCACATAATGAAAATAGATGTTTTCATTACGTACCACGTTTTTATTGGCATCTTCAATAGTTATCCCTGACCTACTTCAAAACCTTTCCTTTTAAACTTCTATCTTCCCTGAGTAGAATAAAGGGAAACCTCCGTCCGGTATTTCGGGTGATGCTGAAGCGAGGGGGGGGGGGTCCTTTTCTTCTCGAGGATAATTGGAAAATGTTTCATTGAGTTGATCTTTGATAATGTTGGTAGCTTTGGCTTTTGGGGGCGGGTGGTGATGTTTTGCTTTATAAATCCTTTCTCCTCTCTGGCCGTTTCTCCGTTATCTTCAAACTGACTCGCTGTGGGAACTCAGGAGAGGCAGTCTTCATTAGCTGGAGAGTCCTAGATTGTGTGTTGCTGATAATCTTGCCTGGATCAGGAAGCCGCCTTAATGAAGTGAAGCCGCTGTGACAGGTGCAATTTCATGGGTAAGGAGCCACTTTCGTATCAGCGATGAACTCAGCAGGAGTTAGTGAAGATCTCTTATCGCCTTCAAGTTCATATTCCTTGTTTGAAGAAGTTTGTTTGCCAAGGGTCTCATCCTATAATGTGGTTATCTCGGCCATCAAGGCTGCTTTGATTTGCCTTCACAGATCCGGAACCCACAGCAGAATAGCTAATTGCTCTTTGCCTCTAGATCCCATCCTGCATTTTCAGAATCTTGCTGGCCAGGGCACCAACTTAGATAAATATGTGTAGAGCCTGATAGGTAAAATTTGCTCATGGATGGGGGAGGGGTTTCCCAGAGGTTCCTAGGATGGTTCTGCAAATGATATTCTCGGCACACAGACTTACATGTCAATGAACTTGCATGATACCAACCTGCCTACTTCTGAGTTCCCCAGCAGGGCTGGAGTGTGGAGAGGTGTCTCACGCTCTGGCTCATGATCAGTTAGATTTCTTGTCTTTGAGGCTTTGATTTCTTGACAGCATCTTGTAGGCAGGCAGGCATTGCAAGAATCCAATCTGGCTCATAATGAGCCGCTCCTTATTCCACGCAATGGTGATTTTCCACTTACTGTAGGTAATGTGTTTCATCTTAAAACAAATATATTTTAAGTAATAGAATGAGCTGCGAAAAAGGGAGGTAATTGATATTTAATTTGTAGTTTAGATACAGATAGCTGTGATTGACTTGATGAGGCTACATGAAAGTGAGGCCTGACAGACACATACCAAACCATTTGGTAAGATTGATGTTCTAGTTTTCTGTGATAAATGTTATAACCAAAAGCAAATGGAGGAGGAAAAGATTATTTGGCTTGTACTTCCCAGGTCACAGTTTGTCATTGAGGGAAGCCAGGACCAGAACTGAAGCAGGAACCTGAAGTATAGAATATGGAGTATGCTGCTTGGTGGTTCATTCTCTAGATCAGGGCAGCTAGCTAGCTTTCTTTTAGAGCCTAGAACACACCTACCTAGGGAATGGTGCTGCCCACAGTGGCCTGGATCCCCCGACATCAATCATCAATGGATATAATCCCTCCCAGGCATGCCCGCCAGCCAATCTGATTAATGCAATTTTTCACTCTTCTGAGGTGACTCTAGGGTTGTGTGGAATTGTCGATAGAAACTAACAAGAATGATTAGGGAAGATTGTTTAATTTTCTTAAACCTAGTAAGAATGGCTTGGAGAAGATAGACATTCATTTCCTAGTCACATAACAAAAATAATGAATGAAGAAAGCCAGCCAAGATGGACATACAGCTCCTGATACTGCTGGGTTTCCAGGTACTTTCTATGCCCCTACACCATATTAACTCATGGTTTATATCAGTGGTTCTCAACCTTCCTAACACTGTGACCCTTTAATATAGTTCCTCGTGTTGTGCTGACTCCAATCATAAAATTATTTTGTTGCTGCTTCATAACTCTAATTTTGCTACTGCCATGAGTCATGATGTAAAATCTGTGTTTTCTGATGGTCTTAAACAATTGCCACGCGGGGGTCATTTAACCCCTGAAGGGATTACAAGCCCCAGGTTGAGAAGCACTGCCTTATCTCCTCGAAAATTAAGATAGTTTCAGGAGGGCCAAGCATTGCATCAGCAGAGCAGATCAAGTAAAAGTGACAGGAAAGGATCTTCTTAGCTGGCACAGCCTTTTTGAAAATGTGACCTTCCTGGAAGCTTCTGCCAACCTCCATTCTCTCTCCCTTGTCAGAAAAGAACGACGGGCCATGCCAGGCAGCCAAGGAGAGTCAGAATATAGACAGTGTAGCCAATTCAGAATCACACAATTCAGTCCCACAAACAAGAACAACGCGCGTTGACCAGGTGACCAGCAAACATCTCAGTAATTTACAAAGATGAAATGTGGTGAGAATTCCAGCGGACCGTTAGATGAGGAGAGCGTGCTGGCTAGCCACCATCCCCAACATGCGTCACATGTTCCCATGGAAACCCACATCAGCACTGGCCTCAAAACTCAGGCAATGTTCTCCAAAGTAAGGGTGCAGAAGAAGGAGCTGACCAATCTCAGTTGTTCCTTTAAAAAAAAAATGGAGCAGTATACAAAACATGTCAGGAGCATTGTAAGTGCAAGCAGATGCAGGGGAATTATAACTGCCAGAAGGGAATAAGGACAGACCCCCCAACAAACCAGAATCTCCCACATGAAACAGCTCGGAGCCTGCCAGTGTTCTCAGATTCAAACTGAGCACCGTGTCACAAAGACAAGTCAAGCCTGCTGGAAGACGAAACTGCTGGAGGTCAGCAGGGTGCTAAGAGATAAAAAAGAATCACTTGCTAGATTCACTTCGACAGGAATCAAAACCATTGTAGCAGAATAAAGAGCACCAGGAGATAGAAACTTTAAGAAATGGAACGAGAAATATATAAAGTATTGAGGACGAGAAATGGCTGGGAACCAATCACGTTAGTATAAAAAGAGAAAAGGAAAATAGCGTGGTCGACGCAGGCTGACAATTGGGGTCAACATCTCCTCCATTAAAAAGATGTCCAGAGAAACAGGAACAAGCACCACAAGAAGCATGCACACGTTCATAGAGTCCTGTGCAATGCTAACCCAAACCTGGGAGTCACTCAGTAATAAAGCCCAAAGATGGGATAAACAGAATGTGGTATGTCCAGAAGGTGAAATAGGATTCTGTAGAGAAAAGAGATGACTGGAGTATGGGATGCAGTTGGTCAGGTCTTGAAAGCATTATGCTGTATGAGTTGAGGTGACTCTAAAAGACACATGTGATTAGAAAATTCAATAGTTGGGTATTGGAGATGACCACGGTGCTCTATGAATACAACTAAAATCTTTGAAGGTAGGCTTTAAAATGGTGACACTGGCGGAGCTCAAGGCCCCAGAGGCGAACCTTCTACAGATATTCTGCTAAATGGACAGAGTATCCAATAGCAAATTGGACTTGCTGGGTGAGGGGAGAAGGAGGGAGAGGATAAGGAGGGGGGAGGGATGGAGGGCGGGAGGGCGGACAGTGGTCACATTTAGTATGCAAGTCAGGAAATACCTAATTTAGTTCACACATTGTTATGTGGCTCTCCTGAGGAAATTCTCTGTTCTCTCCCTCATCCTGTTTTGAGACCCAAGTACATCATATGTATACACACACACACACACACACACACACACACACACACACACACGGAAGCAGCTCTGAGGACCACGCACTGAGTATGTCCGCAAGGGGAAAGTGTCCTTACACTCAAATCCTTTAGGCTAGCTAGATCTTTTCTCTTTAGTCTTCAATGTGAACAGTGAAGCACCTTACTCACACACAATGCCTTTTGTGGTAGTTTGAATAAAAATGGCCCTCATAGGCCCACAGAGAGTGGCAGTAGTAGAAGGTGTGGCCTTTTTGGAGGAAATCTGGTTTTTTGGAGGAAGTGTGTTGAGGAGGGGGAGGCATGCTTTGTGGTTTCAGCTCAAGCCAGGCCTAGTGGCTCACTGTTTCTTCCTGCTGCCTGTGGATCCAGATGTACAACCCTGGACTATCGCTCTAACACCATGTCTGCCTGCATGCTGCCATTCTTCCTACCATGATGATAATGGACTAAACCTCTACACTGTACGCCAGCCCCTATTAAATGTTTTCCTTTATAAGAGTTGCAGCGGTCATGGTGTCTCTTCACAGCAATGAAGCCATAACTCAGACACCTGTGCTGAGGATGGCTAGTGCTATTTCCATATGTTTAAACTCAGTGTCTACCAGGAGCCTTCTTGGCCAAGTGTGTTTTTAGTAGATGCTGCTCTAGGGACATAGCACCATAGCAGGTCACAGTTGTTTCCCATGTTTTCCCATACAATTTCTGTGTATATTGGCAGAGACGGGAAATAAACAATAAAAGGCTTTCCTAGGCTGAGGGCAAAGGTGATGTTTGGTGCATGGCTGAAGAGCTGTGAGGAGTCTGTCCACTGGAGATGTATGTGTGAGGATGCTGTTGTAGAAACCTGTAACTTGAAGCCCACACGCAGCCCTGCAGTGGCAGCACAGGGTGTGCCTGATGCTGATGTAGGTGGGAGACATCAGGGCCTTGTTCACCACAGTGCCTTTTGGAAACAGCACAAAGTTAAAGCCTGGCAACATTTTATTAGAGAGCAAGCTGAGTTCAGAGGCATGTCTGTCATCGATGTTGAGAGGTAGCCCAATCCTGTGTGTATCAACACCAGGATCATCTGAAAGTATGATTTAGAGTCAGAGAGATCTTGAATGATACATTATCATAGTCGGTTGTATACTACTGTGATAAAGCACCAGGACCAAAAAGCAACCTAGAGAAGAAATGGGTTATTTAAGCTTATAGTCCATTAACCAGGGCAATTAAGGCAGGAACCTGGAGACACAAGCTGATGCAGAGGCCATGGAGAGTGCTGCTTACTAGCTTGCTCTTCATGGCTTGTTCAACCTGCTTTCTTGTAGCACTCAGGACCATTGGCCTAGGGTTGACACCGCCCACAGTGGGCTAGACCCTCTCACATCAGTCACCAGCCAAGAAAATGCCCCAGATTTGTCCATAGGCCAATCTAATGGAGGCATTTTCCCTCTGAGAGTCTGATTCAAATTCTGTGTGTTCATATATGTCTGTAGACTGACATGTATGTGTATGTTCATGTATGTCAGGTGCATGTACACATGTGTATGGGTAAAAGTCAGAGGTTAACCATAGGTATCATTCCTCAGGGCCCTATCTTTTAAATTAGATCTATGACTGTTTCCTGCATGTATATATGTGTGCCTCCAAAGGTCAAAAATGGATGTCAGATCACCAGAAACTAGGGTTACAGACAGTAGTTAGCCACCAGGTAGGTGCTAGGAATCGAACCTGGGTCCTAGCAGCAAGTGATATCTGAGCCATCTCTCCATCTCCATCTGCTTTCTACCTTGCCCCCTTCTCTCCCTCTCCTCTTTCCCTCTCCCTTCCCTCTTTCCCTCTTCCTTCCTTCTTTCCTTTCTTTCTTTCTTTCTTTCTTTCTTTCTTTCTTTCTTTCTTTCTTTCTTTCTTTCTTTCTTTCTTTTTTCTTTCTTCTTTCTTTCTTCTCTCTCTTCTCTCTCTCTCTCTCTCTCTCTCTCTTTTCTCTCTCTCTCTCTCTTTCTTTCTTAGAAATAATCTCTCATTGGAACATGAGTCACCCAGTGGGCTAGGTTTACTGACTAGTTTGTCTCAGGGAAACACTTGGTTCTTCCTCCCAGCATGCACCTCAGATCTTTCACATGGGTTCTGGGGCTCAATCTCAGGTCCCCAGCTCTGAGGACAAGCGCTTTCCTGAGAGCTGTTTCCCCAGCTCTTACATTGGGAACAGAGGTCCATATGCAGATGTCATCTGAGGGTGAGCGATACCATGTCTGTGCCAAGAGATGCAATGGGGTCACACCACTCCCGGAAAGACCCAGATTTAGTAGATGCCCTTCAGGTGGGGGATACTTGGGGTGCAGTAACAAACAAGGTCTCAGATTTGGTGACCACAGCCCTTTACGTCATCCCTGCAGATGCAAGCATTTCTGCATTGGCCTTTAAGAGACAGACTTGGCGAAGAGACAACAGGAGTTCATGCACATAGCTTCCACTGTTAAGGAGAATGATATGGTCCAACTGTCTATGACGGTAACCTCAGGCTGCTGTAGTAACCACTCCCCAACAGTCCCTCAATTCCATTCTACAGCTCATGGGTGAACGCACACCTTGCCTTAATTTATCCATGCGTTGCCTATTTTTTTTTAATTACATCCATATATTTGCTGTTTAATCTCCCCCATTTCCAAGCAGGGAACTATATTTAGAGTTAAATTATTTAGTATCACTTTTCAGTGGGTAACGGTGATGAGTTACTATGCTCAGACAGAAGCTACCATTGTGGGCTCACAGGGTCTCCAGGGAGCCCTAAATAGAAAATACCTTTTTTTTTTCCTATAGGAAATATAGTGTAAATGATAACTTAATATCAGCCATAATTGTGTTACGTGGCTCATCAGTTTTCATGGGCACCTCCATGCCATGCATCATGACTAACATTGGTTGATCTGGAGTTAAAATGTTACAGAAAGCCCAATGACCAGGCTCTGTACCAGGTCAAGATGACACTTCAGTGTCTGACTTACTCAAAGCTCCTGCAGCCTCTGTCACAGGCAGTGCGACACACAGGAGACTGTCTGCTGCTGTTTGTCTTCCTGTGAGTTTTTGAACTTGTTGCTTCTATTGAAATGTGTGTGCATACGTGTCCTCTGAGAACAATGATCAGTGCTTGGATTTATTCTTATGTTTATTTTTATTCCCTTTTCTCAGTTTTCCTTGTATTTTCTCGTTGGATCTTGAGGAAGTGTGTGAGGGAGGGCTGGGGGTGCATTTGTATGAACGGATGCGTGCGCATCCTCAGCCACTGTCCACTTTGTTTTTCTGAGACACCATCTTTCAGAGACCCGATGCTCACCAAGTAAGCTAAGCTGACCGGCAGCGAGACTCTAAGGATCCACCCATCTCCTCTTGCCTCGCTCTGGGATTGTAAATACCATGCCTGGCTTGTTTTACGTGAATCCTGGGGCTCAAACCCAGGTCGTTGTGTTCCTACACCGAGAGCTTTACTGCCTGAGGCATCCCCTCTTTGAGTTTGAGACTAGTTCTCACCCTGTATCCCAACCCAGTTATAAGCTCAAAATCTTCCTGCTCGAATCCTCCGGAGACCTGGGATTCTGGGTCCTTTCCCTCAGCCTCTGTCTAGGTCTCCCTCTGAGTCTGTTTCTGTATAGCTAAGGCTTTATTCGAGAATTGGTTTCTTATCTACAGCTATTGTGTGGTCTGTCGTGTGTGCTCGCTGAAAAATGGAAGTGGATGCTTTCTTTGTTTGCTGGCGATCATGACTTTTGCAATCACATTGAACCCAATGCCCGTTGGTTCTAATGTGTGATGCGCTGATGTGTGGTGGTCCTGGTACATGTGGTCCTAATGTGTGTTGGTCCTGATGTGTATTGGTCCTGGTGTGTGTATGGTCCTGGTGTGTGTGGTCCTGGTGTGTGTGTGTATGGTCCTGATGTGTGTATGGTCCTGGTGTGTGTATGGTCCTGGTGTGTGTATGGTCCTGGTGTGTGGTGTGTATGGTCCTGGTGTGTGTATGGTCCTGGTGTGTGTATGGTCCTGGTTGTGTGTGTATGGTCTGATGTGTGTGTGGTCCTGAATGTGTATGGTCTGGTGTGTTGGTCCTGTGTTTGTTGGCGAGTCGTGTGTTGTATGATCCTGTGTGTATGCCGTTGTGTTTCGTGTGTGTTGATGTCCTGTGTGTGTATGGTCCTGGTTTGTTGGTCCTAGTGTGTGTTGTATGGTCCTGATGTGTGTATGGTCCTGTGTGTGTTGGTCCTTGTGTGTGTTGTCCTGTGTGTGTGTGTATGGTCCTGGTGTGTGTATGGTCCTGAGTGTGTGTATGGTCCTGGTGTGTGTGTATGGTCCTGGTGTGTGTGTGTATGGTCCTGGTGTGTATGGTCCTGTGTGTGTTGATTCTGGTTGTGTATGGTCTGTGTATGGTTGGTCCTGATGTGTGTGTGGATCCTGTGTGTGTGTGTATGGTCCTGATGTGTGTGGTCCTGTGTGTGTATGGTCCTTTTGGTGTGTGTTGTCCTGTGTGTGTTGGTCCTGATGTGTGTTGGTCCTGTTGTGTTGATCCTGTTTTGTGTGTGTGTATGGTCCTGATGTGTGTTGGTCCTGATGTGTGTTGGTCTGTTGTGTTGATTCTGTTGTGTTATGGTCCTGATTGTGTTGGGTTCTGTTGTGTTGTCCGTGTGTGTGTTGGTCCTGATGTGTGTTGGTCCTGTTGTGTGTGACCTGTTTTGTGTGTGTGTATGGTCCTGTGTTGTTGGTCCTGTGTGTGTTGGTCCTGATGTGTGTATGGTCCTGTGTGTGTTGGTCCTGGTGTGTGTATGTCCTGTGTGTGTATGGTCTGTGTGTGTGGTCCTGATGTGTGTTGGTTCTTCTGTGTGTGGTTCTGATGTCTGTGGTCCTAATGAGTATTGGTCCTGATGCATGCAGCCCTAATGTGTGTTGGTCCTAATATGCGTCTGTTGTGGAGAAGGAAGTACCCTGTATTCCTTCTGATAAGCCCATTCTCTTTCAGAAAGGGGGCAGTGCACCACCATGGCCAGGACCCAGCCTCTCTTGGGTCCCTCCAGGGTTTAGTCACCTTGTTGTGCCACAGCAGCCCTCATGTGAGCATCACACCCCACACCCCTGATTCAGGATCCCAGTGAGCTCCGATGGATGGAGCCATTGACACATTCAGGTACTTTGCTTCCAGAGGACCTCAGGATCCAGTTGGAAGATCACAGTAGTTCAAAGGGATTCTGAGTAAACCCAAAGAAATGTTGTTATCTGATTTATTGAGAGAGGGAAGCTTGCCCACAGTACTGCTACAGAACGTATCACTCTGCCCCAGCATTCTGGAAAACTGTACCCTGGTGGCATTCTCCTGCCTGGCTTTCTTTATTCCAGGCATGGATGGGGTCTGAGGAGTTGTTTGTAGAGGACTCTTTTATCTGATGGGTGCCAGCAGGTCCAAGGATGCTCTGGGTGACTGACATCAGTGCTTGTATGGCAGGAAGTTGATGCTGTGGAGGTGGGACTTTACATTCCACCGAGAGAGCCTTCCTTCCCATTCTGACTTATAATCATGTGTTATGACACTAACCCACTTCAAGTCCACTTCAAGTCCAGTGAGCCAGTATGGGGAAATGCCATTGATTATTCAGTTTAACTAAGGGGATGGGGGAGGGACAGAAAGACAGAGAAAAACAGAATCTTTTCTTTCTTCCTTCCTTCCTTCCTTCCTTTCCTTCCTTCCTTCCTTCCTTCCTTCCTTCCTCCAAGATAGAATCTCACTATATAGCTTGGGCTACCTGGAACTCTGTAGACCAGGCTAGCCCGGAACTCACTAAATAGCCCATGCTGACCTTGAACTCTTGTTCTTCTCTGCCTCCCAGATATAGGGGATTACAGTCATAAACCGCTACCCCTGGCATGACTACAGTTTTATAACTTTTCACTGAGGATATTCCCTTCTGTCTACATGCTCTGAATCCTTGTTTCTACCCCAGCTCTAGGCAACCAGGGGTCTCTGTCTGTCTCTGTAAATTTTCCTTTGCCTTTTCCCTTAATAGTGCACCAGGGGAGCTAACCAAAGTCCACGAATGGTGAGTGGAAAAAGAAACTGACCGTTTGGAACGAGACCAAACTGGTAACTCACTGAAAAGCAATAGCCAAGTTCAGAGTGTGCTGAAGGAAGCCAGATATTTGAGGAGACGCAGCTCATGACATGGTCAAATTCACAATCTAGGTCTTATTTTAAATGAAGAGATACTTAGTTTCATTTGAACCATTGAGTCCCAAGGACTGGGTTACTATGACTATTATTATTTTCTTGTAACTACAGCTGTCTTCAAACTTCCTGTATATCCAGGGATGGTTTTGAACTCCTGACTTTTCCTTTACCTTCTGAGTATGAGGACCAGAGAGGCATGCACTACAATGCTTGTTTTATGGGTGCTACGGTTCAAACCCTGCATGCTAAGTACATCCTCTACCAACTGGGCTACATCCTGGTCCCAGTGTAAATGCCTTGAGAGTGTAGGTGGAAGAAAGCCCATCCCCTGCACCACAGGAGCAGGGAAATTTCCTCAGCCCACTATTTTAATGAGGTTTGTTTCTTTAAATTAAACTTTGGTCAATAAATGTTGGTGGCTGCTGGGCACTTAATCTTTGTCTCCAAGGTAGGGCCAATTGTCCTACGACGGTAATAAGATGCCAGATGACCTCCAAGTCGCCACTGCAAGGTCAAGGACCTCCTCTCCAGTAGTCTGAATTCTAAGATGCTTCAGAGCAAACTGAGTTTCTCGTTCGCGTGAGGAATACCAATGCAAAATACAATCACATCAGGTTCAATTTCAAAATGTAAAGAGGAAATCAATGGGGACTTCCTGTGTGCGAGAAGCCACCTTGTGGGGTCGGTTGGCATCAGGCGCGGTCCCCAGGAATGCTTCGTCTGCTCTCACTTAGCACTGTGATTGGACAGCTCCTGGATGGGTCCCCGCTGAATGCCTCACAGAGACAGGAGGCACTGGACACAGGAGCACTGCACTTGATTTGAGGTCGTTCTTATAACAAAGGACAGAGTCAGATGGAGGTCTGGGGGTGGAGTTTGATTCATAGAGTGCTTGATTGACATGTGCGAAACCCTGAGTCTGGTCCCCAGCATGATGCCAGTCTTGGATGGTGGAGCATGTCTGTCATCCCAGCACTTGGGAGACAGAAGCATGGGCATCAAGAGATTAAGGCCATTTTTTGTTACCTAGAGATGTGGAGACCAGCCTGGGCTCCATGGGACCCTGACTTAATCAATGATGATGATGATGATGATGATGGTATGTGATTGATGGTAGTGTGTGGTGATGATGATGGTGATGAAGAGGTTGATGATGATGGTGATAGAAGTGGAAACCTATGTGGAGTCTTCAAGGGGCAGTGAGCCATGGAGGTACCTATGTGAAAGGGCCAGGTAGAAAGGATGGTTTGCATTCAGTGTAGAGATGGTTTCCAGCAGAGCCTGCTAAATGGTTGTGTAACAAGAAGGGTTGTGATAGGTCCAACAGTCCCCAAGCTCTGACAGCAACTCCATGCTTTCACAGAACACCGTACTCCATTCCTCTACATTTTCCCCCCATTTGAATGTAAGTCAAAAGAGTTTATTTTACCACAAAACCTAAGAACTGGGGTCCCCCGAACATAGAAGTTAATTGTAAGAAACCAAAACTAAACACATCAGTATGACTGACCCCCCAGCAGGGGCTGTGGCTGTAGCATGTTCTGAGGCCTGTGCTGTCTGGGAGGAGCAGATAATCAGCCAACCTCTCAGGACAACAATGGCTTGGATCTGAAATCCCTACGCACTGCCACAAGTTCGCATCTCAGTGCATGCCCCCCCCCGCCCTGCTTGTGGCACTAATTTGAAAGTTTCTAGACGCACAGAGCTTAAACGTGAAAAGTAGGTCAGTGGGGTGAGTGCCTGCAGGTACAGTACCCGGGCTTTTCTCTCTCTGCTTCCTGCCCTCTGTGAGTGAGCACCCCAGCCTCCACACTCCAGCTTCCCGAGGTTCTTTTCAAGGACATGGGGCCAAGCAGCTGTGGAGAGAACCCCATGGCACCCTCTCTCTGTTAAGTTGTGTTGCATATCTATGTCACAGCAACACAGAGAATAATCGACACTCAAGACTGCAGGTATTTGTGTATGCAGGCCTGGGCCTCATGCTTTTTCCAGAAAGTCAGAGGACAGAAAGCATGGCAGTTGGGATGAAATGTTTTGTCTTGTGTTATTGTTCTGTGCAAAACTACAACTAGGATTACCTGGAAAAATAAAATGACATCGTATGATGTCTTCTCCTATCCTATGATATCTTGTGAGACGCCATCCTGAGATGGAACAGGCTGGGTCCCAGAGACAGAAGCAAGAAGCCTCAATGTTCAATCCTGAGTCACTTCTTAGGAGCATCGCCCAGGAAGGAGGATGGCAGGAGCCCTGCACTGGATGTCTACAGGGAGGGTTTACAGATTATGGCTCAGGGCCAAGGTGACTTTTTGCAGTTTTAACATGTTTGATCTGTCAGCGTTTTGGACAACAACCTAAACAGCTTCATCTCTGTGTGGAAAGTTCCCTGGTGCCTTCTCTAACCTGGCTACATCCAACTTGCAGAGAAAACACACAGCCAACCAGTCAGTTACGGAATGGCAAACCACCATTCCCTCAGCCAGCAGGATGAAAGCAGAGATCTGGGGTCCTTGTTAGTGAATCGCTGTCTGTTGGGCCCCCCCTCCCACAAGTTCACTAGGTACCACTTGAGTCTTGTATGGTGACTATGGCACATGGTTTGTGTTAAGAAAATAATAAGGAAAATGAATATGTCCAATTACCTATAGATTATAAATACATATAAACATACATATATATATTTGTGTGCATATGTGTGATATGTGTGTTTGCATGTTGATAGCATCTATGTGTGACCAACTTAGGATTTCTTCCTTTTGATACCACCTACCTTGTTTCTTCAGACAGGGTCTCTCATGGGTCAGAAACTCCCTGCATTTGCTAGTTGGCTGGCCTGGCCAGTGAGTGCCAGGGACCTAGCTGTCACTGCCTTCCCAGACCTGGGATTAAAGTGTATGCCAGCACAGCCAGCTTTTTATTATTCATTTGTAATACATGTGCCCTGTGTTCCAGAATTTCTCATAGTTTGCTAAGTGTTCTTTTACCCTGAAGACTTGCTTCCTCTGATGACTGCTCCTCAAGACCTGCCTTGTATCTGGGTCGGTGCCATGGACACTTGGCAGTTCTGTGATACTTATGAATATGTCCTCAAAACAATGT
Source organism: Mastomys natalensis (assembly GCA_021653895.1). Lineage (NCBI taxonomy): Eukaryota > Metazoa > Chordata > Mammalia > Rodentia > Muridae > Mastomys > Mastomys natalensis. Next base: position 952,075 of record JAJTUV010000463.1, read on the forward strand.
TCTTAATTTCCTCAAAGTAAAATTCACAGACTACGTATGGTTTGAGTAGGTTTGGCCCCCATAGATTTTATGTGTTTGAATGCTTATCCACAGGAAATACCACTATTAGGAGGTGTAGCCTTTAGTAAAGGAGGTGTGACCTTGTTAGCGGAATATGTCATTGTGTAGGCGGGCTTTGAAGGCTCCTGTGCTTAGGTTCTGCTGACTGTGGAATCAGAGTCTCCTCCTGGTTATCTTCAGATCATGAAGTAGAATCCTGCGCTTCTCCAGCACCATGTCTGCCTGCATGCTTCCATGCTTCCCACCATGATGATAATGGACTGAACCTCTGAAACTGTACACCAGCCCCAATTAAATGGTTTCCTTTATAAGAGTTGCCTTGGTCATGGTGTCTCTTCACAGCAATGAAACCCTGACTAAGACACCAAGAAGGTGATTGTAGTAACACTCAGCCCTTGGAATATGAAAACTAAACTTCTCAGGAAGTTAATAACCAATGGGCATGCATGAGTGTATGTTGGTTGTGGGATTCATTTTAAATCTCTTCCATAGAAGGCTGTGATAAATTTCAATCTGTGCCTAGAAACATGAAAGATGCGTATTTCCCCCCAGTCCAGGTTTGTAGCCCCTGAACTCTGAGTTCATAAACCTAAGACTGATAACCCATGCATTAAAAAACTAGACACCCCCCTCCCCAGAGCTCCCAGGGACTAAACCACCAACCAAAGAATATACATGGAGGGACCCATGGCTCCAGTCACATAGGTAGAAGAGGATGGCCTTGTTGGACATCAATGGGAGGAGATGCCCTTGGTACTGGAAAGGCTTGATGTCCCAGTGTAGGGGAATGCCAGGACGGGGAGGTGAGAGTGAGTTGGTGAGTGAGCACCCTCGTAGAAGCACGGGGAGAGAGGATGGGATAGGGGGTTTCTGGAGGGGAAACTGGGAAAGGGGATAACATTTTAAATGTAAATAAATAAAATATCCAATAAAAAATGGCTCAATATGCCTCTTGATATGGATGTGACCTATTCAAAGGGAAAGACTATCCTGAAGCTAAAAGCTCTAATTACTTTACTTAGCAATTGGGGGAGGTAGCCTGTGGTAAGCTTCACCCAAGGGCAATCACAAACAAACAAAAAACTAAAACAAATACCACAGGGTACTTTCTTGATAGAAGAGCAATGTGGCAGCTAGAGGAAGCATCATTTACTTGTTCAATAACCCTTCTGTCCTTGCATGATCTTTATCTGAAATGTCCCTCCCCCGGGTCACATGTCTATACACCTGCTCTCCAGCTGGTGGTGCTTTTGGGGGGAGGTATAGAGATCTTTGGGGTGCAGGGTCTGGCTAGCAGGAGTGCATGCTGGGGATGACCTTGAAGGTAACACCTTGTGTGTGTTTCTGGCCTCTTGACTCACTTTTTCTTGTCTGAGGCTGTGACAGGAGACATTCACGTTTGTATTCTACTGAGGGGGGAGGAGAGACTTGGATTTAGGGGGTGGGGAGTAGGAAAGACCTGGGGAGAGTTGCAGAAGGTGAAACTATAATTAGAATGTAGTATATGAAAAAATATTCTTTTCAGTAAAAAAATGATAATGAAAAACTCCAGTCGAGAGAGAGAGAGAGAGAGTAGAGAGAGAGAGAGACAGAGAGAGACAGAGAGAGACAGAGAGAGAGAGACAGAGAGAGAAGGAAATGTTCTTCATTTACTAGCATGTTAAAATAGTATAAAATAAACTACATCGATCAGCAAGCTCGCTTCTGAATGACTGTAAGTTATATAAACATACATGTACACACACAACCCAGCCGAAGGAGCGAACGTGAAATATAGCACCGTGTTAATGCAGGGAGGCTGGAGTAATACACAGTTTCTCCTCAATTCAAGCCTTGAGGCCTCTTGAGAACCTGCAGAGCACCAGGCTCTGGATTGTACAAGAAAACTGAAGAGGAAAACAGGAGGCGCGCACACGCTCCTGACTGTGGAAACTTGTTCTTTCATGTGCCCAAATCTGTGATAAACATGGGTCAGCATTATCAAGTTAAAAAAAAAAAAAGTACCTGTTTTAATTCTTTGATTGTTACTACAAATTCACCCTTAAATTTTTCCTATGTGTGTGAAATTGGGCTTCACAGTTGATGGTTAGGGAGCAGTCCAGATATTGAGGCTGATATTTTTTTTTTCTGTCTATAGATGAAGCACTTTCTTTGAGAGGCCTCGCAGTCTGATGATCTTGCAATGACAGACATGAAACATTTGGGGCCATGGGACCAATTTCTCTCTGGGTGAAGAGTGAGAAGTGTCCACCACCCTTAAAGGGATATTATGGCTCGGGACACCACCCTGCACGGTAGATCAGGAGCGTAGCCTCGTAATTAGCCATGTGAGCGAATGTGTTAAAATTATACAGAAAAGGAAAACAAAACTCACTGTGTTCTAAGACAGCAAACTTGGATTATAAGTCAGGTTTCCTTTAAAGGAATCTGTGGCATCAGAAAGAACAATGTGTGGTGTGTGTGTGTGTGTTCTTCTGCCTCTTCGTCAGCCGCGGATGCTGGGTCGCAGATGGCCTGCGAACTAATTTCAGAGTGACCTTCTGATGGGGTTATGAGCCTAAGAAATTGCAACACAGGCCTCAGGCAGGATTTATGAGTCGACTCGAATTGGATTTTGCATGAGGATGGGATATGCCGTTTTACATTTATTGTCAAAAGCTATCTTAACAGCGGGTGATGAGACAGCCAGACACTGTTGACACTGCTCTGGAACTGCCCACCCCATCCCGGGGGCCACTGCTATTCAAAGGGAGGAAAAAGATACACTTCTTCACACCTGCCAGCCAGGACCTCTTGTCCTTTCTTCCATGTTCAAGTGTTACCTTTTCCTTAGGGCTTAAGTGAGCATCCCACGTTGGCTAACCTTAGATGCTAACGTGTCCTGGTACCCGAAGGGTTACTAACTCATCCAAACATCTCACATCTATGTAGAGACTCACACTGGCCCCCTGTAATTCTTCCTCTCCTGCTTCCTCTCTTTTTTTTTTTAACTAATTAATTATTTTAAAATAGTTATCGTGTGTGGTCATTTATGCACATGCATAGGTAGACAAGCATTTGTGCGCAGCCTGGAGGTCAGAGACTGATGTCATGTGTCTTGCTCAGTGGCTAGCTGTTTTATTTTTTGTGATAGGATCACTCACTGACCCAGGAGCTCACATGTTCAGCTAGCCTTGCTGAACAGGAAGTCCTGAGGCCCTAAAGCTCTTTCTGGCTCCCATTTCTTCAGCTCTGATATTACAGAAGCACGCTGCTATGCCCAACTTTCTATGTGGGTTTTGGAGATCAAACTTGCATCCTTAGGCTTGTGTGACAAACATTTTACCAACTGGGCCATCTCCCTAATCCCTCCTTCTTTTGTATTTAACCCATTTGAATCTCTTTATTTTAATGTTGGATAAAGGCATCATTCAATTCCAGAATGCCAAAATTGCTCCCAGGAACGGTGAATAATATCTTTCATATTGGCCTCTGCCCTTGACCCTAGAAGCTGAGTGTGCTCTTGACATTATACAAGGGGCTTTGCAGAAATGCACACGCTCTGATCTTGGTGGTGATAATGAATAAAGGAATGAATGAATGAATGAGCATGCTGAGGTGACACTCTTAGGACAGGAGGTGATCCTGGGTGCTGCCTTAACCCCGGAGCCTAAGGCAGATGTTTGAAATACAAGAAACAAGGTTTGCCCTGAAGTCCCCCGAGTCTTTGTGGCATATGAATTTCATCTTTTTGCACCTCCAGAACTCAGGAGAATCCAGATGTGAGATTCTAGGTCACTGTACTTATGGCTATATGTTTTAGCAGCCAGAGGAAGGTAGCCAGCCCACTTCCCCAGTTCTTCCTACTGTCCTGGAAGTTGTGGGTTTCCTGCTCCAGAAAGACAGTCCAGAGGCCCAACTCAGGCATAGGCTGAATTTAATGTGCTTTGGGACTCAGGTCAGTGAAGTGCCTACCAAATTTTCATCAGTGTAATTAGATTGTATTGGGATCCATATGACTCGGGTCTGTATTCATATCACTAAGCATTCTGGAATGTCAAGATCAGCTCTGTGATTGGGGAGTCACACTCCTGTCTGTGAGGGGTTCCAGCTTCAAGCAAATCGTAGCCATCAAAAGAAAGTGTCATAAAAGCAAAATTTCTCATAATCCCCAACATCAGCCATCCTTTCAAGTGGAAAGATCCGTCAGATCTGTCCCACTCAGCTAATGACGGGAGGTGACTAATCAACACTGGGTTCTTCGTTCCCTGCTGAAGCTTCAGAGATAAATAAAACAGGTCCTATGTGCCCGTGCAGCTCACACACAGAGATAAATCATTCCATGGCTCTGAGCCGGGTGTGATGAGAAAGGTGTGTGTTTGCTATTGATTTTTCCAGACGTTTCAACGTTTTACACATAACATAACAATCTCGGCATTCAATGTCAAAAAAGACAAGAAAAAAAAGAAAAAAGAAAACCAAGAAACAAAAAAACAAACAAAAAACAAAACCAAAAAAAGCCAGTTTCAAAGCAGAGGCATGCAGGAGGAACGTGACATTCTCTGTGGAAAGTCTCGCTTTGTATTTCTGTATCATTCACAATTCTATCTATTGAAAATGACAGAAAGCCTCCAACTTGTTTATTCAAGGGGAAAGAGGAGAAAGGAATAAAGAGGTTTGACTGAGATGCGGTGGTGTCGGAGTTACTGGTTCATGAAAGGAAACTGGCCCCTGTGTGTGATTGGCAATGGTTTAAATGTCTTCACGGACCCTTTGAACACCTGCCATTGACAGGTGGAGTCTAATAAACTTCTAGAAGATGTGACTGGATTGGATACTTGCCTGAAGTGGAGGGGACAGACCAGAGGCTTTGTAGCCACTGGCGATAACCCCTAACATGCCTGTCCACTCTTGCCTTAATCTCTCTTGAGACAAATACTGAAGTTAGTGGCTGCTATGGCATGTGGACATTTGGAGACACACTGAGACCTCCCTACCAGACCCTCAAGGAAGCCTTCTTGGAGACCCTCCTACAACCCGTACCCAGGGACTGATGCCCACAGTCCTGATCAATTAGAAAGGAAAGTTTAAGCTCAAGTTACCAACCACTGCTGCTCCAAAGTGCCGGATTGCAGAGGTTCAGGGACAGTCAACAAACTGGTTTTACTCTACCAGATAAGGATGGATTTAAGCTCTAATGTAGACGACATTTGCTGTCTGTCTGTTTTGCCTCCTCCCTCTGCTGATTGCATTCTCAGAAATGCCCAGCCTCCTTGTGATGAATAAGTGATCAACTACAATCCCAGAGTCAGCCCATCCCATTTTCAAATGCAATTGAAAACACCCAGTGAAGTCTGTTTCCTACAGTTCCCCCAAGAATCACAGGACCACTGGACTTCCTGTAGCTTTGCCTCTGAACCAAACCCACAGCCAAGATGGAGTCCAGGTGCTGGAGACAGGGGAGGGGTGAGGTCAGGGTCAGTGAGTCCACAGGAAGTGATTTGCAGGAAGCACATTCTCTTTGATGGGACTATGGTCTCCTTATGAAAGGAGGAAGACATTTAGTGAGCAATTCTCTAACTTTCCACTGTCTGTCAGGTATGGTTATAAGCTCCGGGTTTGTATCAGGGAACTGTAAAATCCTGGACCAATGGCTTCTCAGGTCATACCCATCTGTGCTGTGTCCCACTCTGTGGAACAAGTGGACTGTGCCACCAGGCAGAAGAACTGATAAGGTTGAGTGAACTCGGACCCTGTGAATCTCAGAGTTGAGAACGTTAGGAGTGGGGTCAGCTCCCTGTCTAATTCTACCTGCTCTGGAACATGTGACCATGACAACCAGTCATGTAGGGAAGACACCTGAAGTCCTTCCCCAAGCAAATAGAATAGCATCTCAGACTGAGCCAATGGGAAGCATCTGCCCCTAGATCCCACCCTACTCCTAAAGTGTTTATAAGGTCCTTATCCACATGGAATAAAATGCACAATTATTTTGGCAAGAATCGTCTGAGAGTGACTTTTTACTGAGCTGTAACACTTTGGGGAAGAGTTTTCTCTCCCAAAACATTCATTGCTGGACCTTGGACCCACGTGACAGGCTGAGCTCATGCCCCTGCCACTCACTGCCACTGACTGCCACCACCTGCTGCTGCCACTGCCCCTTCCACTGGCATTGGTGCTGCCATGGTGGAGACCTGACTACCTGCCCTGCATGAGCTTCCCTTCTGGGAGATGTGACACTTCAGCCATTTTCCAGTAGGACCAGAGATCCACAGAACCACGAAGACACTCTCCATTCTCAGGGCTGATTCTGTAGCCAGGTATCAGGCTCCTCCATTCTCCTGCCAATTGAATTGGAGACAGCCTGACGCAGGCAACTGTGGGTGACTCACCAGTTGCATGCTAGAGAACCATACCTGCCTTCAACACCTGTCAGACTCATCATATGAGCCACAGATGCCCCACTAAGTCTATCTGTGTGCCCATGATACTAATATTTTTTCTAAAAATCTATTACTCCCAAAGGACAATCTGCCTCAGTTTCCCTCTTGAATCTCACATCTGAAATAGTTCACAATGAAATTGGGACTCAGATTTTCCTAAGGGGACCATCCTATGGCTGTGGGCATCAAGTGACCAGTACCTACAGTCCTGATCAGTCAGAAGGAATCTCTGAGCCTAAGTCACCTACCCCAGCTGCTCCCAAGTCTTCTGAGACATCGGGACAGTCAGCAAACTGGTTTCCCCAAACCCCAAACCCTTCTAATGGTGTAGTGACTTGATCTTGCTCTTGAGACCTAAATCCTAAAGGTTTCAGGAAGTAAACAGGAAAAGATCCAGAGCTACTGCTTTATAGGGTTTAGATTCCAGTGAGGGAACTCAGAAAGTTAAAACACTGTGAGGCCAGGGCTGGAATGTATCGCAGTCTGTAGAGTACTTACTGAGCATGCGCAAAGCCCTGGGCGTGCCGCCTAGCACTGCATCCAGCTGACTGTGATGGTACATGCCTGAATCCCAGCATCTGAGAGAGAAAAATCAAGAAGGCTAGGAGCCTGAGGTCATCCTTGGCAACAGAGAGAGCTTGAGGCCAGCTTGAGCTACGTAAGATTCTGTCTTAAAGCAAAACAAAATATAAACTGTGAGAAAGAAGCAAAACCCAGACGCTAGAAGACCAGCTGGTAACTGTACCCTGTTCATCTAATGGCTCTGACATTATTTGGGACACTTTCTTCTAAGTCTTCTTTCTCTCATCTAAAAAATTAAGATATGAAATATCTTCTTTCTCTTTAGAAAGTTTTCCCCCTATGGATAAAATGGGGTGATTGATGTGCGAACGGCGCATAAACAACACAATATTATTGTTTTCAGTCTTAAAACCAAGAGGAAATGCGTGCAAATCATCATTCTGACAGAGGGCTGATGCTCAGAACCGAAGACAAATGACCCAGTTTAGAGAAGAATGGGCCTCGTGTTTGAACAGAGATTTCCCAAAAGGAGATATGCAGATGGTAAATGACTTGACAGACACTTGGCACAGAGAGCTGTCATAGAAACATACATTTCAATAGAAGATGCCAGAATATAACCTAGAGCAAGGCTGAGTATAAAACAAACATAAGCCAGGCATATTGGCATGCACCTGTAACCCCAGGACTCAAGACATAGAGACAGAGGATCAACTTAAGCTCGAGGCCAGCCTGAGTTACATAATATCAGGACATCCAGAGCTATTTAGCAAGATTCAAAATTAACAGACCAGAACAAACAGATAAACAGGGTCTCAGACTTACATGATCACAACAGTGGCTTCTTTCTTTCTTCCTTTCTTATTTGTTTCTTTGTTTCTTCCCTTCTTTCCTTCTTTCCTTCCTTCCTTCCTTCCTTCCTTCCTTCCTTCCTTCCTCCCTCCCTCCTTCCTTCCCTCCCTCCCTCCCTCTCCCTCCCCCTCCCTCCCTCCCTCCCTCCCTCCCTCCCTCCCTCCCTCCCTCTCTTCTTTCTCCTTCTTTCTTTCTTTCTTTCTTTCTTTTCTTTCTTTCTTTCTTTTCTTTCTTTCTTTCTTTCGTGTATGAATGTTTACTTGCATGTGTGTATGTGCATTTCATGCATGCAGTACCCACAGAGACCAGAAGAGGGCATCAGATTTTCTGGAACCAGAGCTATAGATCTTTTTGAGTCACTTTCTTGGTTGCTGGGAATCAAACCTGGATCTTGTGGAAGACAAACCTGTGCTCTTAACTGCTCAGCCATCTCTTCAGCCTTGGTTATGGAAGTTTTAATCATACTTCTCCACATGTCCACATTGGATGAGAAAGACTTAAAAATATGAAGGAATGAGATGTTGATGTGCAGAGATGAATCAAAATCTATAAAAGAGAAGAAGCTAGTGAGAGATGGCTCAGATGATAAAGTTGCTAAGTCAGAGTCCTGCAGGTCCCAGAGAGAGACTCTATCAAAACACAAGGTAGGCTGCTCCTGAGGAGTGACACCCCAGGCTGACCTTTGACTTCCATGTGCAAGTATTCAGATGCACATGCATATACTTGGACATGCATACAAAAGCATAAACATGCACATATAATCAAACAACAAAAGAAAATTAGCACAAAGGAGTTTGTTCTGCGATGTTGTATTTAGATGAAATTCTACAGGGGACAAGTCTAACCTATAGTGAGAAAAATCATATGCAAAACTAACTCAGGCAGCTGAGGGCTGGAATCTAAGTGTGTAGATACCCGAGGGCTACAGTACCAGGGTGCGCAAACATATTCTATATCTTGATTGTGGTTATGTTTACACAACTGTGGGAACTTATCACAAGTCACCCAACTATGTGACTGGGTAGGTTATGATTCAACATATTTTATTTATAAATAAATTTTAATCTATGTTTATTTAGATGCATGTATGTGTGTGTGTGTGTGTGTGTGTGCGCGTGCGCTACTGTGTTTGTGCACTGTGTGCTCACAGTACCTGTGGAGGCCAGAAGAGGGCACTGGATCCCACCAAGCTGGAGTTACTGAAGATTTTGAGCTGCCCTGTAGGTGCTGGGAACTAAACCCACTTCTCTGTCAGAGCATCTAGTGCTCTTAACTACTGAGCCATCTCACTAGCCTCTAGGATAAATGTCTATAATTACAGCCCTGTTGACCTTTCAAGGACTTAGAATGACGCTTTGGAGGAGGTGAAAGAGGCTGAGTTCTTCTAAAAGTGGCCTCAGAACTTTCCAGCTGGCATGGCACTGTGCCTTTATAGACAGCAAGCTCAGACTTTCTGAATCATCAATTGGCTTGATTGCTCAAAGTGTTGGTTCATAAATAATGAGTGTAATCAGGGTTTGTGGGATGGCAAGCTGCAGTCCTGATGTGGACTGTGGGTAGGATTTATTTCCCCCACACTGTTTGAAATTGGGACATTTCACATCCCAGTGTTGACGTCTGGGTTCTCACATAAAATGATGAGGTCTGTTGCCCTGGGTCTGCCAGGCTGGCAGTGATTATGGAATGCCTTTGCACTGGGAAACGATACTTCAGTCTGCATCTTTTATCTGGCATCTGTCATTCATCTTCTTTTGAAGACAGGATATCTCATAGCCCACGATGACCTCAGCATCGTAGGTAACCAAGGATGACCTAGAATTTCTGGTCTTCCTGCCTTTACTTCCTGAGTGTTGGGAATTCCAGGTGCCCTGCCTCTAGGCTAGAAATTGAATACATTGTTTCATGCATGATAGGCAAGTACTAAGCCCCACTCCCAACCTCTGTCCTTCAATGTCAATACCTGCTCACTGTTCATTGTCCCAAAGATCCCCTGTTCTATGAGTGCGTGTGTAAGACTCTAGCGAGCAGAGCCTTAGTTTACCAGAGACCCCCTGAGTGAACCATGTGGAGACAAGAATCACTGCAAAAAGCAAGAGGAATTTTAATGTTCTAACATGCTGGGGCCATCCTGCATCCAAAAGGAGAGGCGACCCTGTGCTGCTTGTTCAGTGAGCTTTTATACAGTCTTTAGGGCAGCAGCCATTAGGCACAATGTGATTGGCAGAACAGTATGACTTTTTAAACTGACTGATCTTTAGGGAATGAGGCAGCAAGGACCTCCCTTGTGTGTGTGTGGCCAATGGTCTGTCCTATGGAATCTGCCCACGGGTGCTCTGGGCGTCTCCTATTTGCAGTTTGGTCCCATGCCTGTGGTCTGAGGAATGTCAATTAGCCTTTCCCTTCTGGAGGGGAGGGTTGGCTAAGTATTCTATGACCTTTCTCTATCAGAAGGGGAGGGATCTGGTGGAATTTTCTTCTTCAAGTGTATTTTGGAAAAAAACAGTTACAGATGTTTTGATCTATGCAACATCTCCCTTTAAAAAATGTATTCACTTTACATTCCAATCACTGCCCCCTCCTGATCCCTTTTGTAATCCCTCCCCCACTCCTCCCCTTTTCCTCTGAGAGGATGGAGGCTCCCACAGTGCATCCTACCTTCTATACCCTGGTACCTCAAGTCTCTGCAGGACCAGGCCCATCCTCTCCTAATGAGGCCAGAGAAAGTAGCCCAGTTAGGGAAGCATATTCCATAGCAAGGTAACAACTTTAGGAATAGCCACCATTCAGCAGCTAACAAACAGATGCAGAGACACACATCCAAATATTGAATGGAGCTTGGGGACTTTTATGTAACGGTTGGGGGAAGGATTGAAGGCCCCAAAGGAGATAGGATCTCCACAGGAAGACCAATAGAGTCAACTAACCTGAACCCTTAGGGGGTCTCAGATCAACTAACGGATCAACTAACCAAACAGCAGCATCTCTTTTAAAAATTTATTTTAGATTTATTTATTTTACTTTATGTGTATGAGAATTTGTGGTGGTTTGAATGAAAATGATCCCATGGGCTCATATATTTGAATATTCGATCCCCAGTTGGTGGAGCTGTTTGGGAAGGATTAGGGGGTGTGGCCTTGTTGGGGAAGGTGTGTCACTGGAGGTGGGCTTTGAAGTTTCAAAAGCCCATACCATCCCCAGTTAGTTTTCTTTCTCTGCCTCCCATTTGAGCATCAGGATGTAAGCTTTTAGTTATTGATCTAGTGCTGTGCCTGCCTGCCTGCCTGCTGTCATGCTCTGCACTATGGTAATCATTGACTCTAATTGTTTGGAACTCTGAGCCTTCAAATTAAATGCTTTCTTTTATAAGTTGCCTTGGTCATGGTCTTTTGTCACGGCAACAGAAAAGTAACTAAGTGTGTCACCTGAATACACATATGCTCATCAGGTACACACCTGATGTCAACGAAGGTCAGAAGAGGGTTTCAGATCCCCTTAAACTGGAGTTGTGGGTGGTTGTGAGCTACCGTGTGAGTACAGGTAATCAAACCCTGGTTCTCTCTGAGAGCAGCAAGTACTCTTAACTGAGCCATCTCTCCAGCTCCACTAAGCAACATCTCTAAGTTTTTACACCAGTTCTGTGACACAAATACCTTTATTTCCTTTTAACTGGGAGGTAGAAGAAGCAACTTTTTTGATGGCAGTCAGCTAGAATCCACACAGTCTCTTATGCAAGGAGGAGAAAGAGAGGAGAAGAGAGGAACTAAGGGAAGAAGGGACAAGGCAGGAGGAGGCTGAAAAGGAGAGGAGGAGGGAGAGAGGAGCAATTATTCTGAAGAAACCAGACTGATTGTCATTGTCTGGCTCCTTTGTTCTCCCAAACCTTGGACTTTCCAGAGCTTCATCTTGCATGGTTACTGCCTAGTTGCTGTTGCTGTTGAGCCAAGTACATTCTGTCCTCAAATATTATGTTTCTTTATTTTCTTAAATCAAATATTCCCTCCGTAACATATGGGGGTGCGGTCGGGTGGAGGGGGAGTCTAAAGCATTGTGCTGTCAATGTATTATAGTCTGTTACATGTGTACATGTGTACATGTGTACATGTGTACATGTGTAGCTTGTGTATGTGTGTGCCCCTGTGTGTTCCTGTGCAGAAGTCAGAGGTTGATGTAGAATGTCTCCCTCTTTGACTTTTTACCTTATCTTTTGAGACAAGCTCTCACTGAACCTGTGGCTCACCAAGGAGGCTATTGCTGCCTGGCCAGTGAGCTACCAGGAACTGCCTGTCTCTTTTCACTCAGCACTTGAGCTGTAGGTTTGTGCCAACATGCCTGGCAGTTTACAAATGAATGCTGGGGAGCTGAACCCAGGTCCAGATGCTGTACGTAACTGACCATGTATCCACCGAGCTGTTCTGCCAGCCCTCTGTATATTATTTTACATACCAACAAGTTATTGCAGAGGACCTAGGTTTGGTTCCCAGCATCCATATGGTTTCTCACAACCATCCATAACTCCATCTCCAGTATCTGATGGCCTCTCATGGTCTCTGCAGGCACTGAACATAGGTTTCAGAAGCCCAGTATCACTTTTTCTGCTTGTGGATCAGAATGAAAAAGCTCTCAGCTACTTCTTCCGCAGCATGCCTGTCTATTTCTTGCCATGATGGTCATGAAATAAAACCTAAAACTGTAAGCAGTCTCTCCCCCGATTAAATGCTTCCTTTCTTAAGTTGCCTTGGTCGTGGAGTCTCTTCATAGCAATAGAACACTAAGACAATGAAATACTTAAGATTGTTTCTTTACAAAGTTCCTCTGCATTTGCATATGCAAATAAAGTACCCTTCTGTGAGATTCTTCTCTTCCTGGTTTTCCCTTCACAATAAACTCACTATTAATTAGTATAAATATCCCTGTACCTGAAAATCTCTACCTCCAACCTGAAAGCAAAGCAAAAAAAAAAAAACCCTGTTCTCCCTTGCACAGTCCTGGATTTGGTTTTCTTGTTGTTTGTTTGTTTGTTTGTTTAATTAATTAATTAATTTTTTTCCTTACTCTCTAGGTTCCTGAGCTCCTTCGAGTCCTTCCGTAGACATTTTACACTTGACACATAAGTAATAAAGGCAGCCATAACCACATAAGCACCTGTTAATGTAGCTTCTGTTGATGGGGAGGACGCCTGTGTCTGTGCTCTGCAAGCAGACCCTTAATGCTTACCACGAAGTTGGGACATGGATGTCCCATGGAGCTAGGCCTTGTTGCTTTAGATGACTACAGCGAATCCCCCTTTCTTTCATTCACCATGGATTTATTGAGTAGCTGTTGTGTGTGGTTCAATACTATAGGAACCAGGCATGGAGCAAGGCATTTACACAAGGTCCCTGCCGTCTGGAGTGCTATGAGACCCCGTGGACCAGTGTTTTCTCCTTGCTCATATCCTTTGCTTAAGCTGTCACTCACTTACCGACTGAAAGAGGAAGGAGGATCCCCAAGATCAGAGGAAGGGGAAGGAGGACCCCCAAGATAGTTAATCTTCCCAGCTACACAGACTGATCTATGAACCAGCTGGTGATGCATGGAGGTCTGATAGGTACCCATGCCAGGACTTGTGCCAAAAGATGCTGGCTTTATTTCTCCATGTGTGAATTTGTGTAGGCTGTGGGACTTGGCATGGCCCCCACTGAGCATACTTCACACAGGACAAAGAGTCCAGCAGGTACTGTGGGGTAGCCGTGTGTACATCAGATCCAGCTAAATCTGGAGCCACGATTTTGCCCTCCGTGAGCTAATAGAATCTATTTGTTTAAAACAGCTGAATCTGGGGTTCTTCTGTTTGCGTACCTGCTATAATTCCGGATACAGTTCTGACTCTGAACTAGGCAAATAGCATAAAAATTTCAGTTTTATTTCAGAATTCATATTACAATATTACAGACTTGGTGCAGCCAATAGAGGCTCTGGTTTCATCCACTGAAACAGGAGTGAATAAAACAGGATCACCTAGATCCTGAGAGTTGATTATTGCTCGTGATCCCTGTGAATGGGGTCTTATAGGTTGTAGGAGGCCTCCCTTTGGATGTCTCTTCACTGACCCAAGTCTCCAAGTTGGGTTGCATTTCCGCATTCTATTTTGATTTTACTTTTCTTTCTTTTTGCCATGTGTGATTTATATGTGTGTGTATGTTCAATGTGTGTATATATATAACTGTGTGTGTGTGTGTGCATATGTGTCTGTGTGTCCATATGTGTGTATGTATGCCTGTGTGTGCCTATGTGCCTGTTTGTGTGTATGTGTGTGCATATGTACCTGCATGTTCGTATGTGTGTATATGCACCTGTGTGTTCATATGTGTGCGTATATGTGCCTATGTGCTCATATATGTGTATATATGTACTTGTGTGTTCATGTGTGTATATGTGCTGTGTGTTTGTGTAAGTACCTGTGTGTGTATATGTGTCCATGTGTGTATATGTGTATATATATGTGCCTGTTTGTTATGTGTGTGTATATGTGCTTGTGTGTTTGGATATGTGTGTGGATGTGTGCCTGTGTGTATATGTGTGTATATATGTGCCTGTTTGTTCATGTGTGTGTATATGTACTTGTGTGTTTGGATGTGTGTGTATATGTGTTACCTGTGTATGTGTGTGCATATGTGTCTGTGTGTCCATATGTGTGCCTGGATATGCCTATATGTATATGTATATGTATATGTATATGTTATGTATATGTATATGTACCTGTTTGTGTGTATGTGTGTGCATATGCACCTGTGTGTTCATATGTGTGTGTGTGCCTGTGTGTGTATCTGTATGCATATGTACTTGTGTGTTCATCTTTGTGTGCACATGTACCTGTGCGTTTGCATATGTGTGTGTGTATGTGCCTGTAGAGGCCGGAGGTCAACACTGAGTATCTTTCTCAATCACTCTCAACTTTTTAAGTTTTTTTTCAAGGTTTATATATTTTTATTTAGTATGAGAGTGTTTATCTGCATGTATATATGTGAACTACAAGAATGCCTGGTGCCTGGAGGTCAAAAGAAAATGCTGGCTCCCTTGGGACTGGATTTACAAAGGGTGCTGGGAACTAAAGCCATGTCCTCTGCTGGATTATCCAGGGCTCTTAACCACTGAGACATCTTTCCAGCCTTTCCTCTTCATTTTTTTGACATAGAATCTCACAGAGAATCTGGGATTTCCTAATTGAGCTAGGCTGGCTAATCAGCAGGACGTCGGGATTCTTCTGTCTCTCCCTTCTTAGTCCTGGGGTCCAGGCTTGCACCATTGCATTGTGGGTGAGTGCTGAGGAACTGCAGGTCCTCTCTGCTGTTCAGCAAGCACTTGAGTGCCTAGGCCATCTCCCCAGCTCAGTCCCCTTAATTAATGTGCATGTGTCTGTCATTTGTATTTAGAAAAATCACAGTTCCTTAAAAGAGAGACATGTTTGCAAAATCTAACGTGCAGCACAGATTGTAGTTGGACAGAATGATGAATCTGTGACTTATGGGGATTTTAGCAAAAATCTTTGGAAGTTAGGGTTGTGAGACAGCCAACATTGGGGTGATTACATGTGCCCACAGGGGTGTCAGTCAGTCTCTGTTGAGTTTACAACCAGGCTCTGCATGACACTTATGAGATCTGGATCCCAGCCTCCAGACTGATGAGACCATGCAAGGCCTTCCTGTGCCAGATATATTTTATTCATTGTCCTTCAGGATCAACCATGTTGCCACAAAATGCCGAGTCCAGTTCTTTTTCATGGCCGAATAGTATTTCACTTCGTAGACATACCACATTGTTTTTATTCATCCGAGTTGTCCACGATGGCTTCATGTTTTGGTCCTAAGTTCTGGTGCTCTGTAGCACAAAAGGGAGAGTCTAGTTGATTCTGGTTTTGTGTATTTCACAGTGAAGAAAACGAGAGTGTGAACAATCTCAGCATAGAGGAGTTGGTGGTTGATATTTGTGGTGGATACACGAGTGACCATGATGTAGCTATGTACAATGTCTAAACCTCTCGCTCTCTATTTCATCAGTGAACACAATCACCATAAGCCAATTAAATAAAAAGAATTATAACATAGAACCAGCCTCTAGGCTTTATCTTGTTTTCTATGTATTCTGTGACATTTTTTGAGAAATCTGGAAGGTTTTAGATGAGAAATGAGTTTGACTTTCTGATAAAATCAGATTTATTTTTTCCGAATAAGAAAAATTGCAGGGTGCCTCCCTAAGCTACTTTTCTTAATGGCCTTGGAAACTGTGCGGTGTGAGATTGTATTTTAGGGTTGCCCGTGTTAGCTCCCAGCTCTCCCCTCCTGCCTCTTCCTTCTAATCAGAGTCTATCCATCTTGGGTCCCTCCATCTCTGTGAAGGGCTTCTCTCTTGGCTTGTCATTTTAAGTACGAATTCCCCTCTAATCCTGGCAGCTTTATTGCATTTTCACCTTCTGTGATAGCCTGGGAATTTAATTTTGGCTTGATACTACAGTTACTAGTTCTATTCTTTATGGATGGTATTTTGCTTTGAGGTAGACAAAAGGCTCAAAACGACTGGCTAGTAAGCCTTGCTTGCAGAGGGAGAGATGCAGTCACCACAGTCCCTGGCAATGGCAGTGTGTTTCCCACCTATACCTGTTATCTGTCCATCTTATCTCTGGTGTTCATCCTAAAAAGTTTATGACACCCCTGGGTGGTATTTAGCAAATGGTTACAAAACACAGCGTCTTTGGTACAGAAAACGAAATGCAAAAGGCACATACAATTAATTAAGCATTCATGGCCACTTTCCACTGCCTCACAAACTGCACATTTAGATTTTTTTTTTCCCGTCTTTGTTAAGAAGGAAGGAGATGCATTTTTAATGACCTGTAGCAGATGTTCCCTCTGCTCTGTAGGAAAGGGGACAATCAGATAGTGGCCCCTCTCCATATCGATGTGGAGCCCCAGACATATCTGACTGGGTGTTTCATTGATCAAAACTAGGTACAGACATATTCCATTGTGTCCAGGGAAGACTCCCATCCTGCTCCCTCAGGGTAGGCTTCACCCCTTGCGTTTGCAACTGAAGGTAGAGGTGACCTCTACAAATGCTATCCATTGCAAGGCATCAAGGTCACCCCTGAAAGCTGTCCAGAGAAGAGCTGTTGGCTGGGTGCAAGGGGCACCTCTGAGCCACACAGATGATGAGGTTCTGTGAGTCACTCTCTAGCTAGAGTTATATACCTATTGCTAAAGCATCCCATACGAGGGCCATTATACCATATTGCCACAGCTATGGCTGGATTCTTCCCTTTGGTCTTTACTTTTAACTGAAACCCCTTCCCCATATTAGCCCTCCTGGTTTGCTTAAAGTGCAGTCCTCCAAACCACATCTCCAGTGTCACAGGACACCCAGCTATTATTTGGTTTCATTTCCTGTTCCTTGTGAGGTCACCAACATGGGGCAGTGGTCTAATAAACATCCAGCATCCGGAGGGAAATCAGGCCCGGGACTCTCTCCTCTCCTTGTGTGTGCTCAGCCCATGTGTTCCCTGAGCTGCAACAAGCAGGAAATTCTCTTTCCTCCTCAGTTCCCCTTCTGACCAAAATCAACAGGTAGATTGTAGTAAAAGATATTTTTAAAAAATCTCAGTGCGGTGTTTCTACCTGCCTTAGACTATTTATGTTCCTCGATAAAACACACACACACACACACACACAATACACACAGCCTTTATATTTTAATATGCTTTAGTCAGCATAATAACGGGGCAGCTGCCTACCCTCCATGCTGTTAGAATCTACCTTCCTATCCATAACCCAAGTTATTACTTACTATGTTTCATCTGGGCTGCTCTTAACTCCAACCAGACAGCTATCTGGACTGAGTTCTCTTGACCCCTAGCCCATGAAGGCTCTCCTTTCTCCTCGACCATGCATTCTTCTATCCCATGGTGGCTTCTCTCTGCTTCCCCAAGCCAGCCAAACTTCAGTTCACCTATGTCTCTTCTCTCCAGCTGTTAGCTGCTGGCATGTTTATTCACCAATCAGAATTAATTTGGGGGCAGGGTCCCAGAGGTTACGTGTGAACTCTCTGAGGCAAACAGTCTTGGGGGCTCCAAATTAGCATTAGAATGCAAGCAGCATTAGGCCAACCCACTATAGTGGAGCTGGAAACACAGACTTTGCTCACACCTCCACTTTCCCCTTTCATAAGCTAATTACTATTCGTATTCTGTTCTGTGCTCCCAGCCCCTCTTTCTAAAGGATTTTTACAAGGTGTATTGGGTACACACTCCTCTGTGGTTTTATTGGCTATCTCCTTAAATGATAGCAAGGTAAACGGGATTTGAATCATGGGCTAGTGAGAGAATGTGGTATAGTAAAGCCGCTGGCTGCCAAGTCTGATGATATCAGTTTGATACCCAGCTCCCACGTGGTTGAAAGAGAAGACCAACTCCCATTCGCTGCCCTCTGACATCCACGTACCCACAACAGAGGATCCCTGCTTATTTCTGAATGAATGGAGAATTAGCAGCAGGCTTGCACTTTTCAATATTCCACCAGGCAGATTATCCCAAGGTCCCGGAGCAGCAGAGGTTGGTAGAGAAACCTCCAGGGGTGGGGGTGGGAGGTAGGGGTGGGGGATGCACTGGGGAAGCAGAGGGGAAGAAAATAAGAACCCTAGGCCTTTGGGGGCTGATGATCTTAGGTCTTGACACTTCCCAACATGCTTCCGTAGATAGGTTAGTCCTGAAGTTTCATGTTGGGTTTTATTTTTCTTGAGCAACTTTGAACAGAATTCTCTTACTTGCCTCCAGAGTTCCTAGCTGACTAAAGTACCCAGGAGGGGGCTGGCAGTGACCCCAGCTGAGTAGAATATTCTCTTTCCCTTCAAGCTCATCTGGATTAGATGCATGGATCTAAAACTCCTCATTTTGACCCATCTCCACCAGCAGCTCCTGAGAGAAAGACTCGGAGAGCAACAATTAGCATTGCTCGTATTCACTGAGATTTTTGGATAGCTCTGCCTCTTCTCAGAGCTTGAAGCACAGCCCCGCCATTATTCATTCTGCCCGTGCCTGGAGATGCTTATCCCTCAGAAGTCACTGAAACATTTTATTAGCCTTTCTCCAGCCTACTCGTTTCCTGCACACGTGGGAAGGTGAGCCGCAGGCAAATGGCGTTGATGAAACTTATTTTTATCTTTGATTTTTCTTTTTTCAGTACTCAGAGAGAGAGAAAGAGAGAGAGAGAGAGAAGCAACTGAAGCTGGGGATTTGTCATTGTTGTATAGCTAAATTAAAAAAAAAGAAGAATTTATAGAAGAGGCTTGTTCTCCAGTCGTCAGTGGGTAATTGGTTTCTCTTTGTAGAAATGGTTAGATATTTGGCGGGTCCCGATCACATGACTGTCGGGAAGAGAACATGGAAGAGGTCATTTTTATGGGTTGTCACTGGGTGCCAAGGCTGGAGAGGCAAGTCTGGAGGAGCACATCTCTAATGCTAGCACTTGAGAGAGGTAGAGAGGATCAGAGTTTAAGGTCAACCATGGCTACATAGTAAATCCTAGGTTAGCCTGAGCTACAGGAGACTCTGTCAGGTAAGACCACTTCTCAGTGATCGGCAGTATTGTTCCTTTTGTATAGACGGTGACTAACACAGAGGCTCACAATTTGTCAGATTGTAGAAGAGAAACATCCATGAAATCCTCAGGCCTAAACAGGTTATGCATATGGCACGCCCCCTCTACAGGGCTTAGGGGACATAGCTGAAGAGGAGGCTGGGAAGATTATAATAGCCAGAAGTCAGGGAGAACTGTTGTAATATGGTGTCTTCTGGAAATGACAAGGTCATTGCACTCAGGAGCTTACAGCAGCTTCAGTTCCCCTACCCAGACGTGCCCTCCCCTTCCACCGTCCCTCCCCTCTCATTCTATCCCCTCCCACCCCACCTCCCCCTCTCCCACCTTTCATCCTATCTGCTCCCTATCACACAAGATTAAGTCAGTCAACATCCAACATGGATGAAGGAGGGGCTATGGGGCCCCACCCCTATCTGAGGAATGATTGACAGGTAATGGCTGGTGGAGGGGGCAGGGTCAGTTTTCTTAAGTGATGTGGTCTTTGGGTAGGGTTGACCGTGCTGCAGTAGATGGCTTCACACCCATACAGACTAAAGTAGCTCGAGTTTTGGAATGATTATAAATAAACAGAATAAAAGAAGATGAAATTGAAAGAGGGTTACAGTGTGGGGATCCATGGGGAGCTGGCATGGCGGATAGGGTGGGTAGGATGAGATTATATTGTATATATGTATGGAGTTCTTAAAGAATAAAAGGTAGGGACAGAACGTGAATCTTAGAAGGGAAGGAAAGGTGGAAGGTGACTTTCAAGGTCTTCTCCATGAAGGCTTGGTCATCAGTAGTGTCTGATCTGAGGGTATCTTTAATGCCTTTTAGCTTTATTTGTCCTTCATTTCCCCTGGTACCTTATTGTATTCACTTCTAAAAGGATTTATTTTATTTGAATCTCTGTGCCTGTTTTATATAAACCACCCTGTGTGTGGGGGTGGGGGTGGGGGTGTAGGACAGATGACAACCTCAAATGCCATCCTCAGGAATGGTTTCCATCTCCTTTGAGCCAGGGTCTCTGGCTTTTTAAATTTACAGGCATTCGCTCCGTAGGTTTATTCAACAAAACGTAATTATTCACACAGACTACGGCAGAGGCTGTGGTTAATGAAGCAGAGAGACATCTCTATGAGCCAACTTCCAGTTGGATCTCTTCCTTCCTCAAAAGTAAATATTAAATAAATAAGGACTGGGGTTGGGGTGCAGCTCAGGGGTAGAGCGTTGCTCAGCAGCTACGGTGCAGTGGCCTCTGTGTCTTTCACCATAAATGTGTGTGCAGGCTGGTGCGTGCACGTGTGTGTGTGTGTGTGTGTGTGTGTGTGTGTGTGTGTGTATGCATATGTGTACCTATGCGTGCATGTATGTCATACATGTGCCTGTGTGTATGGATGTGCCTGTATCTGTGTATATGTACACGTATGCATTTGTGCACCAATGCATGGTGTGTGTAGGCTGTGTGTATGCATGTCACTGTATGTGTGTGAGTGTGTGTGTGTGTGCAAGTATATTCTTCTGTTTGTGATCACCTTGGATTTCTGATCCTCGAATCTCCCTGAGTTTGCTACTTAAGTTTTTTCCCCCATAATGAATTTGTAACAGTGAAAATGGAATCTGGAGCGTCGTGATTGCTCCCACAGATGCTCATTAGAAGCTGCATCCCAGCCTAGGACTGAGTGGGATTGAAAGATGTCCAGACATGGCCCTCAGTCCAAGGAGCCACGACAGCTCACTTTCTCAGACACGACTCTACAAGCTCCAACAGAATCATCGCCAGCCTGTGTCACTCTCTCTCCGAGTCTATCATAGTATCCATTTAGATGATCAGAAGAAAGACCGCACCAATATCCAAGGAGTATGGAGGGGTATCACGGAGGGGGGGGGGAGAATGAACGAGGGCAGGTGACTTGGTCTTCCAGTCTCTAACTCAGCTCTGTGGGCCAAGCGCCCTGTCTTCGTCACTCAACCAGCAGTTTGCATCTGGTAGCTGGAGATAGCTTCAGTAAGCAAGCTTGCGGTTCATGCTTCCGTGGGTCTGGTACCCGACAAAAGCAGCACCTGACTAGGACATGGGATGAAGATGGCTTTGACAGCTTCCTTCCAAGCCCTGTGCACTATGGGCATGGGGCTGGCAGATGGGTTGTGCTTTGATAAAGCCTGTTCCAGAGCTATACAAGGTTAGCAGAGAGGCCTTGGATTTCTGCCCAACGGTCCCGAAGCAGTCAGCCTATTGGTCTTTCAAACCTTGAAATTATGAGTGGAGCCCTCTTACCTAGGGAAATGTGATGGGGTTTTATTACCTAAGGGTTGAACTCTAGTCTAAAGGAGTGAGGTTTTCCTAACAGGACACCAGCCTACCTCTCCTGACTCCTCCTCCTTTTCCTCCTAACCAGACAGCTGAGGTGATAGTGGTGGCAACAGTCTCTTGCCAGTCTTTCTTCCCAGGATGTGTGGACTTTGTCTCTCAAGCATGCTGATGCCTGCTTCCCCATTCCAGCTGCATTTCACTAAGCATGTGCTTGGTTCCCAGAACTAGTACAAACATGGGGTGTTTACCATTGAAAGCAAGGACACCTCTGTGGGGCCTGAGTGTTTGCCTGCTGGTCTGTGCAGCACATGCACGCAGTGCCCACGAAAGCCAGAAGAGGGCACCAGATCCCCAGATGCTGGCATTACAGACAGTTATGAGCCACCCTGTGGGTGCTGGGAATGGAACCTGTGGGTGTTCTTAACCACTAAGCCATCTCTCCTGTCTCCTCAACAACAGGTTTTGAGGTTTCACTTTCTGACTCTTGTATCAACTTCATAATTTCACAAACCCAAGCAGGGAGCTGAGCCCTTCGCTTTCCCTAGTCCAGTGTTATCAGTGCCCTGAAGGCAGCTGTCCGGTTTGAATCTCAATTTGATCGTGTTCTCTACCCAGCTTCCTCTGAAGGCCATCTGCCTCATGAGTGCAGTGAGGACTCCACAGGCAACAGTGCCATTGTGGATGGTATCATGCTACATGCAAGATAACTGGTGGATGGGATCATGCTATGTACAAGATAATTGCTTGATTCATACTGGCTGGACTTTGTGTTAAAGAGACTGGAGAGGTAGTGTAGCAGTTAAGAACACATACTGCTCTTTCAGAAGACCTCAATTCAAAGCCCATTACCCACCTTGGACAGCCTGTAACTCCAGCTCTGCAGGGAATCTGATGCCCTCTTCTGGCCTCTGTGGGAACTACACTCAGGTGAGACGTACACACCAATACAGGCATATCCATACATGTCTTTAAATAGAAATCCTAAAAAAAAAAAAAAAAAAAAAAAGCATGTGTGAATCTTCACACATTTTGCCTGTTTATGTAGTTAGACTATTTCCAAAAGAACACAGTAGCTAATGATGGAAATGAGATACAGAGTGTCAAAGAGACTTTCCAGTTTACATCAGTCTGTGCTGTTTGACACTTCTTTTATGCTACATATGTATTGCTGCCATGCAAATCACTTAATCAAAGCCTCGCACACAGTAATCACCTCATGAATGTTATTTTCATCCCCCAATGTTACTTTAGATATTAAAGCTGGTCACATTACTGACTTCATTATGTATGGTGCCTGTTGGGTGAAAGACTAGACAGAACTATCTATAAGCAAACTTTTCCCTATTAAGTGATGAGTTAGTTTGGACCCTGGTTTGATTGCAGAATCAAACAAGATTAGACAAGGTATAGAGAGGAACAGAATGAGATGGAGACAATGAATTGAGTGATTTATGGATCCGAAGGTCCACGGGGTAGCTGGCTCCTAGATCCATCTGAAGGTCGCCTCTTCCTGGGGCTCTGTGTGTAGTATGGGCTGCCCTTCTAGAAATCACTGCTGGGAAGGGATGGGGCAGGATTGCACTGCATAAGCAGTCTAGAAGTTCCCATTTTATCCTCTGATTCGGAGTGGCGTGTCTGCTCTGAGTCTTAGAGCATGAGAAATACTGATCCTGAAAACTTTGCTGGTGGGATGCCTGCTTGGGTGTGAGACAGCATCACATCAGCCAAGGGTGGGAAAGATACACCCCCCAAAATACTTAGAACAGCACTGTAAAAATGAGAAATGGTATTGTTTTCAGATAAAAAGGTCAACACTAACCAGAGTCTGACATAAATCCAACATGGTTTTTTTTTTTTTTTTGCTTAATTTCTTTTACTTAATATTAGTATGTGTGTGTGTGTGTGTGTGTGTGTGTGTGTGTTGGAGTAGGTATGTGTGTCATAGCTTTCATGAGTAGGTCAGAGGATGGCTTTGTGGAATTGCTTCTCTCCCATCTTTATGTGTTTTCTAGGGATCAAACTCAGATCCACAAGTTTGCTTGACAAGCACTTTCACCTCCTGAGCCATCTTACTGTCCCCTCAACTTTTCCTATTTGAAATTCATTTATTTTGCATATTTTATATTAGTTTAGCTGTGCATTGACCATATCTTCTGCATGTCCTCTGTGCTACCAAGACAGTGTCTCTTCTAGTTTCATGTGACATGTACATACATAAGAGGTACACATGCTGTTTGTCCTTCTGAGACAGGATTAAGTCACTTAATATGGTTATCTCCATATTTTCCTGAAAAATGAGATGATTTATTTTTTATAGCTGAGAAAAATTCCCTTATACATATGTGCACGCGCGTGCACACACACACACACACCACATTTTTCCTCTTTATTCCTCTATTGATGGTCCATAGCTCAATAACTGTGACTAGAACTGGGGTGAACATGGACATGCAGGTGTTTCTCTCAAGGATTCACTTGAAGTCTGTCTTGGGTTCTGTTGCTGTGATAAAGCACCGTGACCAAGAGCAACTTGAGGAGGAAAGGGTTTATTTAATCTTACAGCTTGTAGTCCAATATCCAGATCCAGGCAAGTCAGGACCGGAAGGAACTTAAAGGCAGGAGCTGAAGCAGAGACCATGGAGGAACACTGCTTCCTGGTTTCCTCAGTCTGGCTTTTTCTAGAATCCAGGACCATCAGCCCCGGGGGATGGGGGAGGTGCGGAGGATGAGCTGGGCCCTCCCACATTAAACATCAGAGAAGAAAATGCCCCACGGGCTTCCCCATAGGCCAACGTGACTTGAGCATCTTCTTAATTGAGGTTGCCTCTTCCCAATTGACTCTAGCTTTTGTCAGGGTGACATAAAACTAACCAAGCACAGAGTCATATGTGATTAGCCAGGTCACATGGCAGAATGGCAGTCAGTTAAAAAAGCAAGTAACTAGGGCTGGGAAGGATGTGAACGGAGGGAACACTCACACGTAGTCCACAGAGTGTAATTTAGTCCAGCTGCCACCATGGGATTCAGTATGTTGAGTTCTCAAGAAACAAACAAAGAAACAAACAAACAAAAACCCAACAAAACAAAAAACCTAAACAAACCATCAACATCGTCATCATCATCACCACCAATAACAACAACAACAAAAATTTTGAAATCAACGTTGAGTATATGCACTCTGTTTTCTCTGGGCATCGAGAAAAGAAATTTGTTAGCTAGAAAATCAGAAAAACAGGCTTATGAGATATGATTAGGGCCACACCCATATGGAGTGTGCAGGCTTTATGCAAGCAGACCTCCCCACAGTTTGCTCCTGGAATACTAAGGGGTGGGATCTATAATTAGATGTTCTCTGTCCAGGGTTTAACAATCTTATGTTCCCACACTGTCCAGACACGATTCTCTCTTGATGTCCTTTGCTCTGTACAGAAAAACCCCCTCTTGTTTCCTTAAAATAAATAAATAAATAAATAAATAAATAATAATAATAATAGCTTTTCTGCAAAGCCTGTGAATAAGGAGATGCATCTCCCAGAAGTGTCTGATAACTGCCCAGTTTCCAAGTTCCAGGTGGGCAACACACTTCCTTTTAATTGGCTCACTAATTGTAACTTAAAGATCGAGGTGATGAGATAAATCTGGCAAGTTTTCCAGTTTGATGTTCTCTTAGAGCAGTCTAATCCTGTGACCCTTTAAAACAGCTCCCCATGGTGTGCTGGTTTTAAACATAAAACTATTTGTATGGTATGTCATAACTGAATTTGCTGCTGTTATAGATTGTAAATATCTGATATGTGATCCCTATGAAAGGGTCATTTGACCCCCAAAATGGTTGCAACCCACAGATTGAGAACAGCTTTCTTAGGGACGCTAGATGTATTGATCCAGGTTGGTTGCAGCTCTGTCCCATCGAAGGTTCCAATTTACAGATGAACTCTAAAGGTTTTGCTTTCATTAACTGTCCATTCCATGCAGGCTTGGGACCCTGGTTCCTTCTAATGCTGGTTCCTCTTGTCCACAACAAAAATATGGTCTCTCAGGAAACCAAAGTCACAGGCATCCAACGTGGAATTGGGAGAGCGCTGATGGGCACACAGCATTTGTTGACAGACCTGGAAGGGATATAGATATTTCTATTCAAATACATCAGGTGGATTGGGCACAGGGTCCCCTCTGTCATATGCCACCCAGGATATTAGGTCTGGCTCTGTGGCCTGAACAAAAAGAAATGAGTCTTGTAGTGGGTTCGGCCTAATGCTTCTTATATTCTAAGGTTAATTTAGGTCCCCCAAAACTCTTTGCGTGAGACATTGAGGGACCCTGCCGCAGTTAATTCTGATTGGTAAATAAAGATGCCAGCAGCCAATAGCTGGGGAGAAGAGACAATAGGCGGGGTTTAAGTTTCCCAGGCGTGGGACCATGAGGAAAGAGCAGGAGAGAGAGCTGCCATGCTTTAGATAAGTGTGCAGGAGAGACACAGGAGCCGCTATGGGATAGAGAAGCAAGGAGAGCATCCTGGACTCTGGGCCAAGAGAACGTGGCTCAGAGGACTGACCAATTGTAGTTAAGAGCAGCCAAGATGGAACACAGAAGTGAGTAAGTAGTAACTCGGAGTTATCGGTAGGAGGTAGAGTCTAACAGCATGGAGGGTAGGCAGTTGCCCAGCTACTGTGTTATATAGGGCATATTAAAATATAAAGGTGGTGTGTGTGTGTGTGTGTGTGTGTGTGTGTGTGTGTGTGTGTGTTTCATCCGGGAACATAAATGGCCAAAGGCGGGACAGAACCCCACCCAGGAATTTATTAAAGTATTCATACTACAGAGTCTTGGTGCATGGCTGGCTCATGTTGGAGCCTTTTCAGTTTTCATAGGACTTTCCACGTAGATTATTGCATTTGAAATGTACAAACGGCAGGTAATGGCACTAGACAAGAAAATTCAGTTTCAAAGAGACTCAATTTCATGAATTTTCATGTCTACTAAGTTTAGAATGGGAACTCCATTTTTTTTTTTTTTTTTTTGGCTCAAGTCCTAGTATATAAAAGTTGATTTGTCTGTCATTGATTGGTGGAAATGTGCATAGAAACAACCTAGGTTTGCATAGAGAGATGCCCACGTGGGACAGGCAGAGGCTGAATGAGAATTCCAGAACTGAGCCCTTAGAAGGTTGCAAGAGAGACCATGGCAAACAGTGGTGCCAACTAAATGTGAACTCGGTCTCAAATTCCACCGATTGTTGCTATTTGGAAATGTGGGTCTAGCCCTGCCATAATTCTCTAACCAGAACGAAGGAATTTAGATATATAGGCAAAATGTCCAAGCAGTTATTAATTAATTTTATGTTTGTTGTTGTTGTTGTGTTGCGATCAAGCAATAAGAGGTTTGTGGACTCAGCCAATGCTCTTAACACTGAGCTATACCCGCAAGACCTCAAAGATTTAAAACGTCAAATTGAGCACATCTGCCCAGCGTTCCATTTACAAACTCCCGCTCAGTGTTTGAGTAGCTGATTCTCGGTGTGCGTTAGACCCCTATGCACAGGTCTAAGTCAGTCAGTTAGCTTGTCAAACTATGCTGGATGCACTCAGGAGAAGGGTATTTATTTTGAGACGATCATATATAGTAGTCTGGGACCGGAAACACTCAAACATCTACTAGCACGGGATTAAGTAAATGAACTGCAGCCGTCATATTTAACAGACTGCCAGGTGGCCGTCAGAAATTACAACATAGTTTGGCACCGTGGATATATAATCAAATGGGATCATTTTAAAACAGCATGCTAGTTACTATTCCACGAGGTACATGGATTTAGTGACTGTCCCTAAGAGGACCTGGTTCTGTGTGCCCACACGCAGGCACACATCATCTCTTCTTCATTCATTATAAACTCTGCACAGAAGAAACTTATCACCTGCTAGTGTGATTACCCTTGGCGGAACTGTATGGACAGTGATTTTTTTCAGTGTGGTTTGCTCTCTATGTTTACAAACTGATCTACTGATTAAGGGTTCCATGCGTATTTTAGGAAATAAAAGTTTTAAAGGGAACAAATGGCCTTCTGAGACTAAAGAACATAACACTCAACATTATCAAAAAGGCCAAGGGACACTTAAGGCCACAACTGTCACTGCTAGCGGGGAGGTGCCCGGTAAATATGTGTCACTGAATACCTGCAAGCATTCTCTGACATTTATTTATGGTCCTGAGACTGAAAGCTTCTCGCCTGTTAGGCAAGAGCTTTCCCACTGAGTTCCATTCTCTGGTTCCCCCAGTCTCCCTCCCCGCCTCTCTCCTCTTCTTTCTCCCCCACTCTCCTTCCCTCCCTCCATCCCTGTCTCCTGCTCCCATCCCTCTCTCTGTGTTAGCACCACCCTAAACTGAGAGACTCAGGCTCTGTATACATCAGCCACAAAGTAAAGGTGTAGCCAGGTGAAGCCAGAAGTCCCAAGTCCAAGAAGGATGTAAACTGAAGTGTGGAGTACAAGGGACTCTGAAGGGAGGGTGACACCAAGGACTCCAGCAGAGTCTCCTCCACCTGGCTCTTGTCTAAACATTCCAGAGTCATAAACGAAGCTTATAGCTGATGGATAAAAGGTGTCCTGATCCCCTATGGTAACAAAAAGACTTTCCTCGCCATATGGAGTACCAGGTAAGAGTTCAGAACTCTAGGGCTTCAACCAAGACTGGACTGTAACACCATCCAGCTCAGTAAGAACCCAGCCTTAGCCAGAATTTCTTTCCTGATCTCTTTCTGTCTTCAGCTCCTCCCTGCCCCTGGGACCACATGTGCCACTGGGGAGAAGGGCTTTTAGATGGGAGCTCCCTGGGTTATTGCAGTCACCCTGGACTTACCTGTTCCAGCAGTGAACAGCATGGCTCATCCTGAGAGGCTAGAACAGGAATAGCAGTGGACAGCCTCAGGAGATGGAAAGGGATGGGGGACACACAGGCCTGAAGTGGGTTTGCCTCATCTACTTTGCAAGTTCTGGGATTCAACTGTAACAGCTGCGGATGGCCCCCGAGGTAGCCTTATAGTACCCACTGTACACTGGGAGGCCTCCCCTGAGCAAAGGCTAGTATGGGTGACCTTCCCTCGGGCTGCTTTGGTGGATGGACTCTCACGGTTCAAGCCTGCCCAAGAGCTGCATGCCTGACAGGAGTTAGCAGGCAATTACACGCCCGTCACTGATGCTTGTGTTGGATTTTCTGGAGCCTTCTATACTGGTCCCTGACATCTCCAAAGGTGGACCCCCATTCCTCACTGTCCACAGCGATTCACATGCTCCAGCCAAATGCCACTTATCCGTGTCTTCCCTTCTCTCGATTCCTTCTCTTTTCTTGCTCTCAGTTGTTCCCTGTATTCAGAGTACTGCCCATAAGGGTTAACAGGTTTCTGGCAATTGTTCTCATTTGGCTCAATGGACACGTGCCCTGTAGGAATAGAAATAAGAACAGTCCTCTACACTGTGGGACCTCACCTAGGAAAGGATCCCTGCCACTTAGTGAGAACCCAGTAAGTGATACCTGAAGTCATTGTCACATAAGAAATTAGATATTTTGAATTTTCACATATTATTCTTTCTTGTGTATAGCAACTATCTTTTTTTTTCCCCAAACAAAAAGAATCAGGGCTTAGATATGATTATCTATGAGGTGTGAACATCATACAGCTTCTGATTTGCCCAGAAATGCAGCAGAGAGGAGAGGGGAAAGGGGAGGAGAGTCTCTCGGACATGTTGAAATCTGTGGACTTTCTGAAGCACTGGGAAAGGCTATAGCTAAGAAATTCAGAGTAGGCCTATGGAGACAGAACTCCTGTGCAGGTATCGGAGATGCTCGTGCACAGGTGTGGAAGGGGTAAGACAGAGGCAGCTGAGCGCATGCGTGAGAACAGAAGAGCCCGAGCATGGTTCAGCCCGGAGCAAGTGTGAGCAGCAAATAGATCCTGTGTGTATGCTCTGACCCTCGCAAGCCTTGTTAGAGCCAAGGCATGGAGAAATGGAGATATCTTTAGGGAGGGTTTCCCCAGGGAAGCACGTCTTTCCACTGGGCTGTCAGTCATCCAAAATCCTCCTGTCTAGCCATGGAGTGCCAGCCCCTCCTAATCCCAGTCCTGTACCAGAGTTCCTCATCAGCACCACATGAGTGTTGACACGACTGTTTTAGCAGGAGACACACACGTCGTCTGCTTCCATACAAAGCCGCTCGGTATTCACGTTCATACCAATCTGAAGTGACACACCGGGCTGAGCGTTCGGATGTGATGGCATCCTTAAAACCAATTTTCAAGTGTTTCAACTTCAGTAAAGTGCAGTTGACATCTCAGATGATGGGGAATTTAATTTGTCACTGATTTCAAATGTCACGAGATCAGAGGATTGCAAGTGTTCACTGAAAATTCCAATTAGTCGTGCTTATCCGGAGGTCAGTGGTTCTCATCCATGCAGGTTCCCTGCCCTCATGCCCAGGCTCCCTGTAAATTACACAGAATCCCTAGTGGGACGTAGGCATCTGTAGATTCCGTAAACACTAGTATAAGATAACAGAGGATCCTGCGATGAATTTGTCCTTCAAAAGAAGAAATGTCCTGGACAGGTGCTCAACAATATATATATATATATATATATATATATATATATATATATATTATATATATATATTGGGTCCTTTGTTTAAGGATGAAAAATTCCCTTTGTTGGGGATGAAGGGAAGATCCATTCTTTAAAAAAAAAAACTTCCAGGTTATTTGAACTTCAGAGTAAACGGAATTCCTGGAAATTTTAGCATGTCTGGGCCATCCTATACAATATTCACTCATACAAGTACACATGTACACGCATGTATACATACATCTGTGCACACACATGTATACACATATATAAGCACACATACATAGCACACACATGTATAAATGCACTCAGACACTCACATATGCTCACACATATGCATACTCATGTGCACACACATATATGTACATGCATGCACACACATGTACAAGTATGCTTCCAGGCACATGGATGTATGCACACATGCATACATTCACAGACACACACATACAACACACACACATCCATACATATTCACTTGCACACACATACACTCTCAGTTATACACATACACACATGCATACACCCATACACATGTGCTCTCATGCATATGCATGCATTATGATACACATATGCACACACACATATGCACATACATAGGATATTGTTCTCAAAGATAAGATTAGAGGTCTGTCTGTCCTCTTAGGATGTTCCTGAGAAGGAGCCACACAACCAGATTTAGAGTCTTAGAGACGAAGGAAGCAAAAACCACGGAAACTTTCACAGAATTAACCAAGTCTAACATAGCAAAACCGATGCTCCATTTTAAAGTCAGTCAGGAGCACCACAGAGTTCTCAGAAACAGGTAGGTGAACTCCCCAGACTAATCTCCCTTGACACTGCCTTGCAAAACATTCATTACATCAAGAGTGTTGCATGCCTGTCCGGCGCCCTTCCTGGCCAGCAGGAAATTAGATGCAAGACAACAAGGTTCCTTCTCAAGGCATTTTACTCAGGATTGTAGCTTTCTGGTGGTGGTGGCCCCACCTACCCCGGGGACCAGGCTTATATCTAAGCAAAGGCCAATGAGCATATGCCACGTATCATCTCTCCATACGTCCACATATGACCATTCCCTGCCCCTGCACAGCTGTATAGCCAAATGAGGACTTGTTTACCACAAGGAGCAATCTCAGCCAGCACCATCTTCAGGTACAGCGCATAGTGGCTCTCTACACATGCCCTGGGTGAATTCCCCTCAAAGTACATATAAAAATTCAGTCATCTGCACTGGCCACTCCCATCAGCTCAGACCCCTTCCCGCCAAAAACATGGCTTCTTGCCACGTGCTCACTCTTCCAGATGGGCTGGCAGAAGATTCCTCTCATGGCTTTCCTTTATACACACGTCTCTACTATGAAGCCAGCACTATTAAATCTATCATTCTTCAGTGGATGGATGTTCAGGCTGTTTCCAGCTTTTAGCTCTTCACTCTCTGTACGCAGTGACAGACTACCACTGGAGACAGCGTCATGGCAGAAGGGGACTCAGGTGAGATGGCTTGGGAGCTGGCCAAAACAACTCAACCACAGTCACGTGTCTGAGACTTTGTCCTGGATACCCACTGGATCCCTCTGTTTCCTCATGTGGTCACAGGATTATGGGTATCACGGGATCAAGGAAAAACAGGCTGGTGTTCAGCAAACTTCTAGCATCCTATTAGCCAGAGAAGATCACCTGGCCAAATTCATCTCGTCCATCTGTTGGAGGGATATGCAAGAGTGGGTTGTGTTTCACAGGGGCCTCTAAATCCTCCTCTGATGCCAGGCTAGGTAGGTGAAGTTCTGACTTTTATAAGCAGCACCAATTTAATTTCCCTGAAAGTTGCAGCAATTAACATTATCCCTGCTAACAAATTCAAAACCTCATTTCCCAAATCAATGTCATGGTAGATGTTAATTTTATAAACTTGACAATATTATGGCTAAAAACTGTCTTGTAAACTCTCATTTCCTTCATCACTAGTAAGACTAAAAATGTTTTCTTATGTTCATTTGGTAAATCATAATTTCAGTATTGGGATGAAGCCAACATCTTATGCATGCTAGACAAATGCTCTACTGCTGACCTGCATGATTTTGAGCCATGATTTAATCAAGCTTCCTTGAACTAATGCTATAGCCCATGCTAACCTTGCAATCCTCCTGCCTCAGCCTCCTGGTTAGCTGGGATGGCAGGCCTATTCCATCAAGGTCTGGGTATGGTTCCTTTTAATCATTTTTTTCTGATTATATGCAAGCTCATTGCCTAGTTTGCTGGTGTCTCTTTGTATATAGTAGATTGATGCTAACTTCTGCTTTAATAGACATTGCCCGTTCTGGAATTCCAGACTTGGGATGTGGTCTATACGTTGCTCAGCCTCCTCTTCTTTTCATCTGCTTGTGCCACTTTCAGGCCAATCCACATTCTACAGTGTCACTGGACAATTGTTTCCTGCTGTGTTGTGATTCCCATAGAGTTCCTACCCCCTGCTTTGTCTCTCAGCACCCTGCTACATAAACGATGACACAAGGTCCACTTTCCTCGGTGGTCCTTCATGCAAACACTTCCAGGACACATCTCAGAAGTGACAATGGGACCACAGGAGATTAACAGCCTTGATGTGAGCAATTCCTGATTGATGGCACAGCATAGAGAGCTCTGCCTTCTCCATATGGTGGCCAGCCCTCTGTGTTGCTCAGTTTTCTCAGCTTAGTACACACAGCCCCTGGGAATCTATGTTCCTCCCATCATCCCTCAGGAAATGACTGACTATGTGTTTTTCAGAAAGGTGTGAATCAGAACCAGATGGCCATACCCTATGCAACAATTCCTCCCTTGCAGCAAAGCTCTTTGCTGGGGCATGGAGCGGTGTCCACAGAGTATTGTAGAATTTGTGGTGTTGCTTCAATTGTGACAAGCTAGCCACTAGGCAAGACATTCCCTAACTTTATCTGTGGACAAAATGATGTCCAAAAAGGACAAACAAATGCAGGATAGTTGACTGCTAAACTCTGCCAAGACAGAGTAAGCTAGTCCTTCATAATTCTTGCTTCACTTAAGGTCTATCAGATGTTCTGGGCCAGAAGGCTGAAGATAGATGCTCCAGTGTTATAAGGGATATTGAGGACTGTCCAAGGTGTCAGTTATCTCTATCATTTTCTATGATTTTTGGAAGCTGTGTCCCTATGCTTCCTGTACACTCAAATAACATTTATTCCTACAATTAAATTCTTTAGGATTTAAAAAGATGTTTTAGGATGGTAATAAAAGTTAAGATATACCTTTCAGCTGGGTGAGGAAACATGAAAAAAAAAAAGTTAAGATATAAAGATATTTAGATATAAAATTCTAACTCACCAAGATAGGATAGATGATAAAGTACCTCATTTAAATTATGAAATACAAACAGACTGGACTTCTATGTATAATTCATACTTAATAATTTTTATAATTGTTTCAAGATAGTCCCTCCTATGTATTTTTACTTAAGAGAAAGAACCTTTCTCAAACAACCTAAACCTTCCCATTCTCTCCCTCTTAACAAAGAAATGGTCTTCAGAAGATCTGACAACTGGAAGTTGTTCATCCTTGACAGTGATTGGCTGTTGCCATTGGTTTTTTTTAAGATGAGATAGTTGGTCTAAAATGATCAGTTCATATTGGTTTTGGATGGCGACTTAAGTTTTGTTTATGATTATCAAGCTTTTAAGAGAGATGCCAACTTTGTCTCTACTGCAACTGAGTTGTAAGTTGGCTTAAATTTTACTTACTTGGCTTAAAGAATGATATTTGCCCGAGTTCTTAAGCATGGCTTCCCTTTAATTGTATGAAACATCCTGCAATGCATGGCAGCTTAGAAGGTCAAGTTGAAAACTGCCTATGGGATATTAATGTGGCAAAGTTAGATGTGAATGGTTCCTAATTGAGAGAGTGCTACTGGCAGCATAGAACTGACTAAAAAGTCTCATTCACATTCATGAGTCCTAAGTCATGCTCACAAGATCAAGGCCAGTGTGATCTGGCTCAGGATCCTACTCATCTCTCCTAGTTTTGTTTCTGTTGCTGTGGTAAAGTACCCTGACCAAAGCAACTTAGAGAGGAAAGGAATTGTTTGAATTAGAATCCTGGGTTACTCTCCACCATTGAGGGTAGGTGAAGGCAGGAACTCGAGCAGCCAATCACAGTCAAGAGTGAGGAGAAATGAATGGATTCTTGCTTGCATGCTCTCATCCAGTATTCTCCTACCTTATGCAAAGCAGGACACCCCCGGCCTTGGGAATGGAGCCTCCCACAGTGGGC
Organism: Mastomys natalensis; assembly: GCA_021653895.1. Taxonomy (NCBI): domain Eukaryota; kingdom Metazoa; phylum Chordata; class Mammalia; order Rodentia; family Muridae; genus Mastomys; species Mastomys natalensis. The sequence goes on from JAJTUV010000463.1 coordinate 986,738, forward strand.
CTTGTTGGCTCTTCTGATACCAATTAAGAATGAAGACAGTCTCCCACAGATGTACCCACAGACCAACCTGATCAGGACAATTGTTGATTGTTTCTCTAAGTCATTCAAAGTTGTAGCAAGCTGACATTCAAAACTCACCAGCGCAATACCCAAGCGACTGTCACCTAAGCAAGGTATGGAATACACAGAAGAAAAATATAGCCTATGAGGAGTTTTATGGAATTTGTGTAAGGGGGCCATGATTATATTTAAGTATAGCCTCAATCATGTGATTGAATAAACCATGGGAATGCCTTGTATCCTTCATTTTGATTATTACCATTCTAACTATTCTGGTTCCTAACAAGGAATGGACCACACATTTCCAAAAGTATTCTGTTTACACATAGACGTGGACATGCATGCAGATAGGCACACATGTAGATATGTACATCCAGTCACACCCATCTAAGGTCGTTTTATTGGCACAAACTCATTCTTTTTGCTTCCCTCATTTCTGGAGATGTGTCAGTTGGTATCCATGATCTGGAGACCAGAGATGTTAGATGCCCTGTGCTCTGGAGAGTAGATTCAGTCATGAAAGCAAGAAAGCAGCCATGCACCCCACACCTCCTCCAAATATCCTCACTAGAAACTGGCACAGGATGAAAAGCTACCTCTAGATAGCTACTTTTCAAGCTCTCAACTTTGTTTTATCCACAGTTCAGAAGTATGTCAGCATAGTTTTACTATAGATGAACTTTATAAGGATTCCCATTATTGGTTAAATTGAGGGAAGATAAAGACTGGAGAGGTGACTCAGCAGTAAAGCCTGCTGGCTGCTTTTCAGGGGAACCAAGTTCAATTCCCAGCATCCATGTCAAGTGGCTCACAACTGCCTGTAATTCTGTAACTCCAGGATATCTGACACTCACTGTGGCCTCTGTGGGAACCCATACTTTTGTGTCCATTTCCACACACAGATGCACACATACATACACACACACACACACACACACACACACACACACACACGTAATTAAAAATTAAACAAATCTTAGATGAAGAAAAGCTTGCATTTGGTCTTTTTCTGGCTCTTCCACCAATTGCCCAGCATTCCAGAAGACCCCACCAGTTCACACAAGATCACACTCCTAGCTCTGTGGTTGGCAGAAGTTCTTTATTGCCTTGTTATATTGTTCAACTCACTGACATGCTCATCTGTATATCAAAATCTATGCTGCCTCATTATGGCTCTTTCTCCGGTTCCTTTGTCTTTATTAGGAGAAGTTATTATATTTCCCTTGCATTATGCATGCAGATAATTATGTCATCTATGTGTTTTGTCTCAGAGATGAAGAAGGTCAAAACAAAATCTTGCTTATAAAAAGGGTGGCACTGGATCTAATTGGTTTTCAATGAAAATCAACAGTTACCTTCAAGCTCTGACCACATTATCTTCCTTCTCTCTCTCCTTTAGAAACATCTTATCTTCTCTAAATTGAGGACATAGTCTTTGGAAAGAGGCTCTTTCTTTTTTCATTTAAGTGTGTGTGTGTGTGTGTGTGTGTGTGTGTGTGTGTGTGTTATGGGTTGTGTGTAGGGGGCATGCCTATTTGTGGAAGAGTATAGATAAGCATTTGGAGGCCTGAGTTGTTCTTAAGAATAACCCTCAATCACACTCTCTTCTTATTCATTAAGGAAGGTCAACTCTCCTGACCTGTGCTCTATGGGCCAGTGTGATTGCCATGGACATCTGAGAGGACATAATGAGTGACCAATCCAGTTTCTGGATCCTGACAGTGGTCACGGGATCTCAGACTGAATCCCTATGAAAGGAGTCAGGTTCAAAGACATCAATATTGGGGTCCTCATTTGACACTAGCAGTTTGTTGATCTGAGAATAATATTTATCTACCAGTTTTAGTGTGTGCAACCCCAGGCAGAGGATTATAGTCACTTCACCCCATTGATAGACTGATGTAAGGACTAAATGAAATAAAATACCTGAATTACTGAGCACGCTCAGAATGTCATTGTCCATGGCCCAGAGCAAGTATTCCACAGGTGATATATTCAATGTCTTAGGAGAGACTATAAGCATTCTGACATCTATTCAAGTGTGACACTGCTACCACCTATCTGAAGACTCTTTGTTCCAAAGCACCCTGTTATAGTGGAGATGCTTTTAGAAAGCCTTATGGAGGAGACATCAAGACAGCTTAACCAGTAACAGTGCTTGCTGCCAAGTCTGATGACCTTAGTTTTATCCTAAGAATCTACATGGTGGGAGGAGAGAATAGAGGAGAGGAACAAAGAATCTAATTGTAACCAAGTTAGCAAGACAAACAAGTGGTCAACCTCACTAACTGCCCATAGTGAGTAGAGACTAAGTCTAGCATAGACAACTGGTCAACCTTATTTTTTCATGTGTGTTGGAGGAAATAGCAGGAAAAGACCTTTTTACATGCCATGGCATATATGAACACATTTATGTACACACATATACAATTAAGTAAATGTATATAGTTTTTAAAAAGAGATTAGTTGGTATCTAAGAAACAGCAAGACCATCCACTGGTGAATTAATATAGACATTTAATACTAAAGTATAATAGAGTTTTAAGAGGTGAAAGTAAGACAGGATGGTCTACTTTGTGAAACTATGTATTTTAAAGCCTAAATGCTACTGTTGGATAACTCAGGTTTTCCCACCAGGCAAGCAGAATTCATGGGCCAGCCTTGGTTCAATGGTTGTTTGTGCAGACATGTGATACACAGGTATCCAAAAATCAAAATCATAGGCTTGAACCACCCAGCGTCACAGCCATATATCGAATTCTTGACCCACTCAGGATCATGGTTGTTTGTCTGAGGGGTTGACTCAGTGTTAGAACTATTTATCTAATATGTTGACCTAGTCAGCATCATGGACATGTATTGGGAGATTTGGCCTTCTCAATGCCACAGTTCTGTATTTGAGAGGCTTACCCACTCAGAGCCGCTGTAATATATCGAATGGGCTGAACCACTTAGGGTCCCAGTCCTGTTTAGGAGCTGCAGTGGACAAGTGGGAACAGAACTGAATGAACAGAATACTAGCTGTGACGTCTCTATGCTCATTGACTAGGACTCCATCTATAGTGGGCATCTGATCATGAGCAGGAGAAAGCCATCTCTCCTTCTTTATGTCATAAAGGTCTTGATAATGGCTGGAGAGGTAGACCAGCAGTTTGGAACACTTCCCACTCTCCCATGGGACCTGAGTTCAGTTCCCAGCACCCACATCAGGCAGATGACAAACTCCAGAGGATCTGATACCCTCTTCTGGGTTCCTTGGACATTGCATATAAACACACACACACACACACACACAGAGAGAGAGAGAGAGAGAGAGAGAGAGAGAGAGAGAGAAGGAGAGAGACAGAGAGAGACAGAGAGAGACAGACACACAGAGAGAGAGAGAGCTGAGTTCTTGTTGCCATGACCAAATAGAAGATAAAGTGCAACTTAAAGCAAAAGTTTATTGTAGCTGACAGTTTGATGGTACAGTTCATAGTAAGGCAAAGCAGCAGGAGCATGAGGCAACTCGTCACATTGCATCTACAGTCAGGAAGCAGAGAGAGGTAAATGCTGGTACCCAGTTTGCTTTCTCCTTATTTATTCCAGGACCACAGCCTATAAGATGATGCAGCCCGTAGCCAAAGTGAGTCTTCCATGCCTACTTAAGCCTTTCTGGAAACAACTCCACAGACATACCCAGTGGTGTTTTCCAAGTAATTTTAAAGCCAGTCAACTTGAAAATGAAGATTAGCCATTGCATTGCCAATAGCTTGCAGAGTCCCTTAAAGTACCTTCTAGATAAAGTAAACCTTGGCATGTGCTGGTTAGCACCTCAGTTTCCTAAAAAAAAAAAAAAAAAAAAAGAAAAAAGAAAAAAATAGTCTATATCAAATAAACAAATAAATCTGGAGACCCTATCTTGGTAACTTCACAAAGAATCTTACTGTAGAAGCATATGTAGTTACCTGGAGGATATATCCCTGTGGGTAATGACCACAAAACACTCACCTTAGATGGCCGTATCCCACAAACAAATTGCTTTTATAGTCAAAACTAAAAATTTGGTCACTTGATCAATAACCCCACCTTATGAGCTATCGGTAAAGACTGGAGAAAGGTACCTTACTTGATTGCCTAGGAATAAAGATTGATTTTCTACTATCAACCCACGTTTAGATCCGGGCTTGATTCACATACTAGACTTGGGCTGGGCAGTCATGCTCCATCCCTCTTCAAAATTACATAGTCAATACCTTTCCCTGTCAATGTGTCTTATAAAAGGCAGTAAAGGGAACATGACTTTGGTTGAAATACTGCCAGGGGGCAAGCAATTCACAGAGGTTGTCTTCGGATCCAGCAGATACCCTGAGGTTGCACTTCCAAGCTTCTGGGGAGCATTGTGAAATGTTTCCCATAACTCCACTCTGGCCATGCACCTGCAGCTTTGATCATCCTCAGAGACAACAAATGGCAGCATCGAAGTGATGTAGACATGCCGGCCAAAGTTTGTCACTGTGCTTTCTAAGGCCTTATTTCTCTCCTTACACCTGATTGCCCAGGTGGGAAGCCAAGCCTTTGGCTCTTTGTAATTTAAAGCTTTGTGTTACATTTCAGAAGCACGCCAGGGCTGCTCTGGAGTTATAGACAAGGAAAGCTACACCAGGGCAGGCACGTTGAATAGTGCCTTTGCTCTCGGAGCCTTGGGATGGTTAGATGCATTGTCTGGGAGAGAGCAGGTACACTGTGCTTGCTTGAGTCATAGCTGTAAGGAACATTCTATTCTCTCAGAGACATCCCGATTTTCTAATCCTCCTTATCTGCATCAGTAGTTCTTAAGGTTGACAGTATCTTCAAACATGGGGAAAAGCATGTTGAAACAGATTTCTGGTACCCTTGGAAAATTAAAAATAATTATCAGTACAGATTTGTTGTAAAGAATTGATGGGTACCATAATGACATGGTCACTTAGATATATCATACACTTGAACCATGCTACCTCTACTTACTACCTTCTCCTGTCTCCTTTCATCCCATCCCTTGCTAGTTGTTTTCTTCCCAAATGGTTTCCCTCAAGCAGTGTGTATGTGTGTGTGATTAAGATCTTGGATATATAGGAGAAAACATACAATACTCAATATCCTGGTTTGTTGTAACTGTCAGCTTGACACAGCCTAGAGTCACCTGAGAGGGGAACCTCCATTGAGTAGTTTTCTAGATCAGACTGTGGTTTAGGAATGTCTATAGGGGATTGCCTTGATAGTTAACTGATGAAGGTGGGCCCAGCCCACTGTGGGCAGCACCATTCCCTAGGCAGGTGATCCGGACTGTATAAGGAAGGTGGCTGAGCATGAGCCTGTAGGCCAGCAAGCATCTTCCTCCATGATCCCTACTGTACTTTTTTGGCCCTGAAGTAAGTTCTTCAGTCAGAGGTAACACTATGTGTATGTAATAGTGAGCAGGGCTGCCCGCAGGTTCCTACTTTGAGTTCCTGCCCTGACTTCCTCTCAGTAACAGACCTTGGTGTGTAAGCCAAGTACACCTTTTCTCCCCTAAGCTGCTTTTAGCCAGAGTTTACCACGGCAACAGGATTAATCCAGAATATGGGCTTTTCTGAAGTCTGCTTATTTTACTTGATAATTCTCGGAGCTGTCCATGTTCTTGCAAATATAAGGATTTCATTTTTCTTTGTATCCAAATAAAAACTCCACTGTATGTGTGTGTCTATACAGCTCATTTTCTCAGTCAGTGGTCTGTTGATGGGCACCTGGGCAGATTCTATAACTTGGCTATTACAAAGGAGGCTGCAGTAAATATGGTTGTGCCAGTGTCTCTGTGGTGTGTAGACTTAAGAGTCCTCTTGGTATATTCTGAGGGATGGTATAGCTGTAAGCCTTGTGCATAGGATAGAGAATTCATATTTTGGACAAGCTTCTGGTGCTGCTGGGGCTCACCCTGAGAATAGTCATTACACGATTAAACTTTCTCTAATCAGTCTGGGGTCTTAAGAATCCAAAGTATAGTCTCATTAGCAGCAAAACCCAAACAGAAGTACCTTGATCCCTTGGTTTGAGGTACCATGATTGTACTTTCTCAGTGTCTGAGCAGAATGGAATCAAGACACCTTCAGGATGCTGAGCTGGGCTTTCTCTTTGGTCCTCTGTCTCTTTGTGGGCCAGTTATCTTTATCCAGCTGGAGAGAACACATTTTGTTTGGTTTTTCTGGCAGCTGCTCCTGTCTCAGGTGATTGTGCGTCTAGGGCACCGCCCAGGAGAGAGCGTTTGTGAAGCAGTCTGTCTTTGCCACTTCAGCTTCCTTCAGAGAAACCCCATTGAATGAAACAAGTACCATTAAGAGGTCGAGCCAGCTGCTTCCATCTGGAAGCAGTGAGATTTTAAAGGGAAAGCATTAGAATTGATTTATATTATCATAAAGAGAAAGTAAAAGAAAAACACAGCCAGCACCCTCGGCTCGGGGTAATTAGAAATACGCTATTGCTGGGAGGAGAAGTAGTTCCTGAAATATTGTATGGAAAATATTATTTTATGAAGTAGGAGTGGAAAGAGTAGCTTCTGGGAGGTGGCTGTCCAGAAGTACAAATGTGAGGATAAAAGGGGAGACGTATTTATATGTCAGCTTGTGGTTTTTATGAACCTTCGATGTTTCTCACTTGAAAATGCACTGAGAATAAACAAAATCTCCTTGACTGGGCTCTCTGATGCCCAGCAAGCCTGGCGGAGCCTCTCTGAGGCCAGATGTGGGGAGTCAAGCTTTCTGTTTCATTGTCTATCTGTTGATGGCTGGATGGCATTGGCGATGGATATCACCAGAGTCTTCTGACCCACAAGCACCATGTAGATATGAGTGTACTAGCAAGGCAGTCGGGCCACACTTTTCTGACTTCACTGTTTGTAGTCACCATGGCTTGCAAAAAGAATGGGCCACCAGTTGGCTTCCCTGTGAGTCAGGCATAGTCAATGAGGTTCCATCTTGGATGCAAAGGCTTGGGCTTCCTGGAAATGGTTTAATATTCAGAAAACTGTGGGAATTGATGCTGGGGAAGTTGTGGGAGAAGAAGCTGAGATATTGATGTTGAGATGGATGATGCAGAGGCAAGAAGACAAAGGCCCCTCCCAGAGGTGGATGTACCCATCTGAATCTCCCCAGCAAGATGTCCCATGAACCATTATTAGGGAGAGGTCAGTGCAAGAATTCTATTCCTTTCTATTCTTCCAAACAGGACAGTACATATTTGCTTTTACAATTATAGATACATACTTAAGTTTTTATTCCTAGGTATTTATTAAAGCATATACTTACTATGTATACCTAATCATGCTGAAGGAAGTTAAGAAGTTCAGTGCATACCTTGAACAACCTACCTGTGCTCTTGCAACCCTGGATCATCTGAGCAGGCATCTCCAAGACGGTAGTGTTAGAGTCAGGTGTCGAATGAGGAAGTGGAATTCTACCTACATCCACCTTGATGAAAAAGACGCTTATGAAATGAAGTGTGAGCACAAATGACAAACAAGCTCAGTGGGTCTGTGATGGTGGCAAGTATTTTGTCATAGCCAAAAGCCTGTTCAGGGCCAACTGTACAGGGCAGGGCATCATGGGGGAACATACTTCATGGATGTTTTAGTATACGTGCTAACATGTGAATATCCTCAGCAGTAGATGTTTCACAACAACTGTTGTGACAAGGAATGACAGGGACAGAACAGAAGAACCATTGGGTGAAAGGGAAAAGTGGGTCAAGGGTCATAGCTCAGATGTAAGATGTTAACTAGCATCCATGGTTCCCTGGGTTTCATCCCACAACTGTGCCCCAAGCCAAGTCTGACTACCCATTCTCAAAAACCAAACCAAACCAAAACAAAAAAAAAAAACAATTAAAAAACACATCCAGAGTAAAAGCAGACAAAGGAGATTAATTCAATTTGGCCACATTAGGAAGCATGAGCAAGAGATCCAGCCAATCCCCTAAGACTGTCTTTGGAGTTCTGAAGTGTAGTTGAAGTTTGAATACAGGGCCAAGGATGTGGAGATCTAAGCAGTCCCATCAAGAGGCAGTCCCACCTTGTCTGTGTCTGGAATGTGTCTGGACTCGATGCTTAGATGGCCAGGAATTCACAGGTTAATGCCCTGTTGCTTGACCCCCACATTTGCACAGTCTCACTTGTAATCAATTTGAAATCATTAATGGGACAAAGTAACTCTTTATTACCATATCCCAAGGGTAGCCAAAATATAATTGCCAGGCCTTGTTTGTACAGGCAATTTCTGTTTAACAAAGAAGAATATTTACTGTCATTGTAAAATTAATTGGGTGTGTTATGCTCCAAGCCCCACCATAGTAACAGGGCCAAGAGTGAGCACACGTGCAGTGTTTATTAACCACGGTGCTGTCAGAACAGTTCCTTCTACAAGGGCAGTAATAAAACTGTCCAGAGCCCTGTGTTATTTCCAGCCTGTAAGTATAAACATGCAGAAGTAGGACACTTTAAAAAAAAAATCATGGTTGGTGGTGCAACTGCAGTGTGCAAAGCCTGCCTGGCATGAGATGAGAGTGGGCTGCCCTCTCTCATGTTCTTTGGGTTTTCTCTATGTCTTTCTAGCTGTTTTTATTCTCTCTCTCTCTCCCTCTCTCTCTCTCTCTCTCTCTCCTCTCTCTCTCCTTCTCTCCTTCCCTCCCTCCCTCCCTCTCTCTCTCTCTCTCTCTCTCCCTTTCTCTTCTCTCTGTGTGTGTGTGCATGTGTGTGTGTGCATGTGTGTGTGTGTGTGCATGTGTGTGTGTGTGTGTCTGTGTGTCCCATGGAGTGTGCCCAGCATTTCTATCCCCCCTTCCTTCCCAGTCCTGTGATGGACAGCTTGGTGCTCAGGACAGGAAGTTCTTACTGGGGCCTCACTGCAGAGACCCACTCTGCCTCAGTTTCTCTGTTTCTCCCATTTCTATATCACCAGCAGTAAGGATTGCCTGTCTACCCTCAGTTGTCTCTAAGTGGTGCTATTTGTCGTGACTCTTTCTGGGTGGCTCTTCTCATTTCTTCACTAAGCTAACTTAACTATACAGAGACTGATCACACACACACACACACACACACACAAACACACACACACACACACACACCCCTAAGGGAGCTCACAGAGAACAGGTGGTTTGCAGAGCTCCATGCTTGGCTGCTCAGTGTGGGGCTCAGATGTCTCCAGAGCAACTTCTTGTAAGACCAGTCTTGCTGGTTATGGTGGTACTGGGACTTGGGGAAACTGAGGCAAAAGAGTCTCTAGTTCCAGGAGTTCACAAAGCAAAGCAAAACAAAGAAACAAAAAAAATAAATTAACAACAGAAGACCTTCCATCTTTTAAATGTAACCAAACCTTGTTAGAATTGCTTTAAGATTAGTCTTAAATCTTTTGTGTGTGTGTGTGTGTGTGTGTGTGTGTGTGTGTGTGTGTGCTGTCTGTCTGTCTGTCTGTCTGTCTGTCTGTCTGTCTCTGGTCATGCACATAAGAGTGCAGGTGCCTGGGGGGGGCAGGGTGTCATATCCTCTAGAACTGAAATGGCAGTCACTTCTGAGCTATTCAGTCTGGATGCTGGAAACTGAACTTGGATTCTATGCAAGAGAAGTACATGCTATTAACTTCTGAGCTATCTCTCCAGGCCCTAGAACTGGTATGTGTGAGCTATAGACTCTATAGCTGCTGGCCTCTTAGCCACAGGTTATAATTTCAATTGGGGGGGTGGGGGTGGGATGCTTTCAAAGCAAGGAACTGGCATGATATAGCGGTTATGTACCTTACTCAGGCTCACAAGACAGCTGGTGTTAGCATCATAAACTAGCCAATGAGATCTATGGTTTCCATTAGACCTGGGCATTGTGAGTTCCTGTTCCCAGGAAAGGAGTCCTCTCTGATATTTCTCAAGAGTTTCTCCTGCTTCTACAATCTCCAATACTGAAGTAAAAAAAAAAAAAAGTACAAGATAGTGTAGTTTTGGCATAGTAGCAAATACCTTTAACCACTTGGGAGGAAGAGGTAGGCAGATCTCTGTGAGTTTGAGGCTAGTCTGATCTACATATAAAGTTCAAGGACAACCAGGGTTATTTGATGAGTCCATGTCTCAAAAATCAATAAACAAATGAAATAGTACAACTTCCATATGAGATAAAGAATGCTTCTTACACAGATAAAGCTTCTCTACAATGAGCAGCAAAGCAGAGACTCATAATTGGTCAAAGTGCCAAGGATAAGTAGCTGTGGAGGACTCAGCCCTCAGTGGGATGTCTTTGTCACCCCTCCCCCACCAAGGCCCAGGAAACATTGCAGTGGAAAGAATTTTAAGAGCTAGAGAACTGGGAAGCCTTCCGTGCAGTGCTGTCTTCTGGAAATGGCATGGCCATGGTGCTCAAGGACTCACGGCAGTAATGGCCACCTGCACAGGATCAAGTCAACAATATCAGTCAGTTCTCCAGCAAGCAGCACCAGTTGGGCTCAGTATATTTCATAAAAGAAAAAAAGAGAGTCCTTGAAGGTTGAGGGGGATGTGTTAGGAGAATATCTGGGGGAGAAAGAACAAGGTAGGGATGGGTGTGGCCAAGGTACACCCTAGGCCTTATGACATTTTAAGAAATATATAAGATATTCAAAAGAAGAAACTGAAGCTTAATTCACACAGAGATTCCTCCTGGGTCTGAAGTTAGGGGTTGCTGGCACAGTCTAACACGGCCAGAGCTCCCATAAGTTCATCTTGCTTGCAGCCCGGGTGTGTCGTGACATTTACTGGTCACCCTAATTCTTTCCCACCACAAGTCGTTTCCACTGATAAGAATCTACAGAAGTCCTAGGACTGTTGTTATAATAACACACCTGGGAATAAAGTAAGTTCTTACACTGGCTATTTTATTTTCAACCCACCCACTTCTGCCCATCCTGACACAAAATTCTAAGACAACCTTACCACAAATCTAACCAATAATGTTTGCAAGGGAGTGGTATGCTCAAGTGTCCTGTGTGTTCAGTAACTTGGGAATACAACCCAAACCAGTATATTTTACTTTCTAATTAGATATATACATTATCCATCACAGCTAGTAAAAGATACAAGGGATATGAAGTTATTTTTAAGAAAACCTTTGCTTTTCAGAATCTTTGAGGAGCCTTGGGGATTTCTCTTTCCCAAACACAAAATGTTCATGTATCTAAAGAATCCAGGAAGACACTCTGACCCTGTGGCTGTCCCCTGGGATTCACTTGGTGTCCCATCTCTTGTTCTTTAAAGTGTGGTTTCCATCTGCAATGACAGGCTTTCCTTTGTGTCCCACCTGCCTTCTCAAGAGAGAGACCCTGTTCTATGGTTGCCCATGAGGGTCAGCACCCTGGATAGCTCCTGACAGGGTCTTTCCCACCTCCATAGCCATCTAAGGAATAAATGACTGAAAACCAACCAGGAATTCTTAAGAGCATACAAAGACAGCATTGCAGGAAGGCAAAGAGTGAGCTAAGCATGTCTACTCAACAAAGCAGACACTTTCTTGATTTTTGACTTCAGGAAGCGGCCTTAAAAAACAAACCTGAAAGCTTCTGGGACTTGGCCTGCCATCTTTCTAGGTGCCCTGCCGGGCTGCTGCCCCAGAACTGTCATTAAGCGAGACTCAGTGTGAGCCAAGGCAATAGAAAAGTCATGGAGACCTTCAGGGAACATGTGGGGAGTGTTACTGCTGCCGTTGCAACCCACCCAGGCGACCTCAGTGTGCTCAATCAGGAAGCATGTGACAACCAGAGCCAAGTCAATAGGCAATGGCCTTGGGAATCTTTCTGAGTAATTGAGGGAAAAAAAATGTCTTCTGCGCATCAGAGAAAGTAAACCTGAGGTGTTTTAAACTCTTTCCAACTCCACCAAGCTTCTTTGGATCTCAGAGGTCCCTCTGAGCTGGCTGGCCTCTTTCTCTCTGCTCTACCTGGAGAAAGAAGATCAGGGGCTGGAGAGGTGGCTCAGTGGTTAAGAGCACTTGTTGCTCTTGCAGAAGACCCAGGTTCAACTCCCAGCACCCATTTGGCAGATAACAACCTCTATAATCACATGGCTGTCACTCCAGTTTCAGAGAATCTGACTCCCTTTTCTGGCCTCTGCACAGACACTCCACAAAGGTGGAGCGCATATCTGTGTGCAGGCTAAACATCTGAACAAATAAAATAGAATTACAAGAAAGAGCCACAAATCAGATCTCTGTGTGCTTTCCAAGGCGTCTGCTGAATGCCAAGGCTACTTATTGTCAGCCTGCCTGGGGAAGCCATTAGCACCTGTAAGGGGCCCCACCAGAGCCCTGCTGTGTATCCCACCCCAGATTCCCTGCCCTCCCTGACTCCTGGCTGGAAGGTTAGCAGCTGCCTTCGGTCTAGTTCTCTCCCTCTGTGTGATTCCTGGAATCTTACTATGTAATTATCCTTATCAGATGCATCTGATTAAACCGTTTCAGAGAGACTTTTTTTTTTTTTTTCACGGAAAATGCCGCAAATTGTAATGATTTTTCCCAAGTCTCAAGTCTCATTCATTATCACCACGCACCAACTTCATCCAACAAAACAAAACTCTCTGCCCACTCAGATGCAGGTAGACACAAGCTCCACAGACACCAATGGCATCATTCCATTTCCCCCTTTTTCCTTATACACTGATGCGAAAGGGGATATGATAGATCAAGAGGTCCTCAGTCAGGCTGAGGTCCTGCCCCCGGCCTTGCTATTATAGCCATAGAATAAGCTGGAAATAGAGTGTTATGGTTTGTATGTGCTCAGGGAATAGCACTATTAGAAGGTGTGGCCCTGTTGGAGTAGGTGTGGCCTTGCTGGAGGAAGTGTATCACTGTGGGTGTGGGCTTTAAGACCCTCATCCTAGCTGCCTGGAAGCCAGTCTTCTGCTAGCAGCCTTCAGATGAAGATGTAGAACTCTCAGCTCCTCCTGCACCATGCCTGCCTGGATGCTGCCACGCTCCTGCCATTGATGATAATGGACTGAACCTCTGAACCTGTAAGCCAGCCCCAATGAAATGTTGTTCTTTATAAAACTAGCCTTGGTCGTGGTGTCTCTTCATAGCAGTAAAACCCTAACTAAGACACAGAGGGATAGAAAGCAATGCCAGAAAGGGCCTCTTCATAGAGGTGAGGATAAGAGGTAAATCGAAGCTACAGAGACTGTAGCTACAGCATCTCCTGATCTGAAAGGACAAGGAGATAAAGAAATAGCATCCTGTATTCTGTGAGCACCACATGCCTGCAGAAAAGTGTGTGGACAGGATCTCTAAAGACACCATCCACACAACATTCCTGCCAGAGCTGGTGCTAAGGGAGAAAGAGAACACCCATGCTTTCTTCCCTTTTCTACCCTTCTCCATGCAGATGGTACTTCCCCCGGCCTCCAGCCAATCCAGAAAAGAAACAAACGGGCCACAGAAGATAAGGTTCATGGAAGAAAGAGTTGATTTGGGATGGTAGTTGAGTGTGAACAGCAAAGGGAATTCAGGACTAACAAATCTTCAGGTCGTTTCTTGTTAAAGAAGGAAGATTATGAGAGCTCTGTTAACATTGAAAAAAGAAAAAGAATGTTGTGACTCTGGAGAGATGGCTAAGTGGTTAAGAGAACATGCTGTACTTGCAGGGGATCTAGGTTCAGGCTTCCAGGACCAACATGGCGGCTTACAGTCTTCTGTAACTCTAGTTCTGTGAGCTCCAATGCCCTCTTTTGTCTCCCAGGGACACCTTGGTGGTGCACATCATGAAGATAAACACACACACACACACACACACACACACACACACACACACACTCACATAAGCGAAATATAAGCAACTAAATCTTTTTAGAAGGAAGGGACTATTTGGTGGCTCATCCATACCACACTTCAGAAACAACAGGTTTCTAATTTTATGAAGAAAATTGCTTGTGTTGCAACTATGGCAAGAGAATCACGGAGAAAGCCAGGTCCCTTTTCTGATGGAAGGATCTGGAAGGAGCTAAGTATTCAAATGGAAAAGAAAGAACAAGGTATGGGAGTAGAGATGGACCATCTTCAGATAGAGTGTCGGTGAAGCACTGGGGTGGAGGACTGAGGGTCCTGACATCTCCATCTTATTAGAGACAGCAGCAATCATGCCAGGGAGGTCTCAGGTACCATTTGCTGGCTGGTCAGTGTGTATTCAGGACTCTGCTCATGAGTCTTTATGTATTCTTTCATCTAGCCCTCGTGACGATCCCGAGAAGCCATTAAAATCGTCTCCAGTTTACTGTGAGAGAGCAGTGCTGGCAAGCCGCAGGATGACAGGGAAACACAGAGTCAGGAAGTGGCCGCATCCAGATCTGATATCAGGTCCTTCAGGCCAAAGCCTTTGCTTTCAAACTTTATCCTCTTTGATTTCAATCATGAGCTGTTCTGTCTGCTCATCAGCTGTTTAACCTGCTGACTTCTGCTCTCCCAGTGTCAGCTCTGATCCAGATAATTGTGATAGCCTTGTATAGAATCCTGCCCTGCCTCCTCCCACTACACACACACACACACACACACACACACACAGAGTCCTCTGATTCTCCTCTATGGTTCCTTTTACACAGGAAGAGGAAGATCGCCCTTTAAAGCGTAACAAGTCAATGAGTTGTTATTAAAATTGCTAGCTCTTAGCTCCCTGGAGAATGTCCTTCTGTCTCCTTTATAGACTGGACAATATACTCTATGCCTGGTCTACAATATGTCTACTAACACTCCTCCATGCTTTCTGAGCTTCCAGAATATGCATTGTTTCCTCAACCCATGTGCCTTCATATGTGTGTGTGTGTGTGTGTGTGTATATATTTTAATATATATATATATTATATATATATATTATATATGACTTCTGTCTCCTCATGGGGAATTTCTGGTAGTTCCACACCAGGTGACATGGTCCTGTTCGTAGATGACAGTCTCCCAACCCCCAAAAGACTTTGTTTTTTCTTTTCATATTCTTTCAACTCTTTATACATTATCAACAGATTCTTGGTAATTGGAACTAGGGGTGTGTGATTGGTTAAGAATAGACCACCTTGGGTATCATCACTCATGGACTGTTTACCTTTTTTTTAAAAAGCCAAGTTATATCACTGGTCTGGAGTGCACCAAATAGGGTAGGTTGTCTGGCCAGTGAGCTCCAGGAGACCTGCCCATGTCTGCCTCCCTAGTGCTGAAATTACAACTACACACCGCCATGCCTGGCGTTTGTCTATGGCATCTGGGTATCAAACCTGGGTTCTCATACTTGTATGGCAAATACTTGCCTAACTGAACAATCCCCAGTGCCATGGCTTTCTTATGCTCATGTTTAGTTGTTCTTCACTGGAGGGGTGGGATGCTCACCAATCCCTGAAGAAGGCACACTGTAGCCAACAGGCATGCACAACTGGGTTTCTGGGAAGGATTATGATGGACTTAAGACCTTCAGAAAAATCAAGGCTGCAGTGGCTGAATGCAAAAGAAATGGGTGCAAACTGCATGACTTCATCAACATGGAGGATGAATGCAGCCTCTCCATCCTAAGCGAGGGCCTTGGAGTGTAACTGACCAATTCCATAGCAAGCTTGATGGCCTGGTTCTTAATCTGCTGAAGCCAGGTTTGGTTACCGCTCCCATTACCATTAATAGGAACATGCCTTTATCCCCACATTTCATGCTATTTAGTTTGAGTTTTCCCCGAGGCAGGCACTATTACACAGTGCCTCTTTCTCAGATAAAAATCTAATGGTTATTGACACAGATCTGGAAAGAGGGACAAATGGGATGAGAGAGGGAGATCATCCACCATGCTTCTTTGTGGTGGTTTGAATACCCAGGAAGTAACACCATTAGGTGTGGCCAACATCCTAACCATATGGGAGCCAGTCTTCTTCTGGTGGCCTTCAGATGAATTTGTAGAACTCTCAGCGCCTCCTGCATCATACCTGCCTGGATGCTGCCATGTTCCTGCCTTGATGATACTGGATTGAACCTCTGAACCTGTAAGCCAGCCCTAATTAAATGCTGTCCTTATAAGAGTTGCCTTGGTCATGGTGTCTGTTCACAGCAGTAAAACCCTAACTAAGACATGCTTGAACAGAGCCTGGGAGGAACTAGTCCATATGCAGGGGAGCTCAGAGACTGCACCTTATCTCCCTAGCCTGACCTTGAAGGCCAGACACAAGATATACCATGCCCCCCCTTCCCACATCCTGTGACATGAGGTTATATCCTTCTCTGATCTCCATTCTCCCCATGACCATTCTAGCAGCTTGAGTCAACACCACACCAAGTCAAACATCCCCTTAGCTAGCTTTGTGCTACCGTAGCAACATAACTGGGTCTTATGGTGCAGGAGGGACTTTCCAGAATGGTCTTTCTAGGAGAACATCACCAGCATCAATTTTTTTATTCTTTGTCTCTTCCTTCCTTCCCTGGGTGCTGTCAGCATCAAGCAATCACTACACTTGGTCTGGAGGAACCTTTTCTGGATTCCTCCTCACACAAAACCAGCCCCACTGTGCCCATGTCTCAGTGGACAGGTGCTTGACTATGACACTTCAATCAACTGCACTTTACATAGTCAAGAATAGGGATCTTGCTCATTCTTAGTGCACTGGTCAGCCTGCTTCATAACATGTCAATCATTTATGTGATTTATTTCCGAGGGCTTTCTACCTAATACTGATGCCACCGAAGTATGTAGTAGCTGTGAAGGTCACTCACTCTGCAACAGATGGGCAGCCAAAAGTTCACACAGGATGCTGGAGTAGGTTTGGCTCTGACACCATGTGGGTCTCCATTTTAGCAATGCTTCTACAGGGATGGAAACAGCTTACCGGAGAGGTGGTTGATTGTTGTGTGTGTGCCAGCAGGCTTTTCCAGTGGGTGTGTCTGCAAACCTCTGTCAAGCATCGGTGTATCCAGGCTGACTTGGGAGATGCTTCTGCCTTGCTCTGGGAAGCCTGTAAAGGAAACCTTTCTAAAGGTCAAGATGAGGAAAACACCTTGTGAGGTCCAGTAGCTTTGGCTGCTGTCAGCACACCGACTGTCATCCTTTCTGCAAATAGCACTGATCCAAACCCAAACATTAGGCAGAACCCAGAGAACCCCACAGAAGAGGGGAGGAAGAAGTGCAGGAACCAACTGAGTCAAGGACACCAGGAGAACAGAGCCCACAGAATCAACTAAGTAGGGCTTGCAGAGGCTCACAGAGGCTCACAGAGACTGAAGCAGCAATCACAGAGCCCATATGGACCTGCGCTAAGTTCTCTGTGTAGATGCTCTGGTTGTTTAGTTTGGGTTTTTTGTAGGACTCCTAACAGTGTGAGTAGGGGTGTCTCTGACTCATTTGCCTACTCTTGGGACCCTTTTCCTCCTACTGGGTTGCCTCATCCAGCCTTGATATGAGGGTTTGTGCCTAATCTTATTGCATCTTTTTATGGCCTGTCCAACTGATATCTCTGGGGAGTGCTGCTCTTTTCTGAATGGAATCAAAGGAGCAGTGGATCTGGGGGAGGGGAGAGATAGCAAGTGGAACTGGGGGAAGTAGAGGGAAGGGAGGCTGTGGTCAGGATAACTTGAGAGAAGAATAAATAAAAATATTTTTTAAAAAGTCCACTCGAGGGGTCAGTGAGATAGCCAAGCTAGCAAAGCAGTTGTGATTCAAGAGGGAAGACCAGAGTCCGTGCAAAACCTGGAGTAGTAGAATGTATCTGTAATCCCCCAAAATTACAATTGAGGACAGAGAAAAGATGGAGGCTCTCTGGAAGCGCCAGGACCAGCTAGCCTGCCATTGCACAGTGATAAATAGCAAAGATCCTGTCTCAACTACAGTAGAAGATGAAGACCAGCTACCCCAGGCTGTCTTCTGATTACAACACATGTCCTGGTACTCCCACATTTGCACACAGAAACATGTACACATGTGGGAAAACGGGGTGCAGGGTGGAGGAGTCCTGGAAACTTCCATGTAGTGAGTCCCACATCCAGGAGGAAGTCTGGTGTTCCAAAGGCTGGAAGCTTCAATGACGGCAGGCCCCAATGACACGAAGAAGTCCTTGGTTCCAAAAGGGTTTATTGTCATGGCAGATGGTGGATGGATCTGGATGTACCCCCCCAAACTCAGGGCAGACCTGAGTTAAGTAGGGAGGGAGAAAGGGGGAGGTTCTGGGGGTGGTTTAATTGGCTCCGCCCTCTGGCCTTCATTAGTATGTAAATCTCTAGGGCCTGAGGCCTGTAGTCACACCCTCTACCTGTGCACTTTGGGAGGGGCTGTAATGGCCTACATTGTAATGGCCTACATAACTGAACAATGTAGGTCCATGGAGATTAGACTGATTGTCAGGACCCTGGGTTCTGGGGACGTGGCCAAACTCCTGCCATTTCTCCCTTGGAGTCTCGGGGTTCTAGGCCCATGCCCAGCCAAGAACCAGGATACCCTTACGCAGTCTCACATCCACACACATATCAAGCACACATACACACAAAGATAAATAGGAGAGTTTCGGTTGAGGAACGATCATGCACTTATTGTATTATGTATCCAGGAAAGTCTATTCACCCCAGTGGCCCCCAACGACAGCAAGCTGGCACAGGCAAAGGGCAGCACAAGCATATAATTCCTTATCTCTCTATTTTTCTCTTTATACTTTGTACCTGCCTGTGTATATGTGTACATACATGTGGTGTGCGTGTGTGTGTGCATGTGTGCATGTTTTTGCACATGTGTCCACATGCATGTGGAGACCTGATGTTAATGTTAGAAAACTTCCTCTATTGTTCCTCCACCTTATTCATTGAGGTAGGATCTGCCAATCAAACCTAGAGCTCTCCCATATAGCTAGTCTTGCTAGCCTGCTTGCTCTGGGAATCTCCTGTCTTCATCTTCCAAGGCAGGAATTACCTCACACTCTCCTGTAATGGATGTGGGTTACAGGAATTTGGATGCCAGTCCTTAGGCTCACGTGGCAAGCTCTCTAACCCCTGAGCTACCTCCCAAGCCTTCGGTGCAGTCTTATCTCGAGGAGAAAGGCCACTGATGCTATGGTATCTTTAAACCCGTTTGCTCAGGTCTAGACCTTTGCCAGGCAATAGGATGTGGATGGAGTCACTGGGGTGGCTTCCTTTTCCTCATGCTTCTTTATTGCTGCCTTCTGTTGATAGGGAGTGGTACCAGTCTGTCTGTGATTTAACAGCCAGGCCATAAAGCTTCCTTTCAAAATAAGGCGTTTAAGTAAAGAAAGCAAGTATGTTTAATCAGAGTGGCATTGCATAAGAGAGCTGGTATACTGAGCAGGAACAGGGTGCTGGATGACTTGAAACAGAAACCTTGGACCCTAGTATCTGAGATAGGAATAGCAAATACAAATAAAATACTAACTAACAGAGCAAGTGCTTTTTTTGCTGGTTCCTTGGTTTTGGGGGATTTTACAGGATCCCATGTAGTCAATACTGGCCTCAAACTCTCTGAGTAGCTGAGGATGACCTTAAATGCCTTATCCCCCTGCCTCCACCACCTGAGTGCTGAAATTATGGGCATGCACCAGCAATTCTGGTTCTCTTGGTATTGGGGATTGAACCTCGGGGCATCTTGCATGCAAGGCAAGCATCCTACTAATGGAACAACATCCCTAGTCCTAGTTCCTGTGAGTCTGTGACTATGTACACATCTTGATGGCCTCAGGGGAAGAGGGGTGGGATGGGGAGGGGCAGGAAGAACAGGTGCTTTGTGCTTGTGAGACACCAGCCAGCACCAGAGCGTTTGTGGCTCTGTGGCTTCCCCATCAACGCAAAGTGCAAAGAATCCATCCAGGATCTGAAGAGGTAGATGAAAGACTTTGAGTGCTGTCCACTAGGGGACTCGCTGTCACTAACAGTAAGGTCAATAGCCCAGGAAGACAGTTGGTGCCAGCTGAGTCTCAGAGCCAGACAAGTTGGTTAAAACCTGGCTGGTTCAATTGCTGCTCTGATAAATATCCACGGTGGCATGCTCACTCCTTCAAATAACGGAAGAAATTATACAACACAGAAGCCTCAAATGTATCATTAATGGAGGCATTTAATTTTCCGTTTTACACCAGCTTTGTGCTGCACCTGCCTTCTCTATGACCTGAGATACCATCATGCTGTGAATATTTTCATTCTGTGTGATCGCTCTGGAGGATGGAGCCCTGAGCTCTGCAGAGCTGAGGTATAAGGAGTGTGTATGCACACGGTGCATGCGTGCGTGTGTGTTGTGTGTGTGTGTCTGTCTATCTGGTATGTGTGTGCATGTGCTGTGTGTGTATGTGTGCATGTGTGTATATGTGTGCATGTGTGTGTGCATATGTGTGTGTTTATGTGCCATGTATGTATGTGTGTGTGCATGTATTCGTGCCATGTGTGTGTATGATGAATATAGGATGTTAATAAGTAAAGATGGGATAGCAGTATGCTTTGAGGATCTTCATCTCCCTACAGGGCCTGCATCTAACCTTGTTTCATGTACAGCTTTCCCATTATGCCTGGGACATCATATTCTCAATAAATACTATCAGATGCACAGCAGCCAAGACCTGTTTCTGTATAAGACTCAGCAGGGAAGACCTGGTATGGGGTTCTACAGGGCACCGTGCACAGCCCTGGGGTGGAGAAGGATAAACCTTAGAGAGCAGTGTGTTATAGAGATGCTTTGTATTCCTGGATGTAAGGGAGAGATCAGAGGCAGCCACAATTCTGTGTGTGTGTTGGGGTTGGGGGAAGGGTCACAAGCTTTCACACAAAGGCATGCACAGTAAGAAAGAATCCAGAGAAAGTTCCTCCAGGCTGGATATAATGACTTCTTGAGGCCGACAGGTGCCTAGGAAGGAGGGAAGAAGCAAACAGTGGAAAGCCAATGCTGAAACCTTCTCCTACAAAGTCCACCCAAAAAGTCCCACTTGCACAGCAGGAACTGAGTCAAGTAGTCAAGTCCTTACTGCAGCTCAAGAGTGACGTGAGTGTAGCCAACCACTTTCTGAGTGAATGTAAGACCCACTACACTTGCCCAGTTCTGTACCTCTGACCAAGAACCCATAAATGGGAAACTCATTGACCTCAGGGTGACCCTACTCCCATTTTGCTGCCAAATGGACAGAGTATCAACTGTTTTCTAAACTCAGATCTCTAGATCCATAGAACAGTGCCAGTCTCAGACCTCATCAGAGAAGTTTCTTTGTGCAGTGGGCAGTGGTCAATTTTTGCAGAGCACAAGTGGCAGGGATGTACTCAGGTACAACTGGAATATCTGTATCACACCCTGAATAGAACGTGGGCCATAGAGGAAGAGGGAGTGGAAAGAGTGTAAGAGCCAGCAGTCAGAGAATATCATAGCAAAAAGGTGCCACTGCACTCGTGAATGATGGTGGTCTCCTGCCCAGTGTCAAGCCAGCTGAAATTCCAGCTTAGATCAGGAAGGGATTCATGAGTCTCCACTCCTAACCAAGGAGCTATGGTCAGTTGATGGCTTCTAGGGGAAGAAGAGCCAGTTTTCATTAACAATGTAGACCCCAGAAGGTTCAGCATGTTCCCGTGGATGGCCCCACACCTGTGAGAATATGGGGGTCCCAAATCAGATAGTTTATTAAAATTTATTAAGGGACATGAAATCAGGTGGTGGGGTAGAGAGGGAGATGTGGGGGTATTAGGTGAAGAAGTTGGGGTTGAATGTGGCATGAAAATGCATTGTAGGAAATGGCCAAAGAGTCCATTTAAATATTCTTAAGATTGCAGACATTCTGATTGAGACCACTGGTGGTCACATGATGAAATTGCCAGCTGTCCCTGTGAACAGAAGAGTATGAAGCTTGTCTATGGTCAGGATCGATTGGAGGATGCGCCTCTCTGGTTCAAGAGAAAGGTGTACAGTGGAGAGAGGCTGGCCCTCCGAGAGACGGTTGGAGTTCATGAACCAGGAACTCTGGAAGGAATGCCACCAGGAAGTAAAAACTTTCTGCTTGGCAGAGGAGAGAGAAAGCCAGATAAGGAAGGGTGGGAAGAAGAGATCAAGAGAGCGATAACATGGGGATCAGATCTGGGGTGAGGATGGGCAGGCCACCGGGGAGGTTTGGCCGTGAGTTGTGTCCCAGATACCCTTGAGTGTGGAATCCTTGGCACAAGTCATCACTGCTCACTGTGTGGCTTGATCTCATATCTATCATTGGATTAAAATGCACATAAGGCAGTTTTTGTGATATCAGAATGGGACTGAATGGTTCGGTGGATCCCACAGATAGCTCAGACCTTGATGTGAGCCTAGCCAGGGGTGGATCACCTTGAGAATCTCATTAGGAACTGAGTATATATTCACCTTAGGAGAAGGGCTCCCAGGAAGCTACTCTGGGATGGAAATGTGTATAGAGAAAGCTTTAGGGTCCTATCCTGAGGAGCAGCATGGAGAATAAGCAGAAGTAGAAGAGGAGAGGCTCATGTGGCTTCAACAGAGGCCTGGGTAGACACCGGAGAACCTTGGATACAAGATGGATGGCTCCTTACGATTCTGCTGTGAGGCACCAGCCTTTAGCAATATACCTACCAGCCTTGGATGAGAGAGTATAGCCCTGGAGGATATGGCTCACTTTAGCCAGGGAAATTTCCATGGGTCTACACCTACCTCCTAACCCTATTCCTCAAGTAGCTGGGGTCCCTGCTTGCTTCCATCCTGGGGATAGATCTGGCAGTACCAATGACAGCAGGTGCCCTGCAAAAGGAGCCAGGGACACTGCTGGGTGTGCTGGGATCACACCTGAGGTGGTTTTGACCCTCATCTAGGTCCTGTTCTGTCCTCTTTCTAAACATGTCTCTATACAGTTTGTGTGATTCAGACATTTGCCACTAGGAAAGTGTGTTTCTGTTTGTCCTGGGCTTACAGTCTCTAAGCATTCATGGATCCATTCCCGGTTGACCTACATGTGACAAGGTAGAAGAAGAAAGCTTCCATGTTTAGTTTGTGGTTTGTGCCTTGGGAAGTGAGGGAGGGCTCTTGGGTGATCACGGGTTCTACACTAGAAGGGAGAACCAAGTGTCTCTCCCTACCATGTCAGACTGTCACATGTAGCCATGGAACATTTTCCTGTAATACCCATACCAAATGCCCTGCAGGATATAGGCAGACATTGCCCCTTCTCCATATTGCCCTCCCCACTAAACCATGAATCACAGGGGCTGAATCACTGCAAACTCCCCTTAAAGATTTTTATTCCTTGGAGTCTCAGAAGACTTAGCCAGTGGAGAAAAGGCACAGGAGCTTTGAGGGAGAAACTAAAGTCATGTGAGGCTTTCTCTACCCATTCCCATCTTCTTTCCTCTTTGCCTTCTCATTCTTTCTCATCTTCTTCTTCCTCCCCATCATCTTCATCACCTTTCTCTAACCCTACCCCTGATCTTGCCTCCCTAATATATCCAACTCCCACTACCCAGAATCTTCTAAGATTTCAGCTTCTATCAGAGCTACAGTCTCTGGTCTGGGGAGATCAATTTCTCTGCAGCATCTTTCCCAGATTGTTTCCTTTGATTGGCACGCCTTCCATGCCTTGCCCTGACAATCCCACTGTGGTCTCAGTTCTACCCACACCTTTACGAGGTGTTTCTGTGGTTGCTTTAATGGCAGTCAGCATTTTGTACATCTCAGCATATATTTAATGTCTTTTAAACTGCCTTAATGCTGATAGAACTTGTCTTCCTAGCTGGATTCTGCCCAACACCACTGAGAACTAAGAATTTCCACTCAAAGATAGATAAATGAGCCAGGCAGTGGTGGCACATGCCTTTAATCCCAGTACTCAGGAGACAGAGGCAGGCAGATCTCTGTGAGTTTGGGGCCAGCCGGATCTACAGAATAAGTTCCAGGAAAACTAGGGCTATACACATAGAAACTTTGTCTTAACAAAAAGAAGTGACTGTTGATACAAATATGATCTAACAGCCATGGAAATCAAGGACAGGAAGGAGACATTTCCTTCTTTAAATCCAGTCTCTCTTCTGCTGATTGAATGTTCAGCATGCAAACGACATCCTCTCTGAATCACTGTCCACAAGCCTGTGTGGCTTGCAGAGGCATAGGTTTGAGAGTAGAGCATTGGAGACATGGCTCTGGCCATCATGGAGCCAGCTAATCCCTGCTACCATGAATCAAGTCTGCCAGGGTTTCAGCTATATATAGCTGCAGTATACATACATCTTTCAATAAGTCACCTTGTAGGTCAGTAACCTCTTAGCATCCTCTTGCTTTTTGGGGACACGTGAGAATCTTATTCTACTCACAAGCCATGGAGCTTGGAAAAGGCCATGTTTGTACCTGTGTAAGCATTCCTTGGCCAGGACACACTGCATAATTATTTAGGACTCTTGAGTCAACTGCCTATACAAGAAATGCATTCTAGCCTGTTATCTCTCTTCTTGGTCTCTGGTATCCTCTCCCCAAGGCTCAGTGAGATAGAACTGGTCCTTTCCTAGTCCATCATGGTCTATCCATCCATAGCTGTTTCTTGGAACCACACAATAATCCTTTAGGCATCTGGCTCATGGGTTCATATCTCTCTTGTCTTGTGCACAGGTTTACTAAAGCAGGCTCGCTTTCCCCGATATAAAATCAAGAAATAATAGGGGCACACAGTTCATCCACCCCAAAAAGTGCTAGATTGTGTTTGAAAAGAAAATATACCATCCACTACTCTTTAAACGTTTCTACTATTCAGAAAATACTTTGCTGAACATTCAAAATAGAAACACACACATGAACACACACACATGAAACACACACATGCACACATCACACATGCACACATACACTGCATACATACACATGCACCATACATCACATGCACATATACATGCACGACACATGCACATACACATGCACACATACACATACACATATACATGCACACACACACTGCACACATACAATACACACTATACATGCCCACACACACGCACACACATGCACTACACATACACACACATACGCAAAGAGAGAGATGAGAAAACAATAAATCTTTAAAATTAATTTCTTCTAATAAAAAAAACTCAGTCTATACTAGCATGATAGAAAGTAGGCAAAGTGAAAGAGAAAGAAGTTAATTTAATATTTGTGTATTAATTCACTATGCACTGCAAACAGGCGCTAAGCCATTATTTAAAAGCATTGACTTAACTGAGGATGCAGAGGCTAAGTTAGCATTGAAAAAACATGCTGACTTTAACTTTTTTGTTTTAAGATTTCACCTTCTGAGTGAGACTCAAGCATTCTCCCCTGGGCCCTCCTTGTTACTAAGCATCTTTAGGTCTGCCAATTGTACATTGGAAGTTGACGGAAGAGAGAAAACTGGGTAGGAGAGGGGATAGGGAGGGGAACTGGGAGAAAAAACAGTAATTGGTGTAGGGGGCACATCTCTGGGATGAGTCAGAGACCTGGGACAGGGGAGGCTCCAAAAACTCACGTAGATGACCCTAGCTGAGACTCCTAGCAGGAGGAAATATGGCCACCTCCTGCAGCCAGGCAGGAATTCCAGTGGAGAGACTGGATACCAACCCACCCACAAAACCTTCAACTCAAATTGTCTTACCTATAAGATGTGCAGGGATTAAGATGGAGCAGAGATTAAGGGGATGTCCAGCCAATGACTGGACCCAACTTGAGACCCACCCCTAAGAGAGAGCCAACCCCTGACACTATTATTGATACTCTGCTATGCTTACAGACAGGAAACTAACATAACTGTCTTCTGAGAGGCTTCATTCAGCAGTGATGGAAACAGATGCAGAGACCAACAGACAAACAATAAGCAGATCTCAGGAAGTCTAGTAGAAGAGTCAGGGAAAGGATTGAGAGAGCCAGAGGAGTCAAGGACTCCACAAGAAACCAGAGTCAACTAACCTGGGCCCATAGAGGCTCACACAGATTGAACCACCAACCAAAGAGTATGCAGGGCCTGGACACAGGCCCCCTCCCCATGTGTAGCAGATGTACAGCTTGGTCTTCATGTGGGTCCCCTAAGAAAGCAGTGGCTGTCTCTGACTCTGTTGCCAGTCTTTGGACCTCTTTCCCGTAGCTGGGCTGCCTTGTCTGGCCTCAGTGGGAGAGGATGCGCTTAGTCCTTCTGGGACTGGATACACAGGGGCTGATTGGTACCCATGGGAATAGAGGGAGATATATGAGGGTGGGCCAGAGAGGATGGAGGAGGCTGTGATCAAGCTGTAATGTGAATAAATAAATTAATTATTGAGAGAGAGAGAGAGAGAGAGAGAGAGAGAGAGAAGAGGGGAGGGGAGGGGAGGGGAGGAGAGGGGAGGGGAGAGGAGAGAGGAGAGGAGAGAGGAGAAAGGAGAGAGAGGAGAGAGGAGAGAGGAGAGGAGAGAGATGGAGATGCTAACTCACCCCAAAAATCTGGGCAGCCACCCAGTACCTAACTGGACTACTCTGGATAGATTTGCTGGACACCAGATGAGACTCTCAGTCCAAACAGCAGGGTTTCAGCTGCCTTCCAGAACTCCACAGATGAAGTCAATTGCCAAAGGGAAGTTTTGTGCATTTCCAGTTTAGGATATTTCACCTTAATCCTCATCAGTACAGTAACTCCTGAAGCCGACCTCACTTTTCTCTTACCCTAACTTCCTGCAGACTGTGTGTTGGATGAACTCCTCAGGAGGTGTGGCTCCTGATCCCATGCTGAGCATCAGATCCATAACTCTAGAATGAGGAAGTCAGTCCTGGCCAGCAGTAGGTTTTTAAGGAAGACTACACACGATGCTGTAGACAGGCTGATGACCCAATGATCCTGCTGCCCTGCTCCCCTCTGCACTCTAGTTTCTTTCTTTCTAATACCTGCTGCTGGTGTGGGATATTTAATGGCTTATTCCCACTGGATTACATGGAAGGAAAATAGAAAAAACATCTGACGTGGATGATACAGTGAAATTCCCATATTCCTGCTGTAGGCATCCACCAGCCAGATGTAAGCAGGGAATCTCCCTAAAGGTATTCTTACACTCCATGCTTGCCCATGCTCAGCTATCTCAAAGAAGAGAGCCACTCTGTCCTTTATAACCACGGACTGGGGCTTCCCTGTGACCAGACCCTGCCAATGAAGCCATATGGGATACTGCTTCTCTCAGTTCTAGCCACCAAACTAATGCCAGCGAGACTCATCTGCAAGATGGTGGAATACCGCCCCTGTCCAACAAATATCTCTTCCCTTTTACTCTTTGCTTACTTTCTATCATGCCAGCATAAGATACTCTTGTCCATTTTAATTTTTAAAATTTATTTTATCCTATTCTCTCTCTGTGTGTCTTTCTCTCTGTCTCTGTGTGTGTGTGTGTGTTGTATGTATGTTGTCTCTCTCTGTGTATGTGTGTGTCTCTGTGTGTGTCTGTGTATGTATATGTGTGTCTCTATATGTATGTTCGTGTCTTTCTCTGTGTGTATGTATGTGTGCTTATTCTACTTTGAATGATCATCAAACTATTTTCTGAACACTACAAAAATTTACAGTGTAGTGAACTTGTCCTTGGCATCTATTCTACAAGCACATCAAAGTTATGCTCCCATCCTTGGAAGAGTGTGTAGGTGGTTTCCAATTTGGGACTCCAAGGAGTAACCCCTCATCCCCTTATATCACCACTGCACTGTGTTAAGAGAGTCTTGAACACTTGTTTCCTGAGCATAGACGCCCAGGAGTAAGTGTCTGTGCAACATGCCAGGTTCATTTGCTCTGTTCCTCACAGGCATTTTTAGAAATGGCTACACACCCTATGGGCTCCACCATCAGAGCATGAGAATTCTTACATTCTCTCTCATCCCTTCAGTAAAAGTCTGGTATCACCAGAAAGTCTTGTGTGATATTTGTTATCGAAATTTGAGAAATGTGAAAAAAGGGATCAAATGTCATTTTTTTTCCTTCCAGCAGCATTTCAGTGGTATCTATTTAAAACTGGTTAAGCTTTTACACACCCAAAGATTTTACACACACAGTGGCTTAGGTGGGAAGTGTTGGTGATGCACTTTGGTTTTATATATTTTGGGGAAATAGTTAAAATGAAAAAAAAAAATGTATACAATCCTGGAATCCCACTTCTGGAAGGAAATGAAATTAGTACCTGGAGTGATCAGTTCATGCAGCACAATAGCCAAGGTATAGAAACAGTCTAAGCTCTTATCAGTGAACCAGTGAGGAAAAATGGAATACTATTTAGCCTTTACAAAGGCAAAGAAAGTCTGTCATATATGAAAACATTGGGGTTCTACTTTCATTTATGTCACTGTGTTCAAATGCTCTGTCCCAAAACAACTTGTGGGAGAAAAGAGGTTTATTTCATCTCATAGTTGCAGGTTAGAATCTACGATAGTAGGGAAGTCAAGGCAGGTACTTCATGTAGCTAGTCATATCACATCCACTGTCAGGAGTCAAAGAGAAAGGAATACATGTCTGCCCACTTGTTTGCCTGTGCTTAGCTTGATTCTCACTACTCTTATACATGTAAGGACCTCCTGTCTAGGGAATGGTGCTGCCCACAGTGGGCAAGTCTTCCCATGTTACTTAACTGGAACTAGACAGTCTCCCACAGACATAACCACCAGCCAGCCTAATTTAGATCAACCCTCATTGAGGCCCTCTTCCCAAGTGATTGACTCTAGATTGTGTTGGGTTAACAGTCTAAGCTAACCAGCACAATGGATAATGTGAGAGGCTATCTTCACATCAATAAAATAAGCCAACTGCAGAAAGACACGGGTGTCATTTCATGATTTGCTTATCTGGTCCATACCATCTACTTAGGCTGCTCTCTGACCATGTGGCATGCTCTGGTCAAAACTGAGAATGGAGTCTTGGCCCTTTCTCATGTGGCCACTGTTTAGCATGTTCTCTGACTGACTCTAAATATTCAGGCTTGCTACTTCTGCAGTAACATCCTGCGAGACCTTGCCCACAGGGCTCTAGATCAGTGCTTAGAGAAGCTTTCTCTTGTTGTTGCTAGACAGCCCATGGCTTATCTTGCCTGCTAAACTCACAGCTAACTCCTACATGGAGTTTTTCTTAGAACACTGCTACAATAACACATTAAATATCCACAGCCATCCCAAAGAAGGATCACACTTACCCTTTTTCCATATTTGTAAACTGGGGCACAGGGACTTAAGCAATTTGGCCAAAGTTCATCCACCTAAAGGGCTGAGTCAAATTTTATGTTCATGCTTTCTGCCCTCAATCACGACCTGATACTTTCTCTGAGCACCTGGGTTTATGTAATTGTCTCAACATTAAGAGGGGGAAATCTTAGAAGGGAAGGGCACTTGTTGTTCCTGGCCTCCTATTGCTGAATCTTCTCTTCTAATACTTGTCAGAATAATGTTTCTCCTCGGTAACTCAATTGGGTTTTGATGGAGATCTCCAAGTGCCGGTTACGTTGCTGTGTTCTGGAAAGACGGTGTGATGATCCGTCCTGGTTGTCAACTTAACACATCTGACAGGGTAACCTCACCTGAAGAACTATCTTCATCAGATTGATCTCTGGCAGTGTGTATAAGAAATGATCTTGACTGATGATTGATTTGGGAGGGCCCAAGCCCACTGTGAGCAGCCCCATTCTCTAGGTAATTGACCCTGTATAAGAAAGCTAACTCAGAAAGGAGCTTATCATAACTGTTCTCCAAGAGACTCTACCCAGCAGCTAACTGCAACAGATGCAGAGATCCACACCCAAACACTGAATAGAGCTCAGGGACTCTTATGGAAGAGTTGAGGGAATGATTGAGGGCCCCGAAGGGAATAGGAACTCCACATGAAGACCAACAGAATCAACCACCCTGGACCCTTGGAGCTCTCAGAGACTGAACACCAACTAATGAGCATTCACAGGCTGGACCAAGGTCCCAGGCACATATGTAGTACATCTGCAGTTCAGTCTTCATAAAGGTCCCTGGATAACTGGCGCGGAGCTGTTCCTAAAACTGTTGGAACAAACTAACAAAACTAAGGAGGCTGCCATGTCTAGCCTCAGTGGAAGAGGATGCGCCTAAGCCTGCAAAGACTTGATGTGCTAGAGTAAGGGAATACCCAAGGGGAACCCACCCTCTCAGAGGAGAAGGGGAGTGAGGGTGTGGGAGGAACTGTGTGAGGGGGAACTGGGAAGGGGGCAGCAGCAATTGGGATGTAAAATGAATGAATGAATGAATGAATGAATGAAGAAAGCTCAGTATGAGCTTTGTGAGTGAGTCACTAAGCAGCATCCCTCCATGGTTTCTGTTTCAGTTCCTACTTGGGTTCTGGCCCTGACTTCCTTGAGTGGATGAACTGTGACCTAGAAGTATAAATGAAATAAAATCTTTCCCCTCTAAGTTGCTTTTGTTCCCAGTATTTATCACAGCAACAGAAAGGAAACAGAACAGGTGGCCTGTTCCCATGGGGATATATGTTCTTTGATTAAGAGGACGGATCAAGCACCAAACTCAAGTATGTAAGAGATATCACTTTCTGTTATTGTCATTATCGTGGTTTCAGGGTCCATTTATTATCTGTTATATCAGTCAATCCAGGCCTTTCTGACTCTCAGATGGTCCTTGTACAAGCACCATTATCCAAGAGACTAGGAAACCCATTTCCCTCTGAGCCCTGTGTGGGTTGCACCTCAATACTGCCTGGGTGACCTCTCCTGGCACTTCCTGGCAGCTACTCATTTGCCTGTATTTGGAGACGCAGGCTGTCTCTCCTTATCCACTCCTAAGATTTCTGAAAATGCTATACTTTATCTAGAGGTCTCTTGTAGTGGTGACAAAGATCATTTCTATAAAACTCAAAGTGGAAGAAACCAGTCAGGGAGACTTTTAATCCCACCTTGTCTGCTCTGTATCAACCCTCCTTTGCACAAAGGGAGCAAGGTTTGGAGGAGAGGAGGAAAAACAAGGAAACAGAAGAAAACAAATTTTGATATAAAATATTATTAATTTGTAAGAATTGTTGTCTGTAAGAATTAGTGATTTGCTCACAAAATGCTTCTAAATGTTTAATTTGGTTCCAGAATTTAGAAAGCTGGAACATATGGTTGTAGCATGAATAAAACAGGAAAAATGCTGCCCTCATGAAGTACCTATTACAGTGAGAAGAAATAAAACCAACCTAACTATGCCTCTAGCCAGCAGCCAATTATTCATCTTTACATCCATGTAGGAATCCATCTATCTCTCCATATATCCTTGCATGCATCCATCTGTCCATCTACCTATACATCCATCATTCCATCCTCCCATATACTTATGATGAATCTATACATCTATTTACTTTATCCATCCAGTATCCATCCATCCAGTATCCATCCATCCATCCATCCATCCATCCATCCATCCATCCATCCATCGTCATCCCATTCACCCATATACCCATCTATCCATCATGCATCTATGAATCTATTCACTTATGTTTCCATCCATCCATCTATCCATGCATCCATTCATCCATGCATCCATGCACACACCTCTACATCCCTCTCTTCCTGTTCCCCAAATCTTTCTGATCCCCCTCCCTCCCTCTATAAGGAGTTATGTGTGTTAGCAGTAACTAGGTAAACCTAAGTGGTGAGAGAGTGTTATGGTTCTGTTCAATGATAGAGAAACTTTACCCTGACATTGACCCAAGCAGAGACCCAAGAGATTTACACATGGAAGAAGAGAGATGAAGACAGAGGAAATGAACGGCCAGAGCAACAGTTCTGGGGCAGACATGTACACTGTGTGGTTGTGGGAAGGGTTATCCAGTGTAGGTTCAACAGAACAGAAAGGAGGTGGCATACAAGATGGGCAGGAACAGTAGCCAAGGACCAGACCATACGGCAGCTGCTGAAGCAAGTGACTGGGATTGAAGCCTTTAGCCAGAGCGAGGAGGGAAAGCAGCAGGCTTCTGATGGGGATCAGCATGATTCAAATCCACATGTCTGCTGCCTGGGCCCTGAGCCATAGAGGTCCCACATAGAAGAAGGATGACTGTTGTGTACTGTCAGATCCAGGAGGGCAGGGGGTGACAGAAGACGGTGGCATGTATTAGGATCTGGATCTGCTTTGTCAAGTGGAGCTCTAAAAGAGTTACCCACAAAGCATCTGCTGTTTGTGGCTATAGAGGACAAGAGCCTATCCAGCACCTGGCATCTCTGGTCTTAGCCCAGGCCTGACAGCTGTGAGATGGAATGCAGCACATCTGGCACATCTGGCCTCGGGAGAATCTACAGAAGAGGAACTGGGGCTGGGGTGGGAGGGAGCCAGGCAGTGTTGTGGGAGGAGCATAGGCCAGGCTCAGGAGACTGTGTAGAGCACATCCCTGGATAGAGTGAAAGAGAATGTCCTTGACCACTGATGGGGACATTGCAGGAGCTACCCAAGTGCTGAACAAGACAAGCCAGATGACATCACCTCAGCCTGTACCATATATGCAGCTCCATTCTTACCTAAGACAGGAGACAGCAAGGCTAGGCTTTGGAGTTGTCCTCATCAGGTCTGATGGTCACTCATTGCTTTTTCCCTCTTTGAAGACTGTCCCCCCTTGTCCAACAGGTAGCAGGTACTGAATCTATCATTTTCTGTTGAAATATCTTCCAGAAAAATACTTAATACAGTGCCTGGAATAACTCAGAACTTAAGCTATTAAGTTTTCTTTTTTTTTTTTAAGTTTGTTTTTATTTCTTTAAGCTTGCTTTTCTTCTTTTTAAATGTGTGTGTGTGTGTTGTGTGTGTTGTTGTTTTAAACTTGTAAGTAAAAACCAAAAGTGTGCCATTTAATGGAAACTTTTGACATTTAATAAGTAAATGCTCACACAACAACACACACACCTCCTTAGTCACCTGCCGTTATTCTTGGCAAAACCCCTTTCTCTAGGACTTTAGACATATAGTATGTAACAGCTAATTTTACATGTAAATTTGATTATATTGATGGTGTATGGCGGTTAGAGGAGTGTCACTCACTCTGGGCTTGTCCTTGGGGACATTTCCAGAGATGATCCTGAGAACTGTGACTTAGATGGGTCAATCTATTGAGCGGTTTACAATATGATAGAATCATCAAGGGGTGGTGAAAGGCAGGGGGCTAGTCCCAGTTAGGGGAGTGTGTTACTGAGGGGGGGTGCTCTTGAGTTCATCTCACACTTACCCTTTCCTGTGTGCCTTTCTTTCTGTTTCTTGGCCACCATGATATGAACTGCTGTGTTCCTCCAGTGGCTGAAGCTTCTAAAATGGTGATACTGAGTACATCTGTCCTCTCTCGTCTTATTCTGTCGAGTATTTAGTCATGGCTGCACAGAAGAGACTGACACACAATCCTTAACTATAATCACTCAGAGCCCCCGTCCTTGCCTGTAACTCAGGAGCCATCCAGCCAGCGTCTCCTTCTCTTTCTTTCAGCATCCATCCTCCTTGTATCATGGCAACTGCTCCTCTCTCATATGTGACATCAACATTTTCAGCTTCCTCATTCAAGTGAGAACCTGTGAAGATAGTCTTCCTGTACCTGGCTTCTGTCTGTCTTTCTGTGTGTCTCTCTTTCTGCCTTCCTTCCTTCCTTCCTTCCTTCCTTCCTTCCTTCCTTCCTTCCTTCCTTCCTTTCTTTCTTCCTTCCTTCTTTCCCTTCCTCCCTCCCTCCCTCCCTCCCTCCCTCCATCCTTTCCTCCCTTCTCTCTCTCTCTCTTCTTCTTTCTTTCTCTCTCTCTTTCTCTCTCTCTTCTTTCTTTCTGTTACTCAGTACCATCCATGTCATTGCAAATGAGAAGATTCATTCTTTCTACAGCTGGGCAATGTTTGGTTGTGCACGGTGCATACGATCTTGCTTTTGCCCATTCATCAGGTTAATCAATGGGCAAGTAGGCTGATTCCATATCCTGGTCATTAACTGTGAATGTTAACTGCAGTGGATACAGAGAGCAGGGGTCGTTCCATAGAAAGCTTTTACTTCGATTGGCTGTAGACCTAGCAGTAGGGCTGCTCATTATACACCAGCTGTTTTCCCTCTTGGTATGTGTACTGGCTGGTTTTGTGTGTCAACTTGACACAAGCTGGAGTTATCACAGAGAAAGGAGCCTCCCATGAGGAAATGCCTCCATGAGATCCAGCTGTAAGGCATTTTCTCAATTAGTGATGCAAAAAGGGAAGCCCCAGACCATTGTGAGGGGTGCCATCTCTGGACTTATAGACCTGGATTCTATAAGAAATCAAGCTGAATAAGTCAGGGGAAGCAAGCCAGTAAGCAGCACCCTCCATGGCCTCTGCATCAGCTCCTGCCTCCAAGTTCCTGCCTGTGTGAGTTCCTGTCCTGACTTCCCTTTGGTGATGATCAGCATTGTGGAAGTGTAAGCTGAATAAACCTTTTCCTCCTCAACTTTCCTCTTGGTCACCATGTTTTGTGCAGGAATATAAACCCTGACTAAGACAGTATGTATTCTTCAATAATTTTTTTTTATTAATTTCATACAGTGAATTTTGATCCTATCATTCCAACTCCCAACTCCTTCCAGTTCCACTCCTACCTCCCTACCCATCCAACTTCATGTCTTTTTTTTTTCTTTCAATTCACTGAGTCCAGTTTGTGCTGCCAATATACTCTTGGGTGTGGGGCTTTATTTGAGAGTGGCCAGCCTACTAGGGGCCACACTCTTCACAGAAACTGACTCTTCCTTTCCTAGAAGCTACCAGTTGTGAATAGCTACTTGGGTGGGACTTCCTGCTCATCTCCCCTCACCAAACTGACGTTTGGTCTGGCTTGAGTTTGTACAGGGCTCATACAAAGTTTGCAGGTCCACTGTGAGTTCATACTTTACGTTTATGAAGAGCATCCCTACTGGCTATACTAATTCACACTCCCCAACTTAGTATGGGGTTCCCTTTTCCTGCACCTTTGTGAGCACTTTCAACTGTGCTCTTTGGTGACAGCCATTCCAGACAATGAGGTGACATATCACTGTGAGTTTTATGTGATCTCTGAGCTGGCTGATTTTGAACATTCCCCCACCCCCACATACCTGTTGGGCATTGTGTTGTCTTATGAGAAATGATGACTTAGGTCTATTGATATTTAGTTTAAGGGGTTTCCTGCACCTGAACTGAGTAGAATTCATATGTTGACTGGTTTGTCTGGATACTATACATCTCCATAGTTCCCCTGAGCTCTTCCATCATCATCCTGAGTCGTATCTTGTCAGCCACCACATTACAAAGCAGAGAGGTCTGCTTGGGAATTCAGCCTCTTTCTCATTCATTTCAAGAATTTGTTCTTGTGTTTTTGAATGTCCCGGTGATTAAGATGCCATTGCATCCCAAGGTATTTGAAGAGGCTCACCTGAACGGTGAATTATCCAATTTAGACACCGATTTAAGAACAATCAACTTAAAAGAATTGCTTTGTAAATAATTCACAAATTGCTTCTTTGTCTCTGATTACGTCATGTACACTCCATTCCCATCATAAGCTCATTTTGATGGTTTGTTTTGTTTCTACTTTTGTCTGAGTGGATTTGTTGTGTGTGTGTGTGTGGTTTGGCAGGAAGGTAAAATCATGAGGTATTATGTACTGGCTTTTACTGAGGTGTAAATGTCCTATGGAGAAATCTCAGTTAATCTTACAAAGGAATGAAACAGTGTTGCTAGAGCAGAGACCACACAGAAACAGCTGTAGAACCTTTCCCTGAACTTGATACCTTGGAAAGCTCTGTTACTGTAAAACTAAAGCCAAAGTGTCCTTTTAGTAAAATCAAGATCTCCATGCCTGTCATGGGATGGTAACTTGAAACTCAGTATTTCATTTTCCCTTCCACAAGAAATTTACAAGATTTACTCTTCCCTTAGTTGTACTGGATTCAACATGACATCATGCTCTGGGTTTTGAGTGAGTGAGTTTATTAAGTAGTAGCAAAAGTAAAAACAAATGTTGGGTATCAGGTAAAAAGAAGCAGTTGTAGATGGAAAACTATCACACATCAGGGGCTTTCAATGTCCAACGAAGGTAAAAGGGGAGTTTGGGGCATTCATGTGGAGGTCCTGGATCAGTTTCCTCTCTGTGGATAAGCATCTGGCTTCTCTTCCCCACCTCAGACACAGGTGTTTACCATACCTTTATTGCAAGTAGTTTTATTTTATTGCAAATGACAAATATTTTTATTAACCTCTGAGAATTTCATGCAGTTATTTTAAGCATATACCTCCCAGGTCTACCTCCCACCCCACCCCACCCCCACTTAAATTTTGTCTTCTCCCTTTTAAAAAAAAAATCATAATCCATTCATGCTGATTTTGTGCTGTCTGTGTACTTCTAAATGTGAGGTCCTCCATCAAAGAGTAGACACCTGTGTACAGAGTTTTTCAATAGTCTTATCTGCTTCTTGCAGTTTTCTATCTCCTTTAAAGAACAGAGAACCAGCCTGACCATCAGAGGGTTTTGAAGGCCATCAAGGAGGCTCTCCTTGCTCCCAGCATCTACTTTAAAAGCTTATATAGGAAGTGGCAGTTTCCAATGTAACATATTGCACATGCTTATATATCCAAGCTGTGACCCAGTATGAAAGAGGCACAAGAGATCATCCACCACACTGTCCAACATGTCAGCACAGAGACAAAAAATAATTAATGGTTGCTTCTGGGAGTCATGGGTATGTGCAGTGCTTGCCCATCTGTCCCTCGAGATTACCTATAAGCTGACGTCACAGTTTGAACAGTTTACTTAAAAGCATTTTAGCACACCCTTGATATGATTGGGTTAAATCATGGTAAAATATGTTCTACTAGAAAGCTTTTAAAACCTGATGTACAGGTTGGAGAGATGGCTCAGTGGTTAAGAACACTGGTTGTTCTTCCTGAGGAGCTGGTTTCAATTCCAAGCACCCACATGGTGGCTCACAACATTGATAACTCTAGTTCCAAGAGATCCAGGGCCCTCTGCTGGCTTCTTTGGGCACTACACACATGTGGCACACACACACACACACATACACGCACACACACATACACACGAGTGCAAACACACAGTACACCTACACAAACAGCATATACACATGAATTTTTACTAATAAATCTTTAAAATAATTTTAGAGAAAAGAATGTGTTTGCCTTGTGCTATGAAATGAATCCTTCAAAAATAGATGTCGGAGGATAAAGACTGGTAGTGTAGCAAGCAGGAAGTGTCTTTGTAGTCAAAAATGGAATGTAGTGTTTCTCATGAGAGTCAAGGGGAAATGTGAAGGAAAAGGCAGTGTTTCTGCTGAGGGAATTTTTGTCATGATCTTCCTCAGTCACAACCAATATCATGTATAAAGAGCTTCTTAGAGAGCCAGCCATCCACACAGAGATGCTTCTGCATCTTCTTAGGGGGGGAGGGGAGGTATCAATTGAGTGGTCTGATGCTGGACAATACTATTTCATTCATAATACTCCGTCTCCATTAGCATACATACATATTCATGAAAATGATAAATGGGTCTTTGTGGAAACTATAACAAATGATCAGAATGACTTTATGCAAAGCCCCCAAAATGGTAACTATTTTCTCAGCCAATGAGCATCAACCAGGAGATCTGCCCTCTGTAGCTGATGAAGATTAAAGGCATTTTGGATTTACAGTCTGTTTGCTTTTAATGTATTATTCTGTACCTTAATGGCTCTTGTTCAAATGTGCATATACTTACATATGAATGTATATGTAGCAACTAGAGTGGTAATATGTATATGTGTGTGTGTGTACACACACACATGTGTATCTTTGTGTGTTTAAGCCAGAAACTGATAGCAGGTGTAAGCTCAGTTGCTTACAACATTATGTTTTGAGACAGTGTCTCTCTCTGATCTGAGTTCACCACGCAGGCTATACTGGCTGGCTACTGAGCCTCACTCAGTGTTTCTATACCATGTCTACCTCCCAGCACTTGGGTTATAGACACACCATCACACTCAGCTTCTTATGTGGGTTCTGGGGATCTGAACTCAGGTCCTCATGTTCATGCAACAGATAGCATATTGACTGAGCCATCTGTCCCTAACCTTTGAAAATGTGTTTTATACATAAAGACGAGGATGCAGTAGGCCTTTGGGGTCCTTGTCAATGGCTATGATGCTGAGTGAAAGCAGAAGCTGGCATTTACATCCTGTTAGTGTCTGACCATGTTAACTGCATCCTAACTCCTTGCTGCTGCTCACAGTCCTCTGCTTCCAACCTCAGAACACACGGAAAGCAGCATCTAGCACCAGATGAGTGACCTGTCCCTCCCCGTGGAAGACACTGGCTGTCAATGATGGTATCTCTTTCCATCCAGTCATGACAATGACTCCAGGCAGACACTCGTAGACCTCCACATCTGGATCTTGAAATGATACCCATTTGCTGACCCCGTGCCTGAGGACCAGGTACCCAGCTGAGAGCCCCATGCAGACAAGGTTTTCTATGATAAGGCACAGTGGTTACTAATGCTGCTCATGGTTGAGGGATGCTTTTGTGGCAGCCATTTATGACGTGGCAGCCCCACCAAGCTTCGGCTTTAATTCTAGCTTTGAGAACCCAGTTCATGTCAATGTCCAGGAAATGAGGAACAAAGGAAGGAAATTATCAAATGATCCATTTCAGGCTGAAAATGTCTCACATTTTCATCCACATCTGTCTAAAATGAGAGTGAGCATTCTTGATTTTAGTAAATTGAGATTGACTCATCCTTGTGGCTTAAAAGTTGTTGTGTGTTTCCTTCCAGATGTGTGCACATGGACTGAATTTTTTCTTTAAAAAAAAAAAATCTATGTAGAACTTGACAATATAGGCTTTTCCATAGCTCATTTAACCATCCACCTCTTGGAAAGCAATTCCTTCCTAATAGTTTCAGAAGCTTAAAACAGTCTTTACATACTATTCTGTATGTGTGATTAATTTTATTTCTGTGGATAGATATCTGAGTGAGACTCATAGTACAAAGAAACAGTCTGATGTTTTAAAAGTAAGCTTATTTTTATTTATGTGTATGTGCCCATGTGCTCCTGTATATGTGCACGTGTGTGCATTTGCCTGTAGAAGCCAAAGGTGTCATATTCCTTGGAGTTGAAGTTACTGGCATTCATGAACCACTGGAGTGGATGCTGCCTTGTGGTTGTTTCCTGTATCAGCTGACAACCCTGAGCATCTCTCAGGCATTTGTCTCTCCCCAGCATCTCCTCTTCTGAATCGTGCTTGTTTCTGATGACTCTGAGTCTTTGCTCTGTGGAGTCACTGGTCTCTTCTTTCCCTCTTCCTCAGAACTCTCTTCCCATCCTTGCAAAGTTCCACCCATCCCCAAACAAAATCTTTGGTTTGGTTTATGGCAATTTCCACCAACAAAAGCAATTTTTATTATACAGATACTGTTTACTAGATTCCACCTGTGGAAATTCTTCCCAACCAAATATGTAAAATTTCTCTTAAAGCACAGAGAAGTAGGGGAAAAATTAACTTGACTGTGCGGTTTGGTTCATTGAAGTTAGAATGAATTAATTTTATAGTTAAAATACAGCTTAACATAGAAGATAGGCAATATTTGGCCACAAAGGGGAGGCAAAATGATTGGGGAGGGCAATGGAATTTGTTGTGTCTTTATCATTTGGACCACATAATTGTGTTTGGGAAAACTCACAGATACACAGAAAAAAAGTAATTGAAAAAATGGACTTAAAAAATGAAACTTTTCTGCGCTTTGACAGTAGCTCAAGATTAAATGACAATACCTGCTATTGAATTCTGCACACAAGTAAAAACTTCACATTTAAAAAGTTAGCAAGTCAGATACAAGTGTATCATAAAGGTGGCAACTTGTATTATCTTGGAATATCTCAGCCTTTGCTTTCTACTGCTGTCAGAAACACAATGACCAAAACCAACTCAGGAGGAAAAGGTTGACTTGGTTTACATGTTTC
This sequence comes from Mastomys natalensis, assembly GCA_021653895.1. Classification (NCBI taxonomy): domain Eukaryota; kingdom Metazoa; phylum Chordata; class Mammalia; order Rodentia; family Muridae; genus Mastomys; species Mastomys natalensis. Next base: position 1,026,712 of record JAJTUV010000463.1, read on the forward strand.
AATCTCAGTCCATCATGGAAGGAAGTCAGGCTAAAATTTCAAGGCAGGAACCTGGAGGCAGGAACTGAAGCAGAGGCCATGGAGGAATGCTGCTACTGGCTTGCTCCTTGTGGTTTGCTCAGCCTGCTTTCTTATAGCGCCCAGGACCACTTGTCCGGGGATGGCCCCACCCAAGTGAGCTTGGTCCTGGGGCATGAGTCATTAATCAGAAAATACCCTACTGGCCAGTCTGATGGAGACACTTTCTCATTGACGTTCCTCCTACCAACATAACACTATTTTGTATAATGGAAAAACAAACAAACACCCGAACCAGTGTAGGACTTTAGTTGGAATCCATCAATGGAAAATCTGGGCCAATGTCCACCCCTCACCCAAATTGTATGGATCCAGGTATCAAAGCCTTGACACTACTGTGGTTTGAAATCCATTGTGTTGGGGCTGGGGAGGGTTGAGTTCTGAAGTCTGGGATATGTAAGCATGGAAGCCTGGAATCCCGAGACCCATAGAGGTTCACTTTATCTCCCCCTGCTATAAAAGTCAGCAATCAGTAATGTCTGTAGACATTGCCAGATATCTCCCAGAGGGGGGCCTGTCCCCAAGTTCAGGTGTACTGTGTTAATATGATTAGATTTCAGAATAAAAGGAGAATATGGCTGTCTCAGATAAAAATCATCTCACACATTGCAATGGTGTGCCTTCATCTTTAAATAGTACATAAGTGGTTCCAGATGTTAAGCAAATGGAATTGGAGGTGTGAACTGGTTGAGGACCACTCTGTAGTCATCAAATGGGGGTATACTAGATACATACTCGCAGACACACTGCTGGGAGACCTTTCCAGTTAGCTATTCTGTCTTGGTATCAATAGGGTAGAGAAGAGTTCAGTAGCCTCAGGTGGTCGTTGTTGGTTCTGAGGAAGCAGAAGGTGAAGTGACTTCTAGGAACTTTCACTCTTGATGTTTTTGCTGGGTGATGACAGTGCTTCATGAATCCTCAGGACGCAGGGTCATTGTCCTTCTTCTTGCAGGACCTCTGATTGATGGGCACACACCAGCCCAGCAATGAGCATGGCTCAACTTTCACTCACTGCAGCTGTCCTGGTGGCTAGGACAATCCCACACCATTTTCTCCATTTTCTTGGCATGTCTTCATGGTGCTCTGTGCTGACAACCCGGCCTCTCTGATCTCAGATGGTTGGGGTGGGAAACATATGTTTGTAAATCAGTCTTCAGACTGTCAAATGGGCATTATGCATGGTATATGGCCAGTCATCCTGAAAACATCAGTGGCCAAGATAACTCCAAATAAAAGACAGCATGAGCAACTGAGATGAAGTTCAGAATGTTTCTTGCAATCTTTAGCCTCTCTCTCTCTTCTGTCTGTCTCTCTCTCTCTCTCCTCTCTCTCTTCTCTTTCTCTCTCTCTCTCTCTTTCTCTCTCTCTCTCTCTGTGTGTGTGTGTGTGTGTGAGAGAGAGAGAGAGAGAGAGTTGATGTGTGTGTACATACATATGCATGCACATGTAGAGGTCACATGATTTCAGGTGCTGGTCTTCAAGAGGTGTTTACCTTGTATTTTGAGGCAGGTCTCTCAAAAGGACACAAAGCTTACTATTTAGGCTGGGCTATCTAGCCAACAAGCCCCCACGATCCTCCTGACCTCAGCTCCCCATTGCTGGGATGACAAAGGCACTCCACCACACCCATTTTTTTACATTGAATCCTGGGGTGGGGGGTGGATCTCAGGTCCTCGTACCTGCAAAAAAGTACATTACTGACTGAGCCATCTTCCCAGCCCCTTTGTAATATTTAAGGATCATAATACCGTACATTAGTACCTTCACTATGTGCTCCCTTTTATCCAGAAACAACAACAGTGACCCCACACATTCCACTGGAGCCACAGGGGGCCAGAACACATTGCCTGAGGCTGGGCATTGGAGCAAGAATGGAAATGACAAATCTATGACACAAATGGGCACCTAGCCCAGGGTCAGAGGTTTGGTGTGCACTGCACATGAATGCCCACACATGGTGATGGGTGCTGAGCATCCAGAAAGCCTGGAAGACAGATTGGGAAATGGCTTCGTCAGATAGAAAAAAACCTGTTGGGGGACATAGGGGTATCTGATTCAATTTAAACATCATGAAATGGGTATAGGTATACAGATGTCCCACAGAGCCCCACTAATATGCATAATTTTTATGTTTTTGCATATCACTTAATAGAAGTTAATTTTAATAAGAGAACTGACTGAAGAATGAAGAGACAACTCAGTGGTTAAGAACACTGACTGTTCTTGCAAACAACCTAGGTTCAGTTTCTAGCACCTTCCTGGTGATTAATAACATCTGTAACTCCTCTTTCAGGGGCTCTGATGCTATCTTCCTCTGGTCTCTGCTGGTACTGCATGCATGTGGTACACATATATAAGGACTGGCAGACAGACATAGGAAAAAAACTCCCATACACATAAAATAAAAATAAGTACACAAAGAACTGACCCTGCTATACTTTTCTCTGCATTCTCAGTGTAACAGGACCATGGCCCTCTGACAGCTCTGGTAAGTGCCTGTATCCCCTGCTCCTGCTATCTGGTGGTTACTGGCATCTTTAATCCGTCCCCCAGCCTGGGCACAGGTGCTTGCATCCTTTCATGATCTCCTCATATGTGTCCTTCATCAGGGACCATCTTGCCGTGTGCCATCCTTCTCCTGTCATCATGCAGATTTTTGGAAAGACATTAGCCATTGGTACAGGACCTACCTAAGACAACACAATTTCATTTCACCTTACAATTTCCAATCACAGAGGCCATGCTTCTAAGTAAGGTTATCTCTTGAGGTTCAGTAGATGTTAATATTCAGAGGCCATTACTAGGTAGAAGTACCATGGTCCTGAGCAAAGCAGATCTGACTGCTGAGTAAAGAGAGGCCAGTGGAAATCCAAAAGCCTAGCCTCCCTGGTCCTCAAGTTCTTGAGGCAAGTAAGTGTGTGCTGATCACTGTTGTCTCGACCCCTTTAACATCTGGTCACTAGATCCCAGAGTTGTAGTTCTGTGTCTGGCCACATCTGCTTCCTGCTTTCCCAGTGATCTTCACTTGTTGATTGGAACCTGTCACAGAGGAAAGATGTCATGGGCACCCTCGCTTTCTCTGCTTTATGTAGTCTGAGGACCAGCCCGTGAATGATGCTGTTTACATGCAAGGTAGGTGTTCCCTCCTCCGTCATAACTCTCTGAAACCCTCACAGACACACCTAGTGATGTGTCTCTGCCGTGATTCTAAATCAAGTCGGCAGTGAGACTCAGCCATCACAAAGCCTCCTGTCAAGAGGATCAGAGTTAACTGTTGAAAAGTATGTAGAAATGGGAAATCTACTCATCAGTGAGAGAGGAAACAGTAGAACTGCCTCATGGCCTCGCTGTCCTCATGGAGAGAACACACAGAGAGGAGACACCCTGGGGTCTTGGTATTGTTCTCAGTCCCAAGACAAAGAAACCACCCATGTGCCCATTAATGAATGAATGGATATAGAAAAAGTAGCTGAACAAGAAGAAAGACTTTTCATCCAAGAAAAGGGGAAGACGTGCCTCCTGTAACACTGCAGATGACCCTGAGGGACATTATATTAAGTGAAATAAGCCAGGTGCAGAAAGGAATACTACAGCACCCATGGAGACTCTGGATGCACAAGCGTTGAAGTCTTGAAAAGGAGAGCAGAGTGCCAATTTTCAAGGGGCTGGGATGGGAAGCCAGAACGGTTTAAAGTGTAAATCACACACTGAATCAGTTCTAGGCATATCGTGACCACTCAGTCATCCTTCACTCTGAGGACCCTCTGAGGTTTAGCAAATCCCACTGTTATCTTGAAATCTGCTGAGAGTAGATGTATGCTATTCCTGTTATATCCAAGTGTAGACACACATACACACACACACACACCAGCTTCTTTGTTCCAAACACATATACCCGGGCATTTAAAAAACACACCCAAAATTTTAAATCTACATCATTCTTTGTCAGCCATATTTCAGCAAAGCTGGAAGACACGGCTTCTAAACTAGGGGGAATGAGACCCTCTTTGCTGAGCAGGCAGTGACTTTGCAGTCAAGTTAACAGTAATCATCATAGCCTCTCAGCTTCTTCACAGGTCCCTCCTTCACGTAACACATAGCAACCGATAACTTACAATGTGCTAGATACTCTGAAATTATAATGAGCCAGGAGCCATTTCGTCCCTCACAAAGACATCTACATAATGAGGGCCATAACCACAAAGCCTATGTAATCCACACTAATCGGAGAAAGGTATACGGCATTAGGAAGAATGCCCTGGCATCCTGCCTTATGCCTAGAGGTTCAGGGGGTCCTCAGGGTGAGGGATGACTCAGGGGATGACTCAACGGGAGTCATCCCAGCAAGCGAAGTCCTCCCCCCACACTACTCCTGTCTTTTTAATAAAGCATAGTGGGGTGTGCCTATAGGTGTGTGTGGGTTGTGTTCCAGCTCAAGCGTATGATCAAGTATGGTGATTTCATTTAGATGCCCTTGTTTTGAATAACTGTGGAGGGGGTTACATTGTGAATTCATGGCCAGCTAAGATGTTAGTTATGATAACTGGGTCAGCTTTCTATGCAAGCGGTAATTATTCCTCTCCTTGTGTCTCAACAATGCACCGCCCAAACCTCGATGATAGATGTCTCCATATTGTTTCAAAGTCGGCCTCCTAGACTGGGTAAGCTTCCCAAGGTCAAGATTTCTTACCCACTTTGCACTTAGCCTCATAGTTGGCAGGCAATAAATACTCGTAAGACTCGCAACCTTGAGGAATGAATCACCACCCTCAAGACAGTTGTCCCCAGGAATTGTGACTACTAGAAAGGGGACAGATTTAATCGTCTCTAACATCAACCTGTATTACTCGAGAGCCAGAAAAATCACCCCAAACTTTCAAACTAAATTGCATTCCCAAGGAGGAGATAGCTTTCGGTCTATAGGAATTTTCAATCTCAGACTGATGATATTGAACAATTGTATAGAAAGTTTCAGTTGTGAACGATTGAATATTGCTGAATGAGCGGTAAGGAGTGTATCCGTTTGATATTTTTTGACTTTCTGGGGTAGGAACTGGGTGCTTGTTCTTTATGCTCATTTAGGCTTTGTGTTCTATGACGACAGCAGGTTGCATCTGCCACCAGTGCCTGAAGTTGGCTGTGTTGACCTAGCCTTCCATTATAAACATGTGAAACTCCTTCTCAGGGCATAAAGACAGTCGTTCCCTTTTCTCTACAGAAAGAGTACAAAAGGGAAGAGGCACCCATTTAACAGGAGCCCAAAATGACTCCAGAAGCCACAGCCAACTTCTTCATTTAAAAAAAAAAATTATTTATTTTTATTTTGTGTGTACAAGTTTCTCTGCATGTATGGCTAGGTACCACATATATAGGCCTTTTGCCTGTGGAGGCCAGAAAATGGTTTCAATGCCCATGGAACTGGAATTACAGATGGTTGTGAGTCACCATGGCAGTGCTGGAAACCTAACCTAGGTCCCTGCAAGAGCAGCGATCTTCTCTCCAGCCCAAACTTCTGGATTTTAAAACGTAAGCAGAGTTATGCTTTTGCTGCCCTTTGACATAGGAGTGGAGTTGCCACTTGTTCCCCTCACCCTGGGGGGGAGCCAAAGTTCTTTAAGTAGGAGGTGAAAAGGAACTGGGTTTTTGGATAACAAGTAACTATGTTCTTTGGAGAGAGTTTCTGAACAAACAAAGCAATTCATTGTATCTGGGTGTCTTGGCTAGAGCCCAGTCCTGCATTTGGAAACATGGGGAATTGGGCTCTTCACTAGCAATTGAGAGTTCAGGGTAGAATTTAACTACCCAGATTTTATCTTTGTTCCTTTGGAATGTCTGTGACATGAAGGCTTCTGACATGTTTGACTCACTGTTCTATGTCTAACAAGCTGATTTTAAAAACAAATCAGACACAGAAAAAAAGTTGTGTGATAACGATACTGTATTTGAGTGAAGTTCACATTCAGTGATTTCTAGATGAAGGGGAAGGGTTGAGCACATGTATTCCCATCCTACTGTGAGTAGAGTAGACACACAATATCAGGAAAAACATAAGATAGATAATAACTGATGGGGGGATGCTAGAGAACTGAAGGGCTCTGTGGCTGATAAGAGGGGAGCAAAGCATCGGAGCCTGGCATAGAGGAGGTGCAGTTACCCCCAGAGTCCCAGAGCAGCTCTTGGGTCAGAAATGCTGGTCTGGCTGGGAGCTAGTGAAGAAAGAAGTGGGCTAACAGAGAAGAGGCTGTTAGGAAGGAAACAAAGTGCCCAGTTGCCCACATCCACCCTACACTGCACAGGGATGTGACCCAGTTAGACCATCGAGAGCAATGAGAGCACAGAACCAGGGAGAAAAGAGAGAGGTGCTGTCTTACAGCACATATAACCGCGTACCCTGAGAGATCCAGGAACCAGTGTGAGAAAAGAAGAAAGAACAATGAACAAGGCAATGAGTTTATAAACGTTACCCTAAACTTCATAGCTCTTTGGTAAAAATAAAATACTAACAGAGTGTTACTTTTAGAATATCAGAAAGAAATGGGATCTTAGTATAAACTTTTACTAAAGAAAACTACTAGATATCCTCAAATGCAACTCCACCAAATTACTAGGATGGGAAAGACCTCCCATGCCCTTGGATAATGTATTAGTCTGGGTCTGTTAAATAACAGATATTATACAATAAGTCTGTCTGTCTCTGTCTCTCTTAAATATAAATATATATAATATATATTGGTTAAATATGATACATGATATATAATATGCTATATGTGAATATATACTGTTAACATGTAACATATAATATATAAAAATAATATATATATAACAAATAACATATAATATATAATATATATATATGGTTTTATATATTATATATAGTCATATATATAATATATATGGACATATCCCATATATAATGTATATCCAATATATAAACCACATATTATATCATATCATTATATTGTATGGTATATATTATATGGGGTATATATAATAATGATATTACACGCATTATCCAAGATCATATCTAACAATTACGGCTTGCATTACAATGAATGGAAGGTCCAAGAATCCAGTAGTTGTTCAGTCCACAGGGCTAGATGTCTTAGCTGGTCTTCAGTATACATTGAAATCCCAAAGAAGTAGGCTCTAAGGCCAGCAGAGGATTGGATGTGCCATCAAAGCGAGGGCAAGCAGGCAAAGAGTGAGAAGCTTCTTCCTTTCATGTCCTGAGAAAGGCTTCCAGCAGAAGGTGTGGTCCAGATTAGAGGTCTGTCTTCCCACCTTAAAGATCCAGACTTGAAGTGGTTCATCCCACTTCAAATCAAGCAAAGATCCCTCACAGATGTGCCCCTTCATTTGGGGATTTCAGTTCATTCCAGATGTAGTCAAGTTGACAAGCAAGAATAGTCATCATAAATAAACAATTCCTAATACTGGGACTGGAGACAGTGCTCAGAGGTTGAGTGCTTTCTGATCTTGAAGAAGCCCTGACTTCAGTTGCCAGAACCATGTATGATGGTTACAACCACGTGTAACTTGAGTTCAGGGCATTCTTCTGGTCTCCATGGCCCTGGGAACTCCCATATACACACACAAGCACACAAATAAAATTAAATAAATCCACAAAATTAAAATGTATTCCTGGAAAACAAGTGACTCCCCAAATTTTAAGTGTATATATAAGGGAAAATGGGTTAACAAATGTCGTGCTAGTAGTGACTTCCTTCATTATCTGAAAGTAAGGAAAACATAGTCACTTGTGACTCAGCGTTGCATAAAGAAAATATTGCACTAATGCATGACATAAACAAATACAGGTCAAGAATAAAACCATGTTACAAGGGGCATAAAACACATAAAAGCTGAAGAAATATGTTCCACCCATCAGACAGCTACAGCCAAGCCTACCACATTAGATACTGCAAATCAATAGCTGTATGAAAAAGGAGCCAGAGATAAGTAATTTGCAGAAAAAAAAAATGATAAAGGAGTTTTGAAAGGACTGTTTATATTATTCCAAACATGGGGAAAATATAGAAAAAAAAAAAACCATGTAAAAACGTGGCTAAAGGAAGCACTGTGACCAGTGTCAAGAAACAGGATTAACTGCAGGGAGAGCTTGTGTTCATCTTATTCTATCCCCTTATGTATTATGCAATTCTGAAGCATTTATCTGAAATCCCTTAGTAAAATACTTTAATTACATCGTAGCTGGGAATGTAGCTCAGTGACAGAATGTTTGTCCGCTGTGCTCAAGATCCTAAGTTCCATCCCCAGCATGAAACCCAAATTGTATACAAAAGTCTCAGTTTTCATTTTCAAGGGCTGGAGAGATGAACGTGCTTAAGTACCTGCTATTATTGCAGAGAACCAGGCTTTAGCTCCCAGCATCTACAGGATGGCTCGAGACTCCTGGAACTCCTACTCAGGGGATCTGATGCCCCCTTCTGGCCTCCACAGGCATTGCTCTCATGTGGCACGCTGTGCCACACACACACACACACACACACACACACACACACACACACACATATTGACAAAAAAATAAATATTAAAAAAATACTCTTTAGGGCTGGAGAGAATGGCTCAGTGGTTAAGAGCACTGACTGCTTTGCAGAGGTCCGATTCAATTTCCAGCAACCACATGGTGGCTCACAACCATCTGCAATGGGATCTGATGCCCTCTTCTGGTGTGTGAAGAGAGCAATGGCGTACTCATATACATAAAATGAATAAATAAATCTTTAAAAAATACTCTTTAAAAATAATATTGATTTTCTTTGACAAGTAAAAAACACACCACGGTTTCTCTCATCGAGATCTATAATGACCTATCCCAATTATATTAAAAGTTATTAATATATTAAATAAAAAGAAATCTGTTATTAAAAGTTAATTAAAAATTAAAAAGAGCTGCATCTAGAAATATAATCAATATACATACTTTGTTAATACTTTCAGTAGTGAGACTGGAGAGATGGTTCAGTGGTTAAGAGCACTTGCTGCTTTAAGAAGACCTGGGTTCAATTCTCAGTACCCACATGGCAGCTCACGACCATCTGTAATTGCAGTTCCGGGGGATCCAGTGCTCTGCTCTGGCCTCCATGGATACCAGACATGTGATGCACAGCCATGCAGAGAGCCAAAATACCCATGCACACAAAGTAATAACAAAAATGTAATAGTTAATTATTCAAATGAGGACAAGGATTTTCACTTAAAAAAAAAAAGAATTCTTCAAATTTAGTATTAGCTTCTATTCCTGGCTATAAAAAGGGGGGGGGGAGGGAAAAACTCAATTTCTTCTGTTTTTTCTCCCTCAATTGTTAGCATCGGTGTCTAACTAAAGATGCTTATAAAAAAAGAATACTCTTACAGAGTGATGATGAAGCATTTGTCTGAAGTCATTGCTCCGTGGACTGAAGGAGCGAAATGGCAAGCTTCCTTTGGAAAGCAGTACTGGAGGATGCTCTCTTGTAGGTCAGTTGGGTTATTTCAGCATGATGCTTATAAATCAGACTTGTGCTCTGTGAAATTAATACCATCTGTTTTGTCACGGCCCCTGAACATCTGAAGTCAGGAAAGTAAGATGCAGATAATACAACATATTGTCTCTCTGTAGCTTATTTTTATGAGGATTGAATACCATTATTTCCCTAAACTTTATGTTAAGTATATGCCTATTCATTTATAGGCAAAGAAGGAAATATTCATGAGCAATGTAGGGGTGGGAGTGGGAGTGGAGGTGTATGCCTGCAATTGCAGTATTCAGGAGGCTGATACAAGAGGATTATCATGAGTTCAAGGTCAGGTGGGATAACTAGGTAGTTCAGGCTAGCCTGGGCTATAGTATGAGACCCTTCCTCTAAAGCAAAAAGAGCCTACGTTTAAAATACAAGGCCTGCGTGAACTCAAGCATTGAGAAGGGAGGTGGACATGGAGTCTAGCTAAGGAGCTATCGATAACATTTGGCATTTTCTGTTTTCTTTAAGTGTGTGATGCCTGATAGGTCAATTACGCTCCAGTGGAAGGCCCCACACGCAAGAGTATATGGCAGCAGAAACTGAACTCAGTGGGTTTCAAAACCAAGATGAGGACACAAAGTTAGGCAGATAGGAAAGTGTGGTGGATCCAAGCAGAGTTGGAGGAAGAGGCTAAATGTCATGAAAGTACATTGCACAAAATTTTCTAAGGACTAATAAAAAAACAAACAAAAACATTTTCTAGACTACTTAAGAATGTGTAAACATGCCATTCTGAAAATACAATACCTCATTGTGTTAATGCTAGGGTAATATATCCATCAGTGAGGTCTATGGTGGCATAAGACGAGCTGGAAAGACACCAAACAGAAAATGGGATCTAGCCAACTTTGAGCTTTTCTGAGCCGTGATCATTTTACCTGCATTCTCCGATGAACTCACAGGGGACACAATTATATGTGAAAAGCATAACAAGTTAGGGAGAGTGCCAGCTGGGAAGGGGCTGGGGAGAAGGTTGAAACATAACGGGTGGCGAGAGGAGAATGTGTAAGACATGTTCAGAAGGAGTCTGAGAGGTGCGCTGATAGGAGCAAGTGCGCCTGCGTGCTGGAGGATGCGGGAAGGTGCCTACTCTCTGCCATCCCATGGCGTCATATGATTAGCTTGATGACCAGTATAAACAACCAAGAGTCCCAAGAATTACGTGACTACCTACTCTTCTCAGCACCATTGCACACAAGCAAACTGTGGCTCAGCTTGTCCAAAGCCAAAACCACTGGCCTCTTGCGGTTGCATTGGTCACACTCGGTGTACTATATCCACCGTGGCTTATGCCTCTGCACTTGGACCATACAGATGTGGTAGACAGCCATCTCTGAGAAGGTTCTGCAGGGTGACAAACCTTGAGACTCACAGACTAAATGACCCACAATCCCTTTTTAAAAAATTCATTCTCTAGGAATTTATACTTGTCTACAATATAATTTGATCGTGTCCATACCTTCCTCCTCCAAAGCCTTCCTGACAGCCCTGGCCACATCCCTCCTCCCCCAACTGCATGTCTTCTTTTCAGATCCCACTATGTGCAATCTTTATGTGCATGGGTGTGGTTCTGTTCCCCTGTAATATGGGCAGTCTACCAGGATCACGCTCCTGAAGAAGTCTGAGTCTCTTCCCTGTGAAGCCTTCAATTGCCAAAACTCATTAAAGGTGGGGCTTTGTAAGCCCTCCTCAATCTAGAATGCCAGTTGATTTGATCCTAGGCAAGTAACCACGGCTGTTGTGAGTCCATGAGTGTAACAACCATGTCGTACCCAGAGGACATTGTTTCTGTCCCTCCAAAACCTACCAGTCTCCTTTTCCTGGACATACACCCCAAAGATCTTACAGTCTGCTACAGAGATAACTGCTCATCCGTTGTTCAGTCCACAGTAGGCAGGAAATAGAAACAGTGTGATGTCTATCAACTGATATCACACAATGGAATATTATTCAGCTGCAAACACAAACGAGTCTACAGCTGTAGTCAGGAAGGGATGTGTATTTTGTTGTTGGATATGAGAGTATGCCATCATCGTCTTTGCAAAGTATGTATGCAGTACCTGCAGGGGCCAGAAGAGGGCGACATGTCCCCTGGAACTGGAGTTACAGATGGTTGTGAGCTGCCACGTGGATGCTGGGAACTGAACCCAGGCCCCCTGCAAGAGCAGCAAGTATTCTTAACTACTGAGCCGTCTATCCAAGTCCAGAGGTGTGTCCTCTGATGCAAGGCTGAGAACCTGACCATGACTTCCTAGGAAGTCTGGGATTTAAATACCTATGTTACTAAATGGTCTTCATGAGGCAGAAATCTTTGCTAGGTTTGCACATGAGATAAATCATAACTGTTCTTTTCTGGAAAGCTTGCAGGCCAAACAGGAGACTTTGCAATTCAACCCATGGGTGGTCAAGTTCTCTTTCTTTGTTATTGTTTTTTAAGAAGTTTTTATAGTATATGTGTGTGTTATATATAATGTATATATAATGATGTGTATATAATGTATATATAATGTATTTTGATCACACTTATGCTCCATCATAATTTTTTTGTCCCGTCTCCCTCCTACTGATCTGCTGCTTTCAAACTCATCTTCCTTCTACTTCCATGTCATTGCTTTTGGTGACTCAATTAATTTAATTAGCATCTCTTATGGAGTCTTATATGGGAGGGGTGTAGTTGCAGAATTGTGGACACCTTGTCAGTAACTACACATTAACAAACATCTGTTCTTCCTCTAGCACTTATTAACTGCCTATACATTCTCAGGGTGAGGTGAGGCCCTGAGATGCCCTTTCCCTCCATTTTAAGTTTGATTTTCTGCTCCTATGATAAAGCTGGCCAAAACCAACTTGAATAGGAAAAGGTTTGTTTGGCTCACACTTCTATAAGCACAGTCCATCACTGAGGGAAGTCAGGGCAGAAATTTAGGCAGGAACATGGAAGCAGCAGCTGGGGCGGAAGCCATAGAGGGATGTGGCTTACTGGCTTGCTACCCATGGCTTGCTCGGCCTGTTCTCTTATAACATCCAGGACCATCTGCCTAAGGGTGGCACCACCCACAGAGGTCTGGGATCTCCCACATCAATCATTAACCAAGAAAATGCTCCATAGACATGTCCACAGGCCAATCTAAAGGAGGCAGTTCTTCAACCATGGTTCTCTCTAACCCAGGTGGCTCTAGTTTGTATCAAGGTGACAAAAACTAACCATCATGCCCTCCATGACAGGATGTTAACACACCCAATCTTACACAGGTCTTAACCCCAGGTACTGTGAGTTTAAGAGTTCACAGCTGTGTCATGACTGGACAAGAGCATTCCTGAACACTCCCCTCTCCCTTTGGCTCTTACTGTCCTACAGAATAACAACAAGATGCTAGAGTTTCAGGGTGGTTCCTTTATAGAAGGACAGACAAATTATTATATTATAAGAGTATACTAATATGTGTATTATACACATTATAAAACACTACTATCCTCTAGGTTTGTGTTTGTGATTGGGGTGGTGAGCGTCACACACATGATGCACATCCTCCCACATTTGCAGTAAAGGACTTATTTCTAGATCTGTTTGGTGTGAGTGTCAACAGATGCATACGGGCCACACAGTGTTTGGGTGGCATTTCTGCGTTGGTCTCTCTCATCACGAGGATGCTTCTGCTGTATTTGTGGTATTCAGCTCCTTGGTGTTACTCCGAACAGATGAATGCATTTTACTGTTTATGGCACCTGATGTCGTTCACATGCATATGTAAGAAACACTTCTGTTTGGTCCCGGAGTTAGAGCAATGCAGGAGGCTTGTAAAAGGCTGTTGAGGAATTAGCTTCGCAAATTGCACCAAATGATAGAAATGATTCATGCAGGGATTTACTTCCCAGGTCAGGCATCCATACTATGGATGCTTTTTCACCCAACTTGTCTTATTGCTGAAATAGAAATGACTTTTAAAAAAATAGAAATGCTTAATCTAACACTCAGAGTCTTCTCCAAGAGTCTCTATGAACACTCATGTTCCCACACTTTGCTGTCTTTTCTTCTGATGTGTGAGAGTAGAGCATTGTGTGAGTGGCCCCCAGATATACTTTGTTCCTTAGTTTCAGGGCAAGTTTGAGGTCCAGCCTGGGCCACACAACAACCATGGCTTTCCTTCAGACTAGCAGAGTAGATCAGAGCATAGGCAGACCTACAGTATGATATTTATTTTACATTGGAAAATATTAACTGATTTTTTTGGGGTGAGGCGAATGTGTGGAGATCAGAGGATAGCTTAACAGGTGTGGGTTCCCTCTTTCCACCACGTTGATCCTGGGAATGAAACTTAGGACTTCAGGCTTGCCTGAAGATACCTACCTAATGAGCCATCTTACCTGCCATGATGACCTTTTGGAGTACATGGAACTGGCACATAATTTTTGCTATAGAGCAGCTACCTAGCATGTACTGATTGCCAGCTTTGAGCTCCATCTCTGCAAAAGTGAATTAGTGACTAGATCAATAGCAAATAAATGGTAGACAAATAAGACTAGACCATTGAGCAGGGCTGGAAGCCACGAATCTGACTTGAACTGGTCTGCATACAATGTTGAAGGCATCCATGTGTGTATAGGCAGAGATATCTGCCTCCACTTATCTTCACACGGTGTTGATGCCTGTCATAAGCAATCACATTCCCTAAGGGCTCATTATCCTTCAGATTCCTGAGCCTCTGACTCAGACCACAGCTGTTATCTCTCCTAGCTCTCAACAGTATATGCACACTGCACCTGTAAACATCTCAGTACCCGAGAGTCTGAAGCCCCAGCCTGATTGCTCTCAGTCTCATCTAAAGCACTCAAAAGTAAACTCAAGAGCAATTGAAACAATAGAAGAAAAGTTCTAAGCTTTACAAGGGGTGCAGAGAGTGGGGAGTGATTAGTCTGGCCTTCTGCCACATTAGCGAAAGATAAATGGAAAACCCTCACCAGAGAGGAATCTAATGCAATGTTGCACTTTACAGATTCTAACAACAGTTCAGTGTCTTTTGATAATGTGAGGAGAAATACTAAAGAGGTGTTTAGAGAAATAAAAAAATAATCCTAAAATCCATTCCAGTAGAGTTCCTTAAAATATCCCAAATAGTCAGGGGAATAGAAGTGATGAAGGAAAATCCATTAGGCAGACATAGAGCTGTGCGCCTCAGCATCAAGTGACTTGTGGAAAGATGACAAGTTGTACATCTAGTCACTGCGTGCTGGGGGCTTAGGCTGGTACTGACATCCTGTCATGTGCAGCTGCTGTGCTTGGGTATCTGGGGTTCCCACAGTCATATGTAAAGAAATGCTTTTGTTTAGTTATTGGAGTTAGGACAATAATGTTCTGTTTTCATTAATGGTATGGTAGAAATATCCTGACCAAAATTAATGGGGATAGCGGTGATATTTAATTTATACTTCCAGGTTTCAGATCATCCTTTTGGGGAAGTCAAAGCAGTTGTCACTTCATATTCAAAATAGTCAAGATCAGGGAGAAATAAACACACCTGCGCCATCTGCTTTCTGCTTGAGCGCAGTTCACTTTCTTTGTATACAGTTCAAGGCGCTGCCTAGGGAATGGTGCCACCCACAGCAGACTGAATCTTCCCACACTTAAGGTAGTCACCCATAGGGCGACCTTATCTAGATAATTGATTTAAGATTCTCTTACCAGACATTCCAGGTTTTTTTGAGTCAATAGTTAAGATTAACCAGCACAGAGATTTTCATAAGATTGGTGTTTTAGTCAATGTTTTATTGCTGGGAAGGGACACCATGATCATGGCAGCTCTTATAAGAACAACTTTAATTGGGGCTGGCTTACAGGTTCAGAGGTTCAACCCATTATCATCAAGACAGGAGCATGGCAGCACCAGGCAGGCATGGTACTGGAGTAGCTGAGAGTTCTACACCTTGTTCCGAAGGCAAACAGAAGTGGACTGTTTTGCAAGCAGTTAGGAGGAAGGGTCTCATTGTCCACCCCCACAATGACATACTTCTTCCTACAAGGCCACACCTACTTCAAGGCCACACCTCCTAATAGTTTCACTCCCAGGACCAAGTACATTCAAACCACTACAGAGGTCTAGTCCATTATCATCATGTCAGGGAGCATGGCATCAAGTAGACAGATATGGTGCTGGAGAAGCTGAAAATTCTACATCTTGATCCACAGACAGCAAGGAGGAGACTGGAATACACACTGGGTTGAGCTGTAGATCTCAAAGCACATACCCACAATGACATACTTCCCCCAACAAAGCCATATCCACTCCAAAATGCCACACATCCTAATAGTGCCACTCATGGGCCAAGCATTCAAACACATGAGTCTATGGAAGCCAAACCTATTCAAACCACCACAATATATGACAATCATTCATCAATCATGTAAGGGATTCATATCCAAGTCTCAGCGTTCAGGGGTTAATATTTCTCACTGGCTTGTTCTATCACTGGAATGAAAGTTCTGTTGCTGGAATGAAAGCAACTTCTTTAAAAGCATAAATATCTCTCATTCATTTTTTTTGACATTTCTCCAATTACCTGGTGAATGCTCACATGTCCGAACTTGGGTGTCTGGCCCCTCATGTTCTCATGTGGGAGGGCCAATGTTGGCTTGTGTTAATCTGGAGTATTGACAATGAGGACTAAAATAATGAGGTCTGTGTCAAGCTAAGAGACCAAGGAAGGGTTTTCTCAGCTCGACAGCCAAGACTATACATGTCTTGGAACAGACCCATGTGTATAAATCATTCAGCATATGTTCATTGTGATATTTTGCAATCATCCTATGGAGTATTTTGATATTTTTATATTAATTTCTTAATACAGTAGGTAAATTTTAATAATTTTTTTTTTTATGTTTTAGAAATGATATGGACAAGGATATATACAGCACAGACCACAAGAGTTCTGGTTCAGTTGTCATCTAAACCTGAGTGAGAGTCTTATAATAAAGTTTTCCCTTCTGACAGGAACAAACAAACAAACAAGACTTACCCAAAAGAAAATACCCACTCTTTTTCAGAAATGTTTTCCTGAACCTGAGAGAAGCCACATGTATGTAGATCTGTAGGAGAGGTACTGCATTAGGGAGGGGGCGGCGTGAACTGTTGGGGCGTGTCGTGAGTCTTCACTGAGAACTGTGGGACCCAGGGGCTTTGTAAAGCATTTGCAAACATGAGGACCTGAGATCAATACTTGGTGTCCATGTTTAAAAAAAAAAAGCTAAGAGAGGGCTGGAGAGATGACTCAGTGGTTAAGAGCACCTGGTTGCCCTTCCAGAGGTCCTGAGTTCAATTCCCAGCAACCACATGGTGGCTCACAACCATCTGTCATGGGATCTGGTGCCCTCTTCTGGTGTGTCTGAAGACAGTGACAGTGTACTCACATACATGAAATAAATCTTTAAAAAATCACTGAGGAAGCACACACACACATAAACACATACACACACTCACAAACATTCATATTCATGCACAAACACACGTGTACACACACATGTATACACAAAAGTACACACATACACACATTCTTGCACACACATGAGGAGGAATATGGAAGTCAGAAGGCTTTCTCCGTTGTCACTATCTTTTAATCATTCTGTGCTATCAAATCCCATTGGTTCTACTCTCCATCATCTCTCCCTGGACATCACAGTAGCCTTCTAGCCAGGCCCCATGCACCCATTGTTTGTCCATAGTCCTGGTCTTTGGGAATGTTATTCAATGAAATGAGACTTAACTTAAACACAAGCCCAGGCACGGATACAGTTCACAGCTCAACAAAGGCAGACTTCTATCACGCCACACAGAGAGTATACAACTGAAAATGAATAAATGGTCTCTGGAATTATCATTGGTTGATTCTTAAACATGGATGACTGAGGCTGGGTGAAGCCAGAGTTGAGGCAGGGGACTGCTGTATCTGCAGATGAGTCCTAGAAATCACATTCAGATGAGGTCACAGAGTGGAACCCCATGGCGAGTCTGCACCCTCATAAGGATACACTCAGAGCTTCCTTCCTGCTTTCCCTCTGTAAATGCACAGACGGAGATACCTGTGCACATCTGGGAGGAGGGAGTTCTTCCCAATCAGCTGGCACCTCAATCTTAAGCTTTTAAGTATCTACAACCACAGGGGATAAGTTACCTTCACTTAGTATACCAGAGTCTGGGATTTTTGTTATAGCTTTTTGTGCTAAGATGAATACATTTAAGTTTGAGACAATCAGGAGAACTGGAATATTGAACAAGCATGCAACCTGGGTACTGGGGTTGCAGGCATGCTAGTTTGTATAGAGTGAGGGACCCAACTGAGGGCTTTGTGCATATTAGGCAGGCATTCTATTGACTGAGCTAAAACCTCGGTTCTAGATGCTCTTTAAATTTTCTTTGTAGATTTACTATTGTGGCGTGTGTGTGTGTTGTGTGTGTGTGTGTGTGAGAGAGAGAGAGAGAGAGAGAGAGACTGACTGCATGTATATCTGTGCATCACATGTGCACAGTACACAAAAAGGCCAGAAACAACATCCAATCCCCTGGAATAGGAGTTACTGATAGTTGTGGGCCATCATGTGGGCCTGGGATTGAATCCAGGTCCTCTGGACTATGCTCTTAACCATGGAACCCCACTGGTCTCTTAAACATGTAAATCTGGTGGCTCTCCAGGTTACCTCCCACTCAGGATAAAATCCTAAGTCTTTATCAAACTAATCAGAAGCTCCCTCGGTTCCTGGCTGGTTTTTCTCTGATCCCCTCAGAAGCCATCCTTACAACTTTCTACCCACGTAGGTGTCTTCACTGTCCTTCATCATGTCAAGCACATGCCACGCCACACTCCAGTCACCCCTTTTGCCTGGCACTGGCTTCTCATTGACTGCTTAGATCACCCTTGTACTGCATCCAGGACTTTGCTCCAATCATCCCCACAGACATACACCTGACACCTTCATTAGTCTCTCTGTCACATATAAGCACCACTGGCATGTGAGCTTTGGAGATTTCTTCCCTCCTGCTTCCCAGTTTTATAACTCTACCAGCTCAGTTCAGCACCTATAGCAGGAGCTTATAGCTCTCACCCTCCTTTTCCTCCCCTCAGTACACATAACAGGACACAAGGCTGGACCTCAGCCAAGGTCTCTGGATGGTCTTCGCCTTGTCTGATTCACATATATCCTTTGAGCACATCAGACATTGAGCCTTAGATTCTCCCTCCCCCCCCCCCAGCCTTTTTTCAGGTTAAAAAAAAAAAATCTGTTTTCAAAGCTTTTCTATCTGAGATTTCTCATTCCACCCAGATACTCTCCAACACCCAACATCTGCTTTGTGAATTTAGTCTGCACTCTGCTGTCTTCTTTGGGGGAGTTTTGTGTGGGCTTTGAATCGATTGTTTTGCTCAGCCTCAGACAGACGTGCCTGGGCTCTTTGCCATTTCTCGGCTCCACAGACAAATGTCCCAGCCACGCTGGGTTGTGACAATATCCCTGTCTGTCAAGCCTTTGGTAACAGGCAACAGAAATGACTTGAGTCACATGACCTTTGCCCTATAGGGACTGGGCTGGTTTGCAAAGTATGTTATGGGCAGATCCTTTTGATTACATACAAGGGAGACTGGTAATTCATACCTACCACTGAATTTGAGTTTATAAGGTACCAAACACAGTCTGAGGGGACATTGCAACTAGCTGGTCTCCTTTGGTGACCAAGACAGAGCACAGCCCCCTCCCCAGGAGGAAAACTAGACAGAGTACATAGGGTCCTGTAACAAAAGATTCTATAGTGAAGCCAGCTGTATGTGCACAGGAAATACCACAGGACTTCGTTCATCTAGGGTGGGTACTTCCCACTTCAAGGGGAAGTCCTGCTGACTGCCCACCTCGTCATCATCCCCTTGAGCAGGAAAGACTCCTCCTCCCTCTCAATTAGCAAACTGACCCTGCTCTGTGGTACTACTCCAGGGTCTTGGGATGTTGGTTAGTTGTTATGTAATGTTGTCAGCTGAATACAGAATCTTTGGGACATGCTGACATCATGGCTGGAGCAAATGTAAGACTAGGAGTTTGGTTTCTTCTAAAGGAAGGTTTTAGGGATGAAGCTTCAGGGAAGCTCCAAAGTTGATTGACATTCCCAAGTGTTTCCCCATCCGTCCCCCATAAGTCTCTATCTGTATGCTAAAAGTAATTCATCAATATAAGGATGGAAAAACTGACCCTCTAGCTAGCACACTTCTCTACAGTCTAAGGGAGGGACTGATACCTTCTGAAGACCTTGAACTATAGAGATGGATATAAATGCAGCCTGAGAGCCTAGCTTCCCTGTAAATCTGTTTCCTTCCATCCTCTTTTCCAGTTACTCTGAAACTCAGGCATTCATTGTTACAGGGACGTAGTAGGCTGGTTTGCTGCTGCTGCTTATGTTCTAATGCTAAATACTGGATCCTCGGGATGAGGTTTCCCTCGAAGAGCAGATCCTCCCGTACTCAAAGTGATGCCTTGTGAACCTTCTCCCCAATTTAACTGGTCAATAAAAGGCTAGAGCTTGTGATTGAGTGGTAGAGGGAAAAGGTGGGACTGGAGGTTCGAGTGAGGTGGTTGCAGGTAGAAAGAGAGAGGGAAAGAGGAGAGGAAGACAGAGGAGGAAGAAGCCACCATGGACCAGGACTGCATGGCAAGTAACAAGGGACCTTCAGCTGGGAAATAAGTTAGTATAGTCCTAGATCTGCCCAATCTACACTTATGGCTTGTAAATAAAATACCCAGATTGTGTCCTTTATACAGGCTTGTTAGGATCATAAATTCCTATGACAGAGGAATATCATGGTACTCCATAGACTGGATTCTCTGGATCTGGAGTTACAGGCAGTTGTTAGCCACCTGATGTGAGTACTAGGAATCGAACTCAGGTCCTCTGTAAGAGCACCAAGTGCTGTCAATCACTTAACCATCTCTCCAGCCCTTAAAATAAGCCTTTAAAAATAGTAAATAAATAATAAATTGTGGCCAAGCAGCAAACAGGTATGGTGTGCTTCAAACACTAAAGCTGACAATGGCATTGCGTGAAATCCTTGAGGTGTCCTAGAGGTAGATCACCATCTGAAGTCCAAGGATGGTGAGATGCTTGCCAGGACTGGATGGGTGAGTGCAGGCTCTTCACTGTTGGGAATCTAGACACAGATACATGGTGTGACATAGTTTGTTCACTGAAATGGCCAACCTGGTGACTCACATATTCCCCCACTGAGATGTTGGTAGTTTTCCCTCTCCACATGGAACAATTAAAGGTAATTTGAAAAATATTATACATCTAACTTGGCATTAAGATTATATACTTCCCCCCAAGAACCTTCCTTCCAAGAAAAAATAAATAAATTACACAGCTCCCTTTCCAATGCGGTAAGTTGAAAAATGTCAGCATGTAGATTGAACCCCGTGGTATAATTGTTAGATCTTTGAGGTACAGGTGGGATAGGTTTTACTGTCAAAACAGCCCATGGTGGCTCTCCTTAGGAGGAAAAAACGAACATAGGAGCCTGCTGGCAGGCCACAGGTATACAGAGATGGACAATCCAAGATCTGCCTTGAGTCTACACTCAGCACGCCCTTCCGTCATCAGATTCTGCATCTTGTCTTGAAGTCTGACAATATATTGTGGAAGTTAGGTCTGGTTCTTCTCCCAACCCCATGCTCCCAGAAATAAGACTCATAATCAAAATATATGTACAAATACCTTGACTATATAGCTAGGTTCATCTCGGACTAGATCATAACTTAAATTAACCCATTTCTTCTGATCTACATTCTATAGAACCTAGCATTGTCTGTCTGGAGTTTATTGTTTATGACCTAGGAGGGCTATAACCTTATTTTTTTTTATTTGGTAATTTGCTGCCACAAAAGTTCATTTGTTCTTTTACCGTAGACTTTAGGTCCCTTCCTGATTACACGTGTGTCTACATTCTGAGAGACCTTCCCTCGCTTATCCTTGTGATGGTTCCTCTGCCATATTTTTTGCCCTGTGATTGATCTGTGATCTTGTGAGTCCCTCCCTCTTTACTCCATTTTCTAATCAACCATTATCACACCTTGATTTGTGCATACAACTCTGTAATCACACTGTATAAATTGTTTATTAAAATGTACTAGAGTTTTATATAGGAGATGCTGATCTATTGCTGGATGTATTGGTAGGGAGAGGTAGGGAGCCAGAAAGCAAAGGAGGCAGGAGGGAGATAGGTCATGACACGACAGAAGATAAACAGGTGGAAGTTGAGGAGATGTGTAGATAAGTATTAGAAAGGTGATTGATAGGTGATAGATAAGATGATGATAGATTAGATTAATATAGATAATATAGTAGATAGATAGATAGATAGATAGAATAGATAGATAGATAGATAGATAATAACAGGTATATGGATAGAAAGATGAGACAGTTAGATGATAGATGATAGGTAGATGTAGACAGACAGGATGATATGATAGATGTGAATAGGATAGATGAAGATGATGACAAGTGATAGACAGACAGAGATATGAATATGATATGATAGTAGAAGACAGATGATAGATAGATAGATAATAGATAGATAGATAGATAGATAGACAGATAGATGAATGTCAGACAGACAGGTGTATGGGTGAAACATAGACCTCATCCCCAGTGAACTCCCTGAGTTGGAAACTATTTACCCACAGGCTCATTTGAACAGCTGGCATCCTTCAACCTTTGCCACAGTTGCAAGCTTTCTCTTGCTTGCAGCTAAGTATCATCTATGGGCAGGCTCCTTGTCAGTGTGCCCTCAGGAATATCTCCTGTCTTCACTATGGTACATTTCAGTGTTGGAACATAAGAACCAAGAGAGTGGTCCAGGAACTGAGCAATCACATGCACACAAGCACACACCTGTTGCCCCAGGGCTTTTTCAAGTAGTAGTCAGAGTTTATCATCCCTGTCCTCTTGGTCCTCCACTCCCTCATAACTCATGGCTTCCTAGTTGTCTCTGGCTGTACAATCAGAGAGGAGCAAATGTGTAGCTCAGAGCAGTTGAGTTGCTGTGAGTTCTCAGAACCAAATGCTCCCTGAGTGCCACTTCCTATACTGTGTGCACAGTTCAGGGGATGGGAAAATAACAGGCTGTGGTGTCATCTGTGGAAATCGGCAATCAGTAGCAATCCCCGATTATACCAGCCACTTCTCTACACTCTTGGAAAATGTCAAGGGAATAACAAATGCCTTTATCTTCCTGTACCCCCAAGTCCCAGCCCTCACAGTTTATTTTACTCTAGAAGTAGGTTTTATCCAGCCTTGGTGACACAAGTGTGTCATCTCAGGTGCTTGGAAGCCTGTGTAAAGAGGACTGCCATCCTGAACTACAGAATATATCCAGGGCCAGTCTGGACAACTTGGGGAGACCATGTCTCAAAAAGGGTGAGATGAGGCTCATTGGTGGAGTGCTTGCTTCTGTTTCCATGACTCTTCACTGCAGAAATCAAAGATGAATTTCTTGTTAATTTTGTGTATCAAGTGGAGTGTTCTATTTTCCACAGACACCCCTCTGATCACCTCTCAGGACTATATGTCATTTAGTTTTATGGAGTAAGTTAGAAAGGTTAAGTGCAGACAATGATTTAAAATGGGCATGCTTTCAAGACCCCAAGAGTCAAGTGCACTGTGAATGTAGTTTTCTGACCCCAAGTGATGGCTGCACACTCCTGAGGGGTAAGCAATGAACACCCCATCTTTCACAGAAGCAGGACTCTGGGGGCTCCTGGTAAAAGGAGATTTGTATACGGCCATTTATTTGGAGAGCTGAACAAGCACCCACTGAGATTTCTGTTCTGAGATACACTGTGAAGGAGGCAGGCTCTGAGAACAGAAAGCTCTACTCTGCCTGTATCTTTGACCCAGAGAGCAGGGACAATGTTGCTAATGTCACTTTAATGGTAAGAATGGGGTTGTTTTTCTGCTTTGGTCTCTGGAGAAGATATAAGACATTAAATAGACCATTGAACATGTTTTTGTGGTGTGTGTCCAGCAGTGAGAAATACAAATCAGAGTCAGATTGTCAACACTGGGACTGTCATTATGTTTTTTGCATATATTTGCAAGTTTTAGCAAAATATAAAAATGATATAGATATAAGTATACAGATAGCGCCCTACAATTAACAAGAGTGGTGATTTATCAATTAGCCCTTTATGGTGCTTTAAAAAAAATAAAATGTTTGTATTTAAATTAGTCTTTAAACTTCTTTTATCTTTGGGCAGAATGTCAATGCAGGTATTATAAGAAAAATCCATGAGGCTGGAGAGAGGCTCAGTTATTAATGGTATATAATGCTCTTGCAGAAGACCAAAGTCCAATTGCCAATACACACATGGTTGATCACCCTTAACAAAAGTGCTAGAAGATCCATTGCCCTCTACTGGCTGTTGTAGGAACTTCACTCACATGCACATACTCATACACACACATGCATACACACCAAATAAAAATAACAATTGTTCTCTTAAAGATTCACTAGCAACAAATGAAGGTGACAGTAGTTTCTCCAATCTCATGGAACTTCATACTGCTAGGTACCCAGTGAAAGAAGGCAGATGTGCTCCTCAGAAGATCCTCATTCCTTTGTCTTTATCACAATCTCTGGGTCCTTATTCCCAGGACCTGGTACCATCAAGCCCTCTCCATGCCACTGAAAAGGGAAGAGCAGGCAACAAACAGGCAGCTTCCTCTTACAAATATGATCTTGGAATTGCACCAGTGACTTATTCCCATTTTGCACTGTGCCCTTCCATCATATCGAATAGCAAGGGACTGTGAAAGAAAGCCATAACTGGATTAAAACTCAGAGAACAGATGACTGTGGGCTGTCCAGACCCACTTTATACATCAACAATACCCTCCACCACCTAAGGCTCAGGAAACATCACAGAAGAGGGAGTGGAAAGATCCAGAAGATCAGGATGGTGACAGGACAATGAATGTTTTCAATGGATGACAGGGAAACCATACCATGCGATCAAAACAGTTTGACCACCAAACAAGGCTTGAACAATGGCGACACTGGTTCAATGGGGTAATCTCCAAGGCTCCACCCCTAGATGACAAGCTATACTCAAGCAGTGACTTCTGAGATGGTGGCGGGGGAGGGAGGGTCAGTATTTACTCCTGCTCCTTTGCTACAGCCAAATGCTACCTACGCTGTACACTGATTTCCAGCTTTCTGTAAATTCCACAGTCAACACTAATCTCTACTTTGTATCTCCTACTCTCCCTGGTAGAGGGCTTCCTGGGGTTAAAGGTGTGGTGTGGTAGGTACACTCACCTAAGGGATGTTTCTACGTTGGCACATTGGGTATGGGTGTGGGGGTTGGAGTTACGAGTGTGTTCTCGTCTCCAGGATCATTTGTGGTTTTTTTTTTCCTTTAACTTGATTAATTTGTTAGACAGCTTCACACATTTACAGATTGAACTTCCGTCATTTTCACTCATTCTCTTCCCTCACTCCCATCTCCCTTCCACTCTAGCCCTTCCCAACAAGACTGCCCCCTACTTTCATGTCTTATAGGTGTGTGTGTCTTACTGAGTTCAGTTAGACTCCCCTGCCTAAGCATGGGTGTGAGGTTGTTTGCTGGATCAATGGCAACAAACTCAGCAGCAGCAGCACCACTGAGGAAAATGGCACAGCCTTCCTATAACCATTAGCTGCCAGTGGTCCCTCAAGGAGTCCCTGTCCTCAGGGTGGGGCCTCAGGGTCCCTGTCCCTTCCCTGATACAATGTTCATGGACTTGATCTTGCACAAGGTTTGTGCTGATAAGTTCATGTGTATGAGGGTCAAGCCATTTCCAGAAGATGTCTTTTTTGTTACACATCCCCACATCTTCTGGCTCTTACATCCTGTCCATTCTCACCCATGATGTTCCCTGAGCTTTGAGGAGAGTCACACAGTTGTCCCATTTGGTCTGGACATTCCACCACACCTAACCCTGGCACCTTGGCCAGTTATAAGTTTCTTCATTAAATACCACCCATTGCAGCTCTCTATTCCAGGAGAATCCATAGATCCTACATGCACTGTGTGCATAACTGAAGAATGAACCCCTGGTGTATTTACCAAGTTATGTGACCCCACCACCACCACACTCTGTTACTAAAACATTCCTAACCCTACAGATGAGTTAATTTTCTGTTGTTCTGATGAAACGTCATGACCAAAGCAACTGAAATAGAACTTATCTGGGCTTACTGTTTCAGAGAAATTTCGTCATGGTTGGAAGTGTGGGGATGACAGCAGGAAGCTGAGAGATTTCATCTTAGCCTTAAAGAGGATTCAGAGAAAGAACAGGAAGTGGAGTAAACCTTAAAAAAAAAAAAAAAAAAACCCAATGGCTACTTCTGGCAAAATAATTTCTTGAGCAAGGTTTTACAACTTAAAGGTTTTATAACCCTAGACATCTCCAGCATCAAGGGACCGTGTATTCAAATACATGAGCTTATGGGAAAAATTTTGTATTCAAACTACCATACTCTAGAAAGTTTTCTACCATGCCTCTAGCCAGTATTCATTCTCTCTCTCTCTCTCTCTCTCTCTCTCTCTCTCTCTCTCCCTCTCTCTCTCTCTCCGTCTCTCTGTCTGTCTCTGTCTCTCTCTCTCTTTCTCTCTCTCTCACTCGCACACACACACACACAATATCTCTAAATGTCTGTCTCTATAGCTTTAGCCTTTTGCAAACATCTAATGTAAATAGAGCTACTAAATGTTGTGTGTGTGTGTGTGTGTGTGTGTGTGTGTGTGTGTTCTCAGCTTTGCTATGCTTAGCAGGCATGGTGCCATGTGTCAGTACATACATTTGTGGACATCCCTTGGGGCACAGAGTTGCACAGCAATGCCGCCATCATCTTCACCCCCACCCCCAAAGCCCTTCCTTACTAATATCCCTTCTGTCTTCTCGTATCCAGATGGGCCTATTTGTGAATCCTTCATCTTACTTGTCAGAGAAACCTCAGGAGAAAGAGTCACATCAGTCCAGTGGATGGATGTTTCCACAGCAGGGGCTGAGGGGAAGACACTTAATATGTCTTTACTGACTGGTCTCAGTAATTCCATTCTCCATCTGGCTCTGGCCCTGCAGGTCTAGGGTGGAGTAATAATTCAACAGGAGTAGGTGATCTCCCATGTTCCAGATATGTATTCCCAGTTCTTACAGATGGATGCTGAGGGAAACAGGAGTGGACTGGGAGATCTCCCCAGTGTTTCTGAGCAGAAGTACCTGCAACCACTGGCTAAGAAGCCGCTTGCTTTCCCTTTTCTTCCCCCGTCACTGAGAATCATGCAGTTTGATCAACCGCTTAGGATTCTCAGCTTGTTATTAGAATAAAAAAAAGTGGCACTGGAGAAACTGCTCAGAGAGTGGAATCATTTAATTCAATTTGTGATTTTTTTTTTTTGCCTTGTTACAGAGAAAATGGTGATCATGAAAGGCGTTGTTGCTTTTTAAAATTGTCAGTGAGGCTCTTGTCAGGAAAGATATGTCTTTTCCCCAGGAAGCAGAAGACTTTTCATTTCTGAGGCTCCCGGGTTGGGGCTGAGTTCTGGGGTTTATGTCGCAAGGAAGGAGTCCAGTGAGGGGGCTTTGATAGTAAGTTCGTCCTTGTCTCCGTGTCATTGCTAGTTGTGTTGACGTCTCTGAGTGATGCCTGTCATCTGCAGGAGGGAGCCAGTGTTCACCTGCGTGAGCTGCCTGCTTCTGGGTTTTAAACAGCTGGTATCGATCGCTTTGTCTTCCTCAGAGAGAAGCCCACCGAAGCCTTTTGAGAGGAAACAGAATAGTCTGTGGGGAAGGAGAAAGTGGGCAGTGATCACCAAAGTCCCTGAGGAATCATGGAAGCTGTAATAATGAAAACGGGGAAAGAGCCTGGTAAGGTAGCAGTGGTTAAGAGCATTTGCTACTCCTGCGGGGGATCTGGGTTTAGTCCCAGAACCCACTCGGCAGCCCACAGGCTCCTATAACTCCAGTTATGAGTTATCTGGCGCCCTCTTGTGGACTCCATGGGCACCTACACACATGGTACACACACATGCACATATCCACATAAATACAAAATAAAATAAAATAAAAATGGAGAAAGAAAACTGTAAGGGTTGGCTGGTGCAGTCCGAACTGAGAACAAGAGTTCTTGTTCCACAAGCCATTGGTATTCTCCTGGCCTGCTTCAGCATAGCCTTCCCCTGATCCCAAGGAGGAAGCAGGAAAGAGTCCCCAAGAACCCACAGCATCTACGTTTTAGCCTGTCAACAGTCACTCCATCAGAAATGGATTGTGCAAATATCTCTGAAACCAAGAGGCTCACTAGTGATAGGCAAGTGATTCTCTACTGAACTCCATGTTCTGCCCTGGGTTGACATTGCTAATGAAAGCCCTGTGTGGTTAAAAAAAAAAAAATCAACTAATTAATTAATTAAAACCATTAATTTATTCACTCATTAATGTGCATGTATTCTGAGCCTCCATAATCATGCATGGCATACTGTCACAAAGGCGATAAAAGATGAGCCTCACCTCCATATCTTGGAGACAGAATTATAAATCTGTAGACAGAGATGGAATCTATTACATAGACAGGAATTTTATTGGTCTCCATGGTGTGGATCCAATTGTGTTTAAGTTAACATAAACTGTGTCTTAGTGAAACAACAGGCTATCATTTGCAAACCTGAACTTCTAGTAGCCTAAGCCTCTGAGCAACTTACATGTCTATAAATACACATATAAACATTATGTGCACGTACATATGTATTTTACATATGATGCATTTTATCTACATTCCTCTGGTTCCCATCTCTAACACATTATCATACCATTGATGATTAGCAGTTCCTTCCCCCACACCTCAAAGACTACCATTGTCTTCGTTAGGGTTTTACTACTATCAACAGACACCGTGACCAAGGCAACTCTTATAAGGACATCATTTTATTGGGGTGGTTTACAGGTTCAGAGGTTCGATCCGGTATCATCATGGTAGGAGCATGGCAGCACCCAGGCAGGCATGGTGGAGGAGGAGCTGAGAGTTCTACATTTTCATTTGAAAGCAAATAGGAGAAGACTGGTTTCCAGGAGGTAAGAGGAGGGTCTTAAAGCCCCACACTCAAAGTGACACACCTACTCCAACAAGGCCACACCTAATAGTGCCACTCCCTGAGTCAAGCATATTCAAACCACCACAACCACCATCCCTTCCTCTTACATTCATCTGAACACCAAAGGGTAACAAACAGTTGCCACTCTCCAATAGTCCTGTCTTGTGGTTTATTTTTGTTTTGTTTTGTTTTAATCTGGTCCACCCAATCTTTTTTCTTGGATTTTATGCCTACCTGGTTCTCTTAGGGTTTGAATTTTCCACATTGGATGTAGGGCAGATGTTCTCACATTGGAGAGGGCACTCTTCCCAAGGTCCTTCAACTCTATAAGCACCCACATCACCAAGGTTGGGGTAAAGGGCTTCTCTTCTTACAGCACAAATGGAGGTTCCTCCTTTGAGCTCTTGGCTCATATAAGAGGCAGGGACCATGAGCCTGGATGGTTCACAAGTTCCCAGCTGGCCAATAGCACTTGTTCAGCAAGTCTTCACAGACCTGAGATATCAGCGTTCCCTGGAGAAGGGGGAGTGGAGGTGGGGTATGTATCACCTCCAGTATTCCTAGCACCTTGGCTTCCAGATACCTGGAACTTTTAGAAAATTCCATTTCTAGAGCTCTAGCCCAAGAGAACTTGATCCAAATCTCTGGGTTAGGAGCCAGGGTGAGGATTCTGAGAAATCCATCTTGGACATGTTTAAATATAGACAGGCCTAAGCTAATGCTTTCTCTCAGCTTCGATAAACCCTTAGTCTACAGGGACAAGGAAGAATACTATGTGTGAAGAATACTTCATGGAGCTGGTCTCATTTCTGCCCCTGCAAAATAGAACTGACTGGGGAAGGAAGGGCCTTGTGTCCCAGCTCTCCAGTCTAGACGTGAGCGTGAACATTTCATCAAGTTCTGGCCTTTAAATGTCTCCTTTCCATCTAGTTTTCTAACTCTCCAAATAAAGATGTTCCCATCCAGTATTCTCTCTCTCCTCTCTCTCCTCTTCTCTCTCTCTCTCTCTCTCTCTCTCTCTCTCTCTCTCTCTCTGCGTGTGTGTGTGTGTGTATGTCTGTTTCTCTGCCTCTCTCTGTGTGTCTCTGTCTCCCTCCTCCCTCTTCCTCTTCCCCTCTCCCGCCCCCTCCCTCTCTGTCTTTCTGTCCACTCTAACACTATCTCCCATAATATGTGTGAAGCTTGAGTCAGTTTTGTATCTGAGATGTTTAGAACAGGTATATCGCAGACACAAGATGCTACCTTCTAAGAGTACGCATTACAACAGCATCCTCAGTGATGTGCTGGCAGTGAAAGTGAGGCCTCAGGAATGAATGGGCATGTGCCTAAGGAAAATTCTGCAATGGCGATTCACCCTAAGCAGTGATTGTAAGGGAAAGTGGGTAGCTTCCATGAAAAGATTTGGGAATGTCGACACAGTGGCATACACCTGCTATCTCAGCTACTCGTGTGAGGCTGGAGAAATCGCTCAGTAGCCAAAAGCACTGGCTGCTCTTGCAGAGGACCCAGGTTCTATCTCCAGTGCCCACAGGGCCACTCATACCCCTCTGTAACTCTGGTATTGGCATTGGTGTTACAGCTAGCACCGCTGTCAGTTGTGGCGTTGGCGTTTGTGGCAGTTTGAATGAGATGCCTCCTGTTGGCGCTGGCATTTGAACGCTTAGTCTGTGATTCAGGAGGTCTAGAGATGCAGCCTTGCTGGGAGAAGTATGTTACTGGAGGCAGGGCTTGAGGTATCAAAGCTCCAGGTCATTTCCAGGTCTCTCCTTCCTGCTTGGAGTTTAAGATGTGAGCTCTTAACCACCACTCCCACTCCGCCCCACCCTGTCCCCCCCGCCACGCCCCCTCCCACTCCCACTCCTCCTCCTCTCCACAGGCCCCCACTGGCTTCCTCCACTACCTGCTGGTACTGCTGTCTGCTGCCACACTCCCCACCGTGATGGCCACTGATTTTCATCCCTCTGGAACTGTAATTCCAAATAAGCCCTTCCTCATGTAAATTGCCTTAGCCTTGGTGTTTTATATCAGCAAGAGTAAAGGAACTAAGACAGCATCCTTCCCAATGATCCTGTTGCTTTCCCCCACCATGTCCTGTCGGTGCTGCTGTAGTCACATGACCCTGAGCCTGAGAAGCATAGTCACTATGTTTTCATCATATGATCCCTTAACAACAGACGCTTTGCCCCAATGAATTGGGACTGATGGAGCTCCTGGTCTTACCCACGTATCAAGGATCCCAGTGTCAATAGGCTGGCATGCTGTTCGCCCATAGCCAGGTAATCACACGGGCCCCAGTAGCAATAAGCTATCTAGAGAGTATGCCTCAGGACTGGAGAGATGACTCAATGGTTAAGAGCCTGGCTGCTCTTCTAAAGGACCCAGGTTCAATTCCCAGCACCAATGACTCACAACCATCTGTAAGACCAGTTCCAGGGGATCCAACACCCTCTTCTGACTTTTAAGGACAATGTATGCACGTGATTCACAGACACATATGCAGGCAAACCACCCACACACGTAAAATAAAAATAAATCTTAAATAAATAAATGTATGCACCTCCTAGTTGGCCAGTCTGGAAGAGTAGTACTTCAGAGGCAGATCCAGGGCAGCCTGGAAACTGTTGCTTGCTAAGCACCCCGACTCCAGGCGAAGTTAATTGGGAGGGTCTGAGGCTCACCCTCGGGTGCTGATCCCGACTGAGCCTCTGTCTCGGGTGTCAGGGTTGATCCCAGCCTCTTCCCTAATAGCTGTCTCTAGAGAATGGTTAAGTATGCACCAGCGGTTGGCTGTGGCTTATTGCGCTGTGAAATGCAATCATAAAATATGCAGCACAAGATATTGTTTGCCTTCTGTGTAAACAATCCAAGCTTTAAATTATTGAACCTAAAGATGAGATGGAGAACCATCCCAGCAGTTAATCTTGTCCTCTTACCATCCTGTCAGAGCATCAGAGATTTGATTTGTGTTCCCAGCTAATTCTTGGTGCATATTTAAAAGAGAGAGGAGTTTTTTAAAGCCTTGTTCTCTTTTTAAAAAATACCAAACAGACAGTCAGATAACAATTACAGGGCTGGTAGGTGGGTGGGAAAGCAGAGGAACTGTCTGCTCACTTTCAGGTCACTGGGAATAAAGGTACAGAACTCTCCTTTAATGTCCACATAAGTCTGTGGTACGGGATGCCTCCAAAGCCCTACAGCAGTTTTAAGTACTCATTAGGAAGATGGCAGGCAAGCCTGTATGTTGGAAGGTGTTTACCTAATAGTGAGCACTTGATATGCACAGATCTGCCTCCAACCATGGATAACCAAAGCACCCTCCTATAAGAAGCCTGATTGCCTCCAATCTAGTAAACTAGAGAGCTAATTTCTTTTTAATATCCCCAGCTCTTAAATAGGAACCAGGCACCGTGACGTATGGCTATCATCCCAATACTCCAGAAACGAAGGCAGGAGGATCAGAGGTTTAACTTTATCCTTGGCTGCATAGCAAGTTTGAAACCAGTGTAAGATCCCTAAGACCCCACCTCAAACAACAGCGATGGCATAATTCTTAATAGGGTACTTCATCCTAAAAGGCCAGCTTGTACACAGTGTAAATGGGCGAGGAAGTCAGGGAGACCCTGTCTGTCTGGGACTTGAGACCTCAGCGAATACACAACACAGCTGGATAGAGATACTTTGCAAATGTACCTCTTGCATCAGGAGACATGGGGCAGGCCAGCAAGGCCAAATCCAAGATCTCCATCTTTGCTAAAGAAGCAAACATGCTTAAAGTTGTGGGATGTTAGGAGCAGACCATCTGGAAAGTCATAAACAGCCAAGAAGGCTGAGTGCTGCCATTTCCCATTTCATTTGTCCAGAAGCTGGAGACAAGGGTGACTTTCTCCTCTAGAGAGAATGAATGAATGAATGAATGAAGCTTAGAGTTGACTTCTAGAACATCCTATCTTATCAGGTGAGGTTTGCTACCAGCTATCTTTATTTTTACTAATCTGACTCATCTTAATTCACTTTTTTTTTTTTTTTTGAGACAGGCTCTGAGATGCCCTTGCTGCTTCTGCCTCCTGAGTACCACCTCTTAAAGTCATATGCCACCATGCCTGGCTTGTTTTGCTTAACTCTTAAACTTCTAAGAAGCTCTTCTAAATTTCCAACCCTGGACCTGGCAGCTAGAGTCTGAACTTTCATTTCTTAACACAGAATACTATACTTTCATTACTTCAGCTAAGGTTTTGCTAATTAAAATAGCCCCTGGGCACTTTCAGCGTAAATCCCATTGGTCCTCCCGTCTCCTCCTGTGGAGTAGGTTGAATAAAGACCTGAGGACTCATTCTTGGGTCTCTCCTTCTCTGTGGATTTGGTGCAGTGTTCAGTGACAATTTCCCACACAAGAGCCTATGTGTAAGCATGCACACATGTACGTGTACACAGGTGTATACAGATGTGGGCGCATGCGTGTGGAAGCCAAAGGCTAGTGCTGACTGCCTTTCCTCAGGAGGTTTCCACCTTGTCCCTCAATACAGCGTCTCTCATCTTTATCCGGAACTTGCTAATTCAGTGAGTCTGGAAAGCACCAGCCATTCACCTGTCTCTACCTACCCAGAACCGAGATTACAAACATTGCTCACTGTGCTCAGCTTTTAAAACATGGATTCTGGCCATGAATTCGAGTCCCCATACTAACAAGGCAAGCCGCCTTGTCTTGGTTTCTCATAGAGCCATCTCCTCAGGCTCCTCTGTGTGTTGTTTTAGGTTCTGTGCATGAATGTACAGAGAGTCACCTTTCTAATGAGAAAAATTCTCACCTTCAACAAAGGGTGTGTATAGAGTTGGTGGTGTTAAAAGAATGGGGATTTTCAAGGCCACTAAGCAGTTCTGTCTTGATGGTGGTATACGGAGAGCCTACAAACTTTCTAGAATTGGCTCCTCCCAGAGCATCCCATTTGACCAAGGTGTGGTGGGATGAGATGGTGGGATTGGCCCCTTTAACATCCTTCCAGTGAGACTCACACTTCCCAGAACCCCCTGTTGAGAGAGAGTACCCTCTGCCACATATGAGTTGAGGTACCTTAATCAAATGCATGTATACAAATCTGGACTTGGGTTCTCCCTCTGGACTTAGGCACCTGGGATCGCTGATGCAGACTGGAGCTGACGGATGTCACAGGTGGTTCCTCATCATTGTGTCACTTGTTGAATCCCACAGATCTGAGCTAAGACTAGGGCAGGTCTGCAGTGCTGCCTAAACATTTATTCCTGGAAGCTGGGGACCCAGCTTCGAGTCTATGATTTAGACACTTTAGCAATCCCAAAGGTCATTAATTCTCTGCAATAGACAGAGGAGCCCTTGAGAATTCCGCCTTGACCAATAGAAACCAGATTGAATTAAAGTTATACAAAACTCCCAAGAGGGTAACAGACTGCCCCGGTGCTGACAGACAGCAGTAAAGAAATCCAAACAGTTAGCCATGGATGGCTCTTGGGGGTTGGGTAACAATGTCAGAGGTGTCTGGGCATACATTCACCTGATTCTCAGTTTTACTGTTTTTTGAAATACTATATACAATTTTCAACAAGAGACTTGGGGACAATGTTTACCTAAGTCAGAGTTCTCTAAAGGAACAGAACCATCAGAATGAATATATCAAGAAGAATTCTCTAAAATGGATTATATATTATATGCTGAGAAGTTCTATAATGGTCATCTACATTCTAGAAAGGCTAAGAACCTAGTGGCTGCTCAGTTCATGAGACTGAGTACCTCCAAGTCCTAATCTGGTATAGAAGGTCTAGAGCAGTGGTTCTTAACCTATGGGTCATGACGCCTTTGGGTGTTGAACAACCCTTTCACAGGGGTCCCATATCAGATATTCCTAATTAAGAAGGTTGAGAACCACTGCTCTAGTGGATTCCTGGAGAGGTGCTGTTATGAAGAAGACCAAAGAAGGTGTGTTCTGATGTCAGCTGAAAAAACAGCAGCATTGAGCAAATGTAGGTGTCCCCAAAAGTGGGATACCGCTCTTTATATCTAGGCTGCTGCTGCTGGAAGGTGCTTCCCATTCTGGGGGTGGGTCATTGATACTCCAGGTAATCCTTCCTGGAAATGTCCTCACAGACCCACCCACAGGTCCCTCCCATAATTAATTCCAGATCCCTGTAAGTTGACAGTCAAAGTGAGCCATACCAACATCAGAGTGGAGTTTAGACATGTAGGACTACATCTTACATAGACATGGCCGCTGACTATCTTAGAACATTCCAGAAAGGTACTTTGACAGTGCCATGAATGAAGGTAGTTTTATATGAAGTTCGTGAAAGATGAGCAACGATTCTTATAATTAGGTTTCTGTTGCTGTGATAAACACCATGACCAACAGTAACTTGGGGAGGAAAGGGTTTATTTCACCTTACACCTTGTAGTCCATCATCCAGGAACACCAGAGCAGGAAACCTAGAGTCAGGAGCTGAAGCAGAGGCGTGGAGGGATGCTGTTCCCTGGCTTGCTCCCCATGGCTTACTCAGCCTGCTTTCTTCTAGCACCCAGGACCACCAGCCCAGAGTGGTACTGACTTCAGTAAGCTGGGTCTTCTCACATCAGTTATTAATCAAGGAAGTGCCACACATCTATAAACACAGACCAGTTTGAGGCAGGTGACTAACAGTTGAGGTTCATTCTTCCCAGGTAATTCTGGGTTGGTGCCAAGTTGACAGTTGAAGCTCACTCTGATGACAACCTAGTCACCAAAATTCATAACAGGGCAGAAGAAGTTGAGATGTGAATACTGCCCCCTCCCCCACGCCTGTCATTTATTCACCATAAAAAATGTATATAGACTCATGGTAAAGTAGATATTCCTTGTCCTGGGAGTCTGTCCTCTCCCCCCTCCCTTCGCCTTTCAGCCACTTCCATCCAGTCAATATTTATTTAATGGTGGAGATTCAGGTCTTTGTGTTGTCTGTCATTGAACAACCCAGCCACGATGATGCTTAGGCTGGGCTCTTCCAGTGCACTGTCACCTGGAGCCATCCTAATAGAGGGTTGTCTGTCCAGCTCTGTGTTTCAATACGATGGACAGCCAGTGGGTAGTGTTTTGCCGGAGCAAACCTCCGAGCTGTAAGTATTGCCTGCAGACACTTCCCGATGATGATTACGGTAATACTCTGTAATTGAATCCCCCTTGTCAACTTAATGGACTGGAAGGAATTTTAGTGCTCAAAGAACTGTGATCAGGTGCTCTATGCTTGATTAAAATGGCTAGGACTTGAAAAGTGGCAAATTCAGAGAAGGAGCCTTGTAAACCAGCTCCTGAGATGATGTTTGATTACCAGATGTGAGTGGGAGGATATAAATGGACTGTTGAATTTAAGTTCTTTTGGTAGCAGAATGGAAACTTCAATGGGTTTTGAAATTTAAGAGGATCCCACAGTGTTCAGACAGCCATCAACAGCTTTTCCAAGAATGCCCTTGTGTTTCAGAGTATACAGCAGTTACACAGCTCAGTAAGGATGAGAAAAGACAGGTTCATACGTGTTAGTGAAATTTGGCTCTGGGATGCTCAGAGTGTAGACTCACTTGAAGAGCCCTGCCACGTTTACCAATGGAAAAATGCAGACCTCCACCGTGGTCCATTCCCACGATGGAGTACCATACAGCAGTGATTGCTGATGATGCACAACTGCATGTGGCAATGTCTTGTGTTAAGTGTAAAGAGTCAGACACAGGAGTGTGCAGTGTTAATTTATGTAAGAAGCCAGAGCAGGCAAAACTCACTTTGCTGAGGCAAAACTCACTTTGCTGAGAACACAGAATCTCTCTTGCTAGGCTGGGGTGGAGAAGCAGGGTGGGATCCTTAGAGATGCTGTCAAAGTGGTAGTTTTGTTGTCTATATTAGTGAGTTCCTTTACTGTTGCTGGGATTTAAAGAAAAAACAAACAATTATGACAGGGAGGGTTTAATTCCCACAGAGGTCACGGATACAGTCTATCCTGGTAGCAGGAGCGTGAGGCAGCTGGTTACATTGTATCCACAATCAGGAAGCAGAGAGAGATGGATGCTGGTGCTCTGCTCACTGTCTCCTTTTTATTTAGTCTGTTACCCTTCAGCCCGTGGAGTGATGCTGCCAACACTCAGGATGGGTCTTTGAAAACCTTCTCATAGGCACACTCAGAGATTTATCTTCTAGGCAATTCTAAATCAAGTTTGATGATTAATATTGATCATCAGACTCCTTCGTTACGTACCAGGAATCTGAGCGAGGACAGAAGCAGGAAAGCAGGCATTGCCTGGCATGATTGTTCTTGGTAGCAGCATTAATTTGAAAATAAAGGGTGCCTGAGGGGGAGCATGTTGAGATGAGCAATGCACCAGGAATTGCCTGATTGTGTAAACTATGTCTCCTTCCTCATATGTTATGAGGATAAGAGAGCACATGGCCATGTGGGTTGTGACTTCTCCTGGCCTGAAGGAGCTCTTTTTAAATGGAGATAATGCATACTTTATCCTCTTACTAGATGAGCCATTGAAACAACCCTTGAGTGGTTCAATAGCAGGTTTTTTGTTTTTTTTTTTTTACTGAAAAATGTATAATGTGACATTACTTGAAGCCACACCCATGAAGCCTTACTCATGGGACTCCCAGAACATGGGCTGAACAAGGACAGCCACAGCAGCCATGCTAACATGAATGAGGGAGAGCTCTAAAACCCTCAACCCGGGCTGGAGAGATGGCTCAGTGGCTGAGAGAACTGGCTGTTCTTTCAGAGGTCCTGAGTTCAGTTCCCAGCAACCACATGGTGGCTCGAAACCATCTGTAATGAAATCTGGAGCCCTCTTCTGGCCTGCAAGTGTACAAGTAGGCAAAACACTGTATACATAATAAATCTTTTTAAAAAAACAAAACAAAACCTCAACCTTATGCAAAGAGCTACAAGCCACTAATGCATGCTGAAGAACTAGTCTTCCCCAGAGAAGAGCACACCAACTGGTTATTTAGTACCAAATAGTTAGCCCTGAGAAAAAATATATATAAGTAATATTATGCAGACTGAGTAGGTTATAATTAGGAATTATATATATATATATATATATATATATATATATATATATATATGCATATAAGAGCAGTTAATGTAAAAAGAGGCCATGAATTTGAAAAAGGGCAAGGAGGGGTCTATGGACGGTTTGGAGGGAGGGAAGGGAAAATGAAATGTGATTTTATTATCATCTCACTAATAAAAGAAAAAGTAAAAAAAATAATAATAAATCTAGGAATAAGAGGGAATGAACAGTGAATATATCCAGAAGCTTGGAGGATGCTCAAAAAAAAAAAAAAAAGACCTAGTTCTAGAAGGTCCCATTCCTCACAATCCCATTTCTGTCCCATTTAGAGTTAGGAACGTTTGGCTGTGCAGGAGAGAATAGCAGTTGCCAGGGATGAGGGACATGGGGCAGAAGGCAGGCAGCTTCCACTGTGAAAAGGAAGATGTAGAAACAGTACTGAAGGGTCTAGATACTGGTGATGGGCTTGCAGACCAACACTCCTCATGGTGCATTCATGCATACCTATATGCATAACACACAGAGACATGCGTGCATGTGTGCATGCACATACACACATACAAACACCTGGACACATGCCAGCATGCACATCCATATATGCACACATGAATGAGCAAAGTGAATGCACACATACACTGACATGCAGGCACACCCATACATGCACATGGATAAAGCTAGAGGAGTCTGGGTGGGCCTGTGCTGGACTCGCATCTACCTTCTTTCTGGGACTCAGCACTGTGGAGAGGTACCATGTTGCATCAAGGTAGCCCAGCCAAAGCTGGAAAGATTGTGCTGTGACAACCACAAAGGAAATGGCAATCATCTCTGTGGACGTTCCGAAGAGAAGTCTTAATTATCAATAGGATGACAGTGGAGGCTTCATTGACAGACCTGCTAAAGCCATTTCCTGTAGGAAATTAGTTGTTTCTTGGAAAATGTGTTGGCCCAGTGATCCTAGAGATAATTAGTTTGTTCCTTGTTTTTAAATTTTTTTTTTTAAATGCACCTTGTAGGGGCTGGAGAGATGGTTCAGTGGTTAAGCGTACTGGCTACTCTTCCAGAGGACCTGGGTTCAATTCCCAGCACCTGCATGACAGCTCACAACTGTCTGTAATTAAAAAAAAACAAACAAACAAAAAAACACCTTACTCCTCAAAGTCTGATGTAAATGACATATTGTTATCATATCCTCTTAGGTCCAGATTGCAAAGATTATAAAGTGCATTTTGATTACATTTAAAGAAATGCCTTCCGAATGTTTTTGTATACTTAATGAAAGATCTCTTTTAGAATCTTTTTTTTTTAATTACATTCATTTATTCCGTGTGCGAATGCCACAGTGCACCTATGGAGATTAGAGGACACCTTTTAGGAGTTGATTCTCTCCTTCTACATGCTAGTCTTGGAGATCAAATTCATGTTATCAGGCCTGGCACCTAAGTGTGTATCCATAAGGACTGTTACTCACGGAGCCATCTCACTGGCCCCGAGTTTTGTTTTATTTTAAAATCACTTTGTATTGGTGACTTTTCTCATGGATATGATTTAATACAAAACAAATAAACAAACAAAACTTCTATATTCTTGGAGAATTCCATGCTTGTATATACATAATTATGTAAACTCCCTATTCCCTCCAACTCTCTCTAGATTCCTAGAAACACCACTTCCCTCAGTGTTTTCTTTTTTCTGTCCCTAATGTGTGCAAACTGTCAAGCTTGCTACCCACGTGTCTGATTCTGTGATTGTATGTGTGTTTATGCATATATGTGTGTACTTCTCTTTGTGTGTATTTATGTGTGTGTGTATGTGTGTGTGTGTGTGTGTGTGTGTGTGTGTGCACGCATGCACCGTAGTTAAGAGCAGAAATATAGACATACAGTCTTGGGCTCCACAGTCCAGTAAGGTGGACAGACTAGTATTTAGAAGTGAGAACTTATGTGGAATGAAAGCCATCCCTGGAAGACACATTTCCATGGTTTATCACCATCATTAGCATCATTAAAAAGGAATCCAGGGGTGGAATTAAAGAGTATTCTCAGGGGAACCATCTGATCTCCTTATGGCCTCCCCAGGCTTGTGGTGATGGAGATAACCCTTCGAACACGTGTATCTGATGTTCTCCTGTCTCCAGAGCTGTGTCAGACATTGGTTTTAAAAATGTATCCCACCAAGCCAGCCATTTATGTGTGACTGTATATTTCAGTGGCTTGTGTCCCCACAGAAAAAGAACAGCAAGCTATTATGGTGCTCGTGGCCACATTTTACAACAACCACCCTCCTCTGCCCCAGCTTGACAGCCTCTCTCAGTAGTAAATGGAGCCCTGCAAGTAGCTGGGTGGAAAGTGGACGTGGCATGCAACCATCTAAAGCCAGCCAGAGACTGAGGCCAGAGTTGTCTTAGGGCAGGCAGCCTTAAAATGTGGGGTTGGTGAAGCAGGCTGAGATCCCCATACTTTAATTTCCTATTGTAGCCAAAGTGAGTTTTGAAATGATCTGTCTCAGGATCCCTACAAAATCTTTTGATTAGCTCCCTGAGAAACTTACTCACAGCGATGCGGAACTTTAAATGGACTTGAGCATCGGGATATAGTCTCTCCACAGCCTTCAATTAGTTTGGATGAGGGCTGGGTGGGAGTTGTTTCCCAGCAGCTGCGAAGTCAGAAGGGACACAGTAGGTATGGTGAGCCTCAAAGGCTGGGCCCAGGCATGTTCTCACCCTGACAACATCCACATCTTTTACATGTTTTAAATGAGGTTCTCCTTGGAGACACGTGGCCCTAATGGTTCCCGAGTGTATCTTGAAGTTTCACTTAGAATGTTTCCATGAGGCTTTAAAGCAGGCCGTAGCCATTCAGTATTGTTTAGGGGATGGCACAATCCTCAGGCGTGTGTCCATTGCATCAGCATGGACTAAGAAGATTACAAAATAATGATACGTTGACTTTGATAAAAATTACTGCAGAGAAGGGGCTGGGAGATGGCTCAATGGTTAAATCACTCGCCATGCAAACATGAGGACCCGAATGTGGATTCCCCCAAAAACATGTGAATGCAAGGTGGGTGTGGCGGCCTACCTATAGTTTCAAATTCAGAAGGCAGAGACAGGGGATCCCCAGAACAGCAGCCTAGCAAGACTAGCCATCTTGGTGAGATCTGGGTGTGATTGAAAGATCCTGTTTGTCTTCGAGTTTCTGTTGCTGCAAAGAAACACCATGCCCCAAAAGCAAGTTGGGGAGGAAAGGTTAATTTGGAGGCTTATACTCCTAGATCATAGTTCATCCATGGAAGAAGTCAGGACAGGAACTTAAGAGCAGTGGAACCTGGAGGCAGGAGCTGATGCAGAGGCCATGGAGATGTACTGCTTACTGTCTTCTTTCCCTGGCATGCTCAGCCTGCCTTCATGTAGAACTCAGGACCACCACCAGCCCAGGGATGGCACCACCCACAGTGGGCTGGGCTCTACCCCCCGGATCACTAATTAAGAAAATACCCTACAGCTTGGTCTCATGGAGTCATTTTTTTTTTTCTTCCGAGGCTCTGATGACTTTAGCTTATGTTGACACACAAAACCAACTAATACAATTCAGCCCTTCATGCTTTCAAAACCAGTACCACCTGGGTGACTCATACATTACCAAGTCCAGCTGCAGCACAAGGTACAAGGGTGGTTGTCTCTGGGACGCAGTTTCCTCTCAAGAAACACTTTGCCAGAAGATTTCATCTCAGGGATGCTGGTTTCTTATTAATCACTGCTAATTTCGTAGCTCCAACCAACCAGCATCAATCGTCCCAGTCGTGCAAAGGTTTTGCTTTAGTAGTTCTGTTATCTTGTTAATCACAGCTGATACTTCAGTCCCAGCTAACCAGAACCACAGAATCGTAAATTGGAACAACAAGCAGCCCTGAGAGAGTCTTTAATTTTCCCTGTGAAATTTCACAAGCCAGGCCTCCATCTTCTGCACTGGTCTTAAACATTCTTTTCCTCCAAGCTCCTACAGAAAAACCCACCAAGGTCTCAACACTCAATGGTTCTTCTAGCCCTAAGTTCCAAAGTCCTTCCTCAATCCTCCCCAAAATATATGGTCAGGTCTGTCACAGCGATACCCCACTACACTGGTGAAAGATAGGACAAGGCTGATTCCCAACACCAAGTTCAGACCTTCACCTGCATGTGCCCACACATACCTATGTGCGCTGTTCATGTGAGCACAGACACACAGACACATACCCCTCACAATGTGCATACACATAAGTGGATGCTACACACATACACACACACACACACACACACACACACACACAAAGGAAAAAATAAACTACAAATAGCATTTCTTATCTTGTGTCTTAGTTTATTCCAAGATGCCTTAATGGGTTTTAATTACCACGTTTAGCCTGAGAAAATAAGAGCAACTCATTAAAGGAGGTCACATGAAAAGAGTAATAGGGATATGAAAAGGAAAAAGAAATCACAAGTGAGCTTCATAGGAGGAATTCAGCTCATGTAGTTCTGTGCAGTTGTGGACTGTAGACAACGACTGCATCCTCTTGTGTACCAGACAAAATCACACCATGATAAAACCACACCACAATTCAGTGGCCATGAGAAGAATCCAAACCAGTTACCAGACAGCCACACAATAGAACTGGGGAGGTCCCTTTGTCTGTGTGCCTGGACAGAGGATGGTTTTCTTTTACCATTGCTGGTTTTTCCTCCACGGGTGTGTGTTCTTATCTGTCTTGTTTTTGTTATTTTTTTTTTAATCAAGTTGGTACAAAATGGAGTTTTCTGAGAACTCAGTTTAAAAGAATACCTCCATCAGACTGGCCTGTTGGAGAGTCCATGGGGCATTTTAGTGATGAATTATTGATGTGGGAGAGCCTAGTCCTCTGTGGGTGGTGTTACCCTCTGGTCTGGAGGACCTAGATTGTATGAGCACACTATCTAGAGCAAGCCAGTAAGCAATTATCCCTCATGGCTTACACAACAGTCTCGGCCTCCAGGTTCCAAGACAAAAATCTCTTCTTAAATATCCAGGTGTCAAATACACTGGGACCTGATTAAAAGGTAAACCAAGTCATAATAAATATTTCAAGTCTTTATCCATAAGGAAAGCCTCAATCCAGCTCATGCTTTAATGCCATGGAAATCCTCATCAGCCTCACCTTGTCGGACTGTTGAGTCCCGAAGCTGTGTTTGTTCACAGTTCTGCTGTCCGGCTCATGCATTCTTAACCCTATAGCCAGCCATGGATGAGGGACTGTACAGAGAAACATGGGGGCCGGGAGGACTTTATAGGACATACAGGAAAGTAAAGGAAGTGTGTGATTGGATGGGAAGATGTTTGACTGCTTAATTATCCAGTTGCCTGTGTTGGTCTAGCGTGTTGAACATCCCAAATTACTATCATCCTTCTGTTTATAGTTTCTGTCTCCATGGGTGATAGCTCAGCTCTTCCTTAAGACGTCATCGCAAGAAATAGTCAACTTTTGTTCATGTTTACAAATTGTTCCAGTTTACTTTTCTGCTACTGTGATAAACATCACAACTAAAAGTGAGTTGGGGAGGAAAAGGTTAATTTGGCTTAACCTTTCCAGGTCACGGTCCATCAATGAGGGGAGTCAGGAAGGAACTCAAGCACAGATCACAGAGGAATGCTGCTTACCGGCTCACTCACAGTCTCATGCTCAGCCAGCTTTCTTATATAGCACAGGACCTAGGGAATAGTGCCGCCCACAGTGGCCTGGCCCTCCCACATCAATCACCAATCAAGACAGTCTCTTATAGAATTGTTGACAGGTCAGTCTAACTGAGGCAATTCTTCAGGGTTAGATCTTCTCAGGTGACTCTAGTTTGTATCAATGAAAATAATCCAAGACATAACTCAAATGAGATTGAAGTCACTTAGAAGGCACAGGTGGTTTCATCTACTTGGGGAATCTTTGATGCCTAGTCTCTGTTTTAATTTGGCTATAAGTGACTCTT
Source organism: Mastomys natalensis (assembly GCA_021653895.1). Taxonomy (NCBI): domain Eukaryota; kingdom Metazoa; phylum Chordata; class Mammalia; order Rodentia; family Muridae; genus Mastomys; species Mastomys natalensis. The sequence continues at coordinate 1,070,514 of JAJTUV010000463.1, forward strand.
GCCTCTCAACTACATCCTCTGTGAATCCTTAAGTATGTCCATCTCCAAATGCTTGAAATTTGAGGCACTCAGAGTGATATGAATCTGGGGGACACAGTCTGGATCTAATACCTTTTCAAATTCCCCTTTCCTCTAGGAACCTCAGTGAAGAGGCCCATGATTATCTCTAGATTGCAAACCCCCAGTTTTCCACTGTCTCCCACCAAGTATCTGTACCCTGTGTCAGTTTAAATCATGAGTGCTGATAGGATCCCCCTGGAGTGTTGTAAAGACAATTGTTACCAAGAGTGCGCAGCAGATCAGTTTAAAATCAGACTCTCCCGAGCTCTGAAGACCTGGAGTGACTATGGCATGTGAGTGAGCTGAGGATCTTGCTTTAAACAGAGGCACCATGTGAACAGAGGCAGCTGCTCTGAGGAGGAGGTGATGGCTGCACCCATTCTCTTGTCTGTGTCTAAATGTTAGGAGGGAGGTCAGAAATCAGAGGCACACAGGAAGAAGTCAATCTTTAGGTTCCCCCCAGTTCCCCACGAGCACCAAATGAAGCTAACTTGGAGCTTGATATGCAGTTTAAAATATAAACTATCACCCTCAAAGTCCAGACCTACCTTCACAAATACGGGACCTGAAATACTTGGCACACTGATGTCATTTAATTAATGCCACTGGTGAAGGGTGGCCTTATACAGATGTGAATGTCACCATTGTGCACTTTACGTGGGTGTTGGCAGTGACTATGTAAACGAAGCCCCTAGAGTCCAATGTACTCTCTGCACACCAGATGCCCGGGATGCCTGGAATCTGGGTGCCTGGGGAGAATTTTAAGCTAGTAGGCCAGAACTTGTGGTGTTATTCAAGTGACTGTCCTTTACTTGAACAGGGCAATGGGCTCAAATGACCTGTTTGCCAGATATCTCTCCTCCTTTATCTAATGGAGTATCCATTGTTTCATACTAGTGGTTTTCTGCTGCTCAAAGTCAGCTGTTCTCCATTGTGGCTTTACAGTGGACTCAAGAAGGATACTTCGAACAGTGAATTCATGGCCGTCATACATCTCAGACTAAATAACTAACTTAGCATCTCTAGAGACAAGATACTCCCCTATATATTGTGTTGGTGTTACCACACTGTACAGCTGGCCTTCTGAGGTGTCTGCGGTATAGACACAAGCCCATATGTTCATCATAAGCCGAAATACTTTATGGTTTGGTTGTTTGTAAACTGTTCCATATTTACTGATTGCTGAGCTGAATAATTGATTGAGTTATTATAAGGTTGAGCATAATATATATGATGTTGATTAATCTCCTCTTTTACATAACATGGCAAATTGCTGCTGAGCTTGTTGCAGCAGATATGACAGGACCACAGCACAGCCCACACTCCTGGGCAGAACATGTTGACTGGGATTTAGATCATTGAAGAAGTTCCTCTGGTCCACCAGCAAGGACCTGGCTCAGCAAATTGCTTAGAATGGTTTCTTTTACTAGCTCCTGAAGTAGGCTCTTTGTCCCATTTCAAAGGACCCATATAGCCCTTCGTGGAGTTCCTGCCAGTGTAGAGCCACCCACTGGCTTTACCTAATGATGACAGTCAGGATTGTATTTAGAGTCACACCTATGGTCCAGGATTATCTCATCTCAAGACCTTCACTTTATGGCGAAGTCCCTTTTGCCATATAAGGTGGAGGCGACAGACTGTGGATCAGGACATAGGCAACTTGGGGAGTCATCATTCAACTGCCTCTCTGATTCTTGATTGAGAGAAGTAGTGGAGAGGTGACCACTTCAGGGAGGAGGCTGGATTTACATTGTGTCCGTTTGGCTTGAAATCTGATGTCCCTAAGAGTGTGGTCTCCCCGAGAGCTCATTTGGTACCATGGACATCAGCCACAGTACAGATGACAGGTAGCTTCTGCAGTTCTTGTCTGTGACCCACAGTTAGGAAGGAGGTCGGAATTCAAAGTCTCACACTGAGAAATTGATCTTTAGCCTTCCCTTGGCCGCTCACAGGCACTAAATGGAGCTTATGTCACATTTGATACTAGGTTTCAAATGCAAGCTATCACCACCAAAGACTTGGCTATAGCTTCATATACATATAACCCTAAAACCTTGGCTCAATGATCACATTTTATCATTGACAGGATGGCCTCCTACAGCTGTGCATGTTGCCATTGCAATTCAAGCAGGTACTGCACCAGAGAACGATGCCACCTCGAGTTCAATGTACCCTGTGCACATCATATCCTAAGGTCTGACAGCCACTCCAAACAGTCATGATGAAGGGACATTGCAGAGTGTCCCAATCTGGTCCTTCAGAGTTCTAGTTTCCTTTCCCTTCCTGATGCTATCATAAAATGAATGACCCAACAGAAACTAAATTAAAAGATAAAGAGTTTATTTCAGCTTATAATTGCAGGTTGCAGCCCATCCTTATGGGGAAGTCAAAGTACAAACTTCAAAAAGCTAGGCACATCACATCTGCAGTCAAGAGCAGAAAGTAATACACAGATGTTGATTTACTTGCTTACTAGTGCTCAGCTCCATTTCTCCACTCTTATACGTTAAGAACCCCAAGCCTAGGGAATGGGGCTGCCCACAGTGGGCTGGATCTTCCCACACTGATTAGCTTAATTAAGACAATTCCCCAAAGACACTGCCATAGGCCAATCCAGTGTAAACAGCTCCTCATTGAGTCATCTTCCCAGTGATTCTAGGTTGTATAAAGTTGATAATTAGAGCTAATGATCACAGGAGTTAAGTCTGGCACATCCTCATTAGTGCCATAAACAGGATTCGATACTGGGGACATTTTGTTTCAAAGTCCATTCTATCAACTACCACAGCAAGCAACACAAACTATAGATGTCAGAGATGGGCTGTGAGGCTGCAGAGAAACAAGAGGGGACTTATTCCTGTTTCCTTCTGCTGCTGCTGGAAATGAAGACATGTAACTTGCTGGATGAGATAAAGCAAACTGGCAAATCCCCATTCCCTGTGGCTTCATGCGATTTTAGCACATCACCCATCATATCTCAAACTGAAAAGGGGACGTTGACTTGAAGTTTATCTTTAATTATATTTAAATCACAAAGCTTAACTGAATGTATTGACATTTATACCAAGAAATTAATTGACATTCCATTAACCTCAACCAGCAAATTAATTCCTCAGCCTCGGACCTTAGGCACTAGAAGGCTGAAACACAATTATGTATTGATCATGGGTGGTGGCGTGACAGTCTCACATGGAAGTTTAAAGAAACAGAAACCTTTTTTGTAGGAGGAATTACCTATTTGAGTTAATTTTATTACAGGATAATAAAACATCAGAGCCTGTGAGCTCTGTCATTTGTCATGTCAGATGGGAGCTGAGAAAACCATTAGTAGATTTAGCACTGGTCATCGCTATCAATTAATAACCCCCTTTTGAATTTTCATGTGAACATAAGAGCTTTTTTAGTTCAGCAATTCAATTCTATGGCATGCTTAAAGAGATTGTGAATAGAGAATAATAATGTCTGCGGGTCTTTTATTTCAGTGTGGAATTCATACTGTAGATTGTATATCCGCCTCAGATATCAGGGATGTTTTGTCTATCAGGTGCAGGCACAACAGGCAAGCATACATGCATGTATGTTCCATGCATGTGCGCACGTGTGTGTGTGTTTGTGTGTGTGTGTATGTGTGTATGTGTATATGTGGGTACATGTGTTCATGTATTGTGTATGTGACACAAGTATATGTGTGCATGTGTGCACATGCATGTATATGTGTGGGGTGCATGTGTGCGTGACGTGTGTGTGTGTGTGTGTGCTGTGTGTGTGTGCGTGTGCGTGTGTGTGTGTGTGTGTGTGTGAAAGAGAGAGAGAGAGAGAGATATGCATCTTGACTTCCTGCTAAGGCTGTCCCACAGCCATGCTGAGCCCTTCCCATTTCCAAGCACCAAGACATTTGAATCCCTCTTCGTGTCTGTCATCCTTTGACCTGCCTGGTGGTTTCTGCTTAAATAAAGTGTAAAAAAAAAATCCTCCTTAGTTTATTTTTACTTAAAGAAATGTTTGTTGGAGTGGAGTCGAAGAAGCACAGAATCACCAGACACGGTAATAGAAATGGTTCTAATTATGATTTTGGGGTGGGAAATCTTATACTACATAGACGCATCAACTCCTGCTAGAAGGCTGGCAGAGTCTTCTCACAAAGTTAGCCCATCACAGACCCTTCTTCAAACCTCCCACAACTATGACCCAGAGATTCAGGAACTACGTGCATGTCATGGGCTTGCTGACATTTCTTGCCAATTCCACCTTACTCTGAGTTTGTAGTTCTTACCCAACTTGCACTCAACTGGCTCAAGTTTCCTCACAGATGCTGGGCATCCAAGGTACCTGTTTATACAGACGAGATGTGATCTCGAACAGTCTGTAGCCCTGGCAAGGATACTAATGTGTCTGTGGCATACAGATTGGATTTCTTTCTTTTTTGGGGGAGGAAAAAAAAACTCGCAACAAAAAGAGATGTATAAAAATAAAATATCTCTCTATCTCCAAGCAAATATGTTTAAGAAAATGTCACGAAGTGGAGATGAAAGATTTAGTGATATTTTCTCCCCCTGTTTGTCTGCTGGAGTGATTCCAGCTCAAGTGTAAAAACTTCTTTCCCATTGGGAGTGGAGGGGCTCCCCAAAGATGTCAAGGGCACTCACTGCTTTTAGATAGAATTTTGCCTTTTATAAACAGTCGATTTCCCATCCTCATCTCTACTCTCATCCCCCGCCCCTCTCTCTCCCACTTTGGAACATGGGAAAGCCTCCTTGAACTGTGAATAACAGGTGAAGTACACCATAAAAGATCAGATAAGTCAATTCAGGTAAAACAGAGGTAAAAAGGTAATTAAAATAGGAGCAAACGAGGTGAGATTAGGAATTTGCCTTTTAATAAATGAAACTTAAAACCTAAGAGGTAAGGTTATTTCTTCTCAAATACACTGATCATATAATTAGAATGTCTGGCTTATTCTTAAAGACCAATGTGAACTTTGCCTAAGTGCTCTCTGCAAAGAAAACTCCTTCTCTTTAGACCCATTCTGAATGAGTGGCTGTGCCCACTGGGTGAACTTTTCTTGGGTAGACATTAAAAAAATCTGTACACCCCAGATAGCACACCCTAAAATCACCACACTCCAGTCAGGCTGAAGTTTAATTGGAGTAACTCAGAGGAGTAAGGGTGGGGGATTAGTTACTGGAACATGGATGGGGGGTTACTTGCAGAAGCAGAAAGGAAGGGTTACTGACAGAAGCATGTGTGAACAGTTACTCACAGGAGCATGGTCAGCTTATGGACATCCACAACAGCAAATCAAAGCTCCCATCTGCCAGGAATAGCTGACTGGTTATGTAGTTTCTTATGTATGTGGGTCTACATGGGTCCTCCCTTGCATAACCAAATGTCAATGGCCCAAATCTTGTGTGGGTCTCCTGTAAGCAATCACAGAGGCTTCAAGAAGGCATGGACCATGTCCTATCCAGAAGACACCATCCCACCACAAACATCTCCGTCACATTTCCCCGGGGACTTCTGCTTCATACTTTGAGATGAAGACTTGGGTCACAAAGGATCAAACGTGTCAAACTTCATGTTGATCTTTACTTTTTAACTCTGCCACGTCCCCATTTGTTAGCCGTTTGATATACTGATCAAGTGATATAGGTGAGACCTCATCTAGAGACTTGACCCTGTCCTACATAAAGGCTGACTGTGTCTTTGCCCATCCTGTTTAACTGGGGTTTGCTGCTCCAGATGCAAGAGCAAGGCTTGCAGATGACAGATGTCTGAGGATCTCCCATTTAAGAAGGATATCTCACTTTAACACTCTGATTTGGGCAGAGATTTTTGTGGAATCCATAATTTATCTAAAAGAACGCCTCTCCTCTTCCTCCTCTTTCCTCCTCCTCCCCCTCCTCCTCTTCCTCCTGCTCTTTCCCTCTCCTCACCTTACTTCTCCCATCCTCCTCTCTCCCTCCTCCCACTCTCCTCTTCCTCCTCCCCTCCTCCCCCTCCTCTTATTCCTTATCCTCTGTTCCTCCCTTCCTCTTCTTCCTCCTCCTCCTTTCCTCCTCTCCTCTTCTTTTCCTCCTCCTCCTTCTCCCTCCCTCTCCCTCCATTCTTCTTCCTTCTCCACTTCCTCCTCCTCTTCTTTCTCCTCCTCCCCTTTCCACTGCAGCTCAGCGTACTGCTCTATTTCTGCTGAGGTCATTTTGTACTTTTTAGGAACTAACATAAATAAATAAGCTTGGTATATATGAATTCTTACCCTAACGGCAGCCTCTTATAAACTTCTATCATTCCACTTTACTTGTCATTCCAATCCAGAATAGCCTTGGGTCAACTCATATGTCCGAACTTTCTCATTAGCAGTGGGAGAAGTACTTGATTACTTCACATTCTCATATTCTCCTTAGAGAAGTAACTATGTAATGAAGTAAATGCCATTTTATTATTTTTAAAGGTTATTAATTCATCATTTTTTCCCTCATGATAAAGATCACAAATTGGCAAGCTTTTCCTGTAAGGGGTAAGACAGCAATATGCCGAGCTTTGTAGACCATGCATACTTTATGCTGTATAATCTGTTTTTTCAAAAATTAAGAATCTAGAGCTTAATTTTAGTTCAAAAAATGGTGTGTAAGTAAGCTTCAACTCACAGCTGCCTGCTGGGGTTGCTTTTAAAGACTTGAGAGAGCTTCCTACCAACCACTCAGCTGCACCTCCTGACCCTGTCAGTACCAGAATTCTTAAGGATTCCAACCATACCACAGAGGTTGGCTCAGTTGTCACTGCACTATCCTTCCCTGTTCTCTGCACACATACACATACAAGCTATGGCCTATGCAGTCCCCTCTCTTTGGAGTGCTCTCTCTAAAATCTCCCTACCTATGCTTTATAGAGACCTCAGCCCATGCTTGCTTTTTCCTTCAAGACTGCCCTGGACTTCCCTGACAATGCAAGGTTCTTGAGAGTATCTTCTTCCAGCAAGCCCTTCCGCTCTTCATCCAGTCTTACAGCTGTGGACCTCTGCTTGATAGGATGTTTTCCTCAATGTCCTCTTTCCACACAGGCTCAATGCCTGTAGATTCTACTTCCATGGTGAGCCCTTTGGGTTGGTGGAGGATGCGCCAAATGGAGGTCATTCTAATGAATACACAATCTACTGTGTCCAATCATGAACTGGCACAGAATGTATCCACATAGAATTTGGGTACCACACTACCTGATCATAGCCTTCCATGTATTACTCTAGAATCTAAGTCTCTACCACCCAGAACAATAACGAGCAAAGAAAGAGAATTCAAGAAATAATGTCAGTTGCCAAACTGACTGACTGGTGGTGAACTGAAAAGGACTTGGTAAAACATTTCCTATTGAGGCTGAAGCAAGTAAGCTCTCTCTCTCTCTCTCTCTCTCTCTCTCTCTCTCTCTCTCTCTCTCTTTCTCTCTCTCCTTTTCTTCCTCAGAATGACTCTGGTCACCAAAGAGTTCATGAGAAGACAAATTTATAGTGACCAAAAAAAAAAAAAAATCTCATTACAAAGTATATACATTAAAAGGGTTGTGTGTATTTTACTTCCTCATAAAAGGTCTTGTACTGAAAATGGTAATGAAGAAGCCAGGAAAAAAAAAAGTACTAGTGATGGAAAACTTTAATAGCTTGATAATGTCTGAGGAGAAACAATTTGCTTGAGTAATATCCTCATTTTAATCTTGAGAATGAGGACATGAGAGGAGAGACAAGAAAGGAGGACAGTGGTCCTTCCCATGTGGGGAGACATCTGGTCTCTCGTGTCTATGGCAGATGCAAATTTCCCAAATGCCACTGCATGCAAGGACCACACTACCATGGGAAGTCCTTCTAAAGTGGAGCTGAGCCTGAAGTGAGGCTCTCTATACTGTCACTGGTTCCATGCTGCTGTTTGGGCAGAGCATTCATTAATTGCCTTTGGTTTCTGTCCTAGTTTGTTTTCTATGCTGTCATAAAACATGGCCCAAAAGCCATCTGGAGGGAAAGTGTTTCCATTAGCCTACATCCCTGATCACAGTCAATCAATGAGGAAAAACAGGGCAGGAAACTGGGGGACAGGAACTGAAGCAGTGGCCATGGAGGAGTGCTTCTTACTGACTTGCTCCCCATGGCTTACTCCATGTGCATAGGGGATAGCGCCACCCACGTGGACTGTGCCATCTCACATTAGTCATCTATCAAGAAAATACACACTGGTTTGTCCAAAGGCCAATCTGCTGTGGGCATTTTCTCAATTGAGGTTCTTTCTTCCTGATGACCCCAGCTTGTTTCAAGTTGACAAAAACCTAGGACAATATCTCTTTATTTTGAAAATTCCTTCATTTTCCATAGAAGGGCCAATAAAATGAAGATTTATTAGTATCTGAATTCCAGAAGAAATTGTTTATGACACCCATTTGAGGTCTTCAGAGAAAAGACCCAGCCTAAGACTGTAACCCTTCCCACAAAGTGTAGCTGCCAGGAGAGGCCACATGGGGCGCTAGACTATGAGCATCACAACTTTGATTCCTCTAGAGGCAAGGACTGGGTCATCTAACTTCAGTCTCTGCTAAGTGGTGAGGTCTGAACGAATAACCCCTCATATACTTTCAGGTCTTTGCATATATGTCAATGGGGTCTAAAATCTCCAAGAGAATTAGACTAGTTACTTTTTCTCATTCCCGAGTTTATCCTGGCTTACTGTCTCAGTCCATCATGGAGGGGAAAACATGACTACTGTTCACATCTAAAACACTGGGGCCAGATGTAAATATCACCATGAAGGCCAGTCCTTCACCTCCGAAGCTTCCATAGCCTCTGTAGGCAGTGCCCCCTTCTAAAGATCAATTGATTCAAACACATTCAAACCTAACAGCACTGTCTGAGGAAAGTCAGACACATATCATTAGCTGTTAGAGCAGTTAGAATCCAGGGTTGAGGCATGGGGTGGTGAGTAGTGTTGTATATGGGAATGTGGATAGCTAAAGGATGGGGGAGTCTGTGCAGTCCTGTGAAACACCATTTCTAACCTAATAGCACCTGTCTTGCATTCAGTTGACTTGTAGAAAGTTTTGGAAATGGAGGGGGGTGTATTGGAAATACATCTCAAGGGTTTCCTAAGACAAGAACTACTCATATCCTTGACCAGCCCCCAATCCTCACCCCACCCCTCCACCTCTGCTTTACTTTTGTTTTCTAAAAGTTCACCATTTAGACTTTAGAGGACCATCTGGAGGAGCCTATTTGGGAGTGAAATTTCACTCTCTGTCTCCCCCACCACTTCACCATGCTACCGCAGCACTCACACACACCCTGAAAGCCAGTCGCCATGTGGGTGGCTGCAGAGTAAAAGCTGGATCACTAAAGTGCTTCTGGCCATACCGTAATAGAGTGGTTTCTAATCCATAAGACCAAGAAAAACAAATACAGGTGTTATTAAGATGTGATGACTGGTGTTCTGAAAACAAGTTGTCAGCTTGACACACCTAGAGTCACCTGGGAGAAGGAGTCATAAACTGAGGAATGATTTTGATCTGATCGGGGTTTGGCCATGACTGAGAAACTGTGTTGATTGGTTATCAATATGGAATAGCCCAGTTCTCTAGGGAGGCACCCTCCCTAAGCAAATGGTCCTGGGCTGTATATATTACTAGCTGAACATATTCACATAGAGCAAGCCAGCAACAAGCATTTCTCCATGGTCTTTGCTTCGATTCCTATTTGAGTTCTTGCCATGGCTTCCCTCAATGATAGACCTTGACCTTGAATTGTAAGCTAAATCAACCCTTTCTTCCCTATTCTTGCTGGTTTTGTGTGTCAACCTTGACTCAAGCTAGAGTCACTAGAGAGACAGGAGCCCCAGTTGAGGAAAATCTTCCATGAGATCCTGCTGTAAGGTATATTCTCAATTAGTGATCAGTGGAAGAGGGCCCAGACCATGGTGGGTGGTGCCATCCCTGGGTTGGTGATCCTGGATTCTATAAGAAAGCAGGTTGATCAAACCTTAGGAAGCAAGCAAGTAAGCAGGCACCCCTCCATGGCCTCTGCATCAGCTCCTGCCTCCAGGTTCCCGCTCTGTTTGAGTTCCTGACTTCCTTTGGTGATGAACAGCATTGTGGAAGTGCAAGCCAAATAAACCCTTTCCTCCACCAACTTGCTTTTTGGCCATGGTGCTTTGTCACAGCAATAGAAACCCTGACTAAGACACTTCCCAAGTTGCTCTTGTTCAAAGTGTTCCATGGAACTGGAAGACTTAGCATCCTAGTTCTCAGCTATTAATCTTGCTCCCACCCAAGGGTCATTGTGTGTATGGTGTTTTATCTTTCCCAGTGCCACACATGGTAAAGCATTCACGGCTAACGCTCTAGTTTTCATGCCTCTGCTTTGATTTACTGACACATTACAGGACTTAGAGAGTTGGAAGAGAACCCTAAAGGCAAAGTTGATTTCAAAGTATCTTTCTATTGCTCTCTGCTGTGGCTCGCACAGTATGCTTTGAAGGTCTATGACATAGCTTCAGTTGTCAACTTGACACACCAGGAAAGAAGAAACCTCAGTTGAGGAATTGCCTCCATCAGATTGGCCTGTGGGCAAGTCTGTAGGGGCATTTTATTGGTTGGTGATTGTGTAGAATGGATCATACCACTCAGGGTGGTACATCCCTGGGCTGGCGGTCCTTGGCCATAAGAAAGCAGGTTAAGACAACCATGGGGAGCAATCCAGTAAGCAGCATTCATTCCTCCATGGCCTCTGCTTCCATCCCTGCCTCCAGATTCCTGTCCTTATTTCCCTCTGTGATGGACTGCTACCTGGAACCAAATAAAGCCTTGGTACCCCACATTGCTTTTAATGGTGTTTTATCTCAGTAACTGTTTGGTTTCTGACAGAGACAAGGGACTGGGGTACATATTTTACATACCAAAGCAAACCTGGCCTCCAGGTTCTCTCAGCATTCCTTAGTCCTTACTTGGCATACCCTGGCCCCAACCCTGAACTCTCCACCCAAGGGCTGTGATGCCTTTCCTCTAGAGGCTCTTACCTATATAATTCAGACATTTTGGTCTCCTCTCCTCTTCTCTTTTCTTCACGTCTTTTGCTCTTTCTACTCTTCCCCATGGGGACTTCCATACCTCAATCCTTAGGGTCAGTAAACTCACCTGACAGGGAGCAGCTTCCCAATAAATCTGCCTTTAATATAATCTAATCTGACTCAGACTAGCTCATTTCACCACCAGCAAGGAAATAACCTATCAATAACAGAGAAGCATATGAGGACAGCTGGATTGTTGATAGTCCTTCCTCCTCTTTGGAGTTTAATGGGTTGAACTGGTTGATATCTTCTCTGTTCCTCTCATGGAATGTTAGAATTTCCTTTGTTCTTATGGGGAAACATCTTCTTCCTGCATCTATAGTATTCCTCTATTCATTGTCTGCTGTCAATCCCTTGATTGACATCATTTTTTTCCAACTTCTGCTTATCTCAAAATGTTCCTATTTCTCCCTCAACTTTACAAGACATTTCTTGATTAGCAACTCAGTGATGAGTGGTTTGTTTTAGCAATTAAAATATATTGGTCCATGCTTTCCTGGCTTTTAGGGCTGTTGATAAGGACCACTGTGAGATACAGGTGAAGGTCACAACATCTTCCCATGCTGCTATTATTACTGGATCTGTGCAGGTCAGTCCTACTTCATCTGCAACTGACATGGCAACTCATCAGGAGACTCATAAGAAAAAACAAGAAGAAACAGGGCAGTGGCTCAGTGGCAGAGCCCTCGCCTAAAAGGGCAAGGACCTGGGTTCAGTCCCCAACATTGGGAAACATTAAAATAAAATAAAACAAAGAAAGAAATGGATACTTTATAAACTTAATCAAAAAATTAAAAATGTAATTTGAATTAAAATAATAAGAGCTGGAGAGAGAGGGCTCAATGGATAAAGTCATAACTGCCAAGCCTTAAAACCTGAGTCCTATCCCCAAGGCTTATGTAATGGAAAGAAAAAACCAACCCCTGTACTTCCTCTGACATCCACATGTATGTGGTGGTGCACACATATACTACCATACATACACACTCACACCATACACACATATATACATGTCTCTACACACACATACATACACATACACACACATACATGTACACATACATACACACTCATACACACACATACACAACTCACACCATACCACACACACAAATAAATAAATGCAACCCCAAAATATTAGTAGATAAACAAAAATATTTAATTTTATTTTAATTTTATTTTAAAACCAATAAAAATTAAAATGGATAATAAAATCTCAAGGCTTGGTGGCACACAACTATATTCTCAATATTTAGAAGGCAAAGGCACATGGATTTCTGAGTTTGGGGCCAGCCTGGTCTACATAAAGAGTTCCAGGCTGGCCAGGGCTGCACAGTAATATCCTGTCTATAAAAAAAAAAATAAAACATAACAGAAGATAGTGTGTCCTCAGTCTGTACTTCTTCCAGCTTGGGAGGTGTACCTTCTCCTGCTGCTGACAGGGCAAGGCTGCTGGTATCGGGCATTCAAATTAAGCCAAAGACCATGGCCTGCCAGAATTCCCTCTCTGATTTCCTCAGGTTTAAACCCCATCTCTGCTGCCTTGGTGATGATGCCAGCAGTACATCTCTGTACTTGAGGCTCGGAGGGCATGTGGAGGTCCACTGTGTTTGCCTTTTCTAGTCTATCAGATTAACTATAGCACACCCCATGCTGCAGCTTCCACAATAAACTTCCCTTGCTCTAGTAAGACTTTACTAGTGATAGGCTTGTTAGGGAAAGTGGAGGGTGTTGAGAGGAAACTACCAAATCACCCCTCTGCTGATGTCACCTCTGTGTATGCTGTTAAGCATCTACCATGCCATTCAGGACCCTGCACTGAGTTCAGCTTATACTTCCACCAATCCTGGTCCCTTTCCTGTCCAGGACGTAGTGGGAGTGGACTGTATACTTCACATCTCCCTATTTCAGACTCCTCAGTCTACTGTGCTTTGCCCATCCCTCTCTGACACATTGAATTCAGCTTCTGATTTGGACTTCCAGCATCCAAATTGTTGGGCTCTAGTGATAGCTGTTATCCAATGTCCTTGAATTGACTCTAAACAGGACCTGGGCCAGCAATAGCATCTCAGCATGCAAGAAGGTGTGTGTGTGGTGCCTTCTTCCTTCCTTGTTTCTGTTCTCCGTGTCTCTTCCTCTTGTCTCTGTGTTGGTGGCTTTTATCTTGGCTTTTGTCCATCCAATCTCATGATCTCTAATTAGCCATCTTAACCTTGTTAGTTCACAGCAGCTCTCCCTGAGCTTTCCCCGTGAGAGATTGCATGTTGGATGGTGTAATCACGTGTTTCCATAAGCCAGTCCTCTATGAAAAAAGCACAGCTGATAATAATAAGTGACAGTGTTCAAAGACACTTCTGAGAAGATGTAAAACTTGGGTCACTACAGACATGTCTGCTACTAACTATGCCTTAGAGGCCCCTCTCAGCTAACCCATCCGAGTTCTCACCTACACTTCTTTCATCTCATCCTCAAGAAAGGCTGACATGAACTTTTCTTTCTCACTTGTCACACAGAAGAGCAGACGTTGTAGTAAAAAGAAACTCTGAAGAGACAGAACTAGCCAGCTAATGAGAGGAGCAAAGAGCTGATCAAATAGTTCTGGTCATCTAGCCCAGATCCATTTTCAGAGGCATGCCTATGGGAACTGAGATGTCTAGATGTCGAGCAACTAGCATTTGTCAAAACGTGCCTGTTGCCAGATGATACCTGATGAATTCTCTGTGTTTATCAGCAGTGGTCTGACCCCTAAGCCCACATTCTTGCGTGTCTTCTATATCCCTTCCATGCTGCCTTGCCATCAGTGGAACATAGCCTCAGCATCCTTAAAATTCTGTGCATCTGATTGAATGGACTGTGGCTTTAAAATAAGACCAACATAGCCAGCGTAAGTGTTTTGGGAAATGAGGAAAGAATCATTCATGGTGGGGCATGGGTTAGAGATTGGAGAATACAGTCATTGTCCTAGGGAAGCTGAATACTCATAAGAAGGATACCCTTAAATGATGATAGCAGAGTCCTGGCAAGGGCTGATAAGCTTGTAGATGGTGGTTTGCCCTTAAATTGCCCAAGGCTGGGACATACAAGCACAGGTGCCGGTTAAATTCCACTCTGACATAGTGAGTTCTGCCCTCAGTTGCTCACCTCTGTTTTCCCTCGTTCTACTCCACAGTGTGGATGATGCCTCCTACGAAGTCATGAAGATTGATATTGAGATCGAAGCACCCAGTGACCCCCCACCACACAGCTAGTCACATGGCAGGTTGAATACCCAGGAGAGATCACTTCTGACCTGGGAGTGTCCAAGATCTTTGTGAGCCAGAAGGACTTGATTGGAGTCATACCACTAGCCATGGTAAGAGAACACTTGCGGAACTGGGAATGGGTAGTCTCTGTGTTGTGATCCAAGCTTAGGGATCAAGGATGTCAATCAACAAGCACCAAAATGGAACAAAAATGGGACCGTGAAGCCCATTGCCAATAGTCACCTATATATGTTCTAAGTAATACTCTTTAAATTGCATTTTTTAAAATGAAGTCAAGGTAGTAGTTATGAGCCTATCTTTAAATGAATATTATGGATGATGGGTTGAATATGCATGGTATAATGTAAGTTACTTATGCATTAAACTTATGCAGCTGTGCAGAGGGCTCGCGATTTAAGTGTTTATGTGCTCATACTGAGATTTGGACTCTCTTTTCATTAACATCTTGGTGACTTGTCACTTCCACATGGAACAAAGAGAACAGGTTTGGAAAGGTGATGGAGTATTCCCTGCAAAGAGTCCTTATCTCCACAAGAGAAGAACAGGGCTCGGGGACACGCTCATCTTGGTGCTGAGGGTCTACTGTCTTCCACTGGTACTAGCCACCTTCCTGTAACACAGGAGAACAGAACTCAATTCTTCTCCCCATTTATAAGCCATGTGTCCTAGTTTGCTTCCTTCTGTTGTAATGAACCCCAGAACCAAAGACAACTTGGGGAGGAATGGATTTATTTTAATTAAACTTATGGTTGATCACTTAGGGATTGTAGGCCAGAACTCAAGGCAAGAACTGAGGGAGAGAATATAGAGGAATACTTCTCACTCACTTACTCCTCATGGCTTGCTCAGCCATATGCTTTCTTAAATTATTCAGAACCACCCATTCAGGGATGGCCCTACCCATGATGGCCTATACCCTCTCATATCAGTCATCAATCAAGAAAATGCCTCTCAGATATAGGCTAAGATTTTCAAAAGCTACTTTAATAAGCATTCTTAAACACTTCAACCTCACTTCTAGCCCAGTGACCAAAGGTAGGGGAGAAGGATGGTTAACAGGAAAAAGGGGATAGGGACCTGTTTAGAAGTCATTCTTTGGGGTGATTCCAATCTTTGTTGTCAGGGTATCAGCAGTCCGATCTAAAACATCAAACACAAATCAGTTGTGGCAGTCCAGTTCAATTGGCAAACAGCAAACACAAATCAATAGCAGCCACTCAACCCAGAAGGAACTGTGAAGTTATGCCAAGTTTGGCAGACATCCATGGAAGCAGCAAGAATCAGCTGAGATACTATGAGAAGTTCTTTGGTGAGTTACTCTCTACAAAGTCACCATAAGCAAAGATCAGTGAAGACCAGCGAAGTGTTGCAAGGTGAACCAATGCAAGAGCATCTGTTGGGTTCTACTTACACTCTTTCCAAACATCACGTGCCTTCTCAAATGTCTGACACAGCAAAACATCCTCTCCTCAGACAGCTTCCAGAAAAACATCACGTAACACAACTGAGTCTCCAAAGAAACCAGAAATTTCCACTTCACTCAGACATGCCCACAGGCCGATCTGATGGAGGCATCTTCTCAACAGAGATCCTCTCTTCTCATAGAATCTAGCTTGAATAAAGTTGACAAACAAACTAAACTAACCAGTACTTCAAACAAACATACATTACATAGTCCTCAAGTACTTCTTCTTTGGAGGGTAGTAGCTAATTGTGAGAATAAAACAATCACTGGTCCTGAGGCTGGAGTTCATGGTGGAGTGCTTGCCTGGTGTGTGCCAGAACTGGTTTCAATCCCAACCAAAGAAAACTCGAGCTAAATAAGAAAATAACTCAAGGGTCCTTACAGGAATTTCAGTCTCTTGCAGACATATAATAAGCACTATCTACTATTATGATTATTTTATTATTGACAGCAAGATACAAAGGTCATTCCTCAGCAAGGCTGTAAATTCTTAAGGAAAGGGCTTCTTCACAGCCCTGTACTTCTAAATCTGAAAAGCTAGGCAGCAGGCAGCCATCATTGATCCTTGAACTAGATTACATTAACTAGATTCAAATACTGTGGGTCTGAGGAGTGAGTCCCCAGCAGTCTCTCTAAGAGGCCATCTCTGGGTCCAAGAGTGAGTTCTGAGCTTTGATCCCGCCCCCTCCCGTCTCATAGCTGGGGCATTTTGCTATCCGTGTTTGTTAGTTAATAAAATCATATTTTACTTGGGGAGTGTTACCATTATGAAATGGCCTCACATCTGCTAATTAGTGTGCTCACTGAGGGATATCTGGTGGAGAAACTGATCTCTGGACCAGGATGCGGGTTTGAAGTTAGAGGCATGCATGCCAAAATGGAACTAGAAGAGTTGGGAGTCTGATGCTGTGAGAAACCACTGCAGGGAGGCCCATGGGGAGTTGCATGGGCTAACTTGTTTCTTCAGAAGTGTTTTGGCTACATGTATAGAAATAATTGTGGGGCAAGGGGAAACAGAAGGTTAGGGTCTGATCTCTGCTCTACAAAAGACCTTGTCACATGAGTCTGCTAGGCTTGATGTCTGCTTTATTTACTCTCTTTGTGTTCCAGCATAGAGCTTATCTGGTAGCTCAGTGGCTTGGATGTTCCATCCAGTGGCTAAATGTCCCTGAACATATTACTTATCCCTGTGACCCCAAATTAATAACAGCCATGTTGGAGCTGGAGAGATGACTCAGCCATTAACAGTGCATTATCACTCCTACAGAGAACTGGAGTTTGGTTCCCAATACTCACCAGGGTCTCAGTTATCTTTAACTCTATAAAAATCATGTCTACCTTGCACCCAGAAGACTGAGGGACCAGAGTCGGATGTGATCTTTTACTAATTATAACACTTTGTATCCATTTTCTAAACCAAGAACTCACCCATGTGACAAGGGAAGCTAAGAAGTGTGACGTTCCTTCCCAGAAAATGTCTGCCTGGGCAGGTGGACATAACAGTGAAGGATATAAGGAATGCCTAAGACTATCCCTGACCTGATCATGCAGCTTAGATGTCCCAATGGGGGAAAAGCAGACATGTGAGACTCATGCTCCTGCTGAGTGCCCAGACATTATTCTGCATTAGACATAGGAGTGGAAGAAAGACAGCCATAAACCATGTGTTTAAAAATCCCTAACATAATTCTACAACACTACAAAGATGTGTTCTATTATAAAATATATTATGGCTTGCGTTTTGATATAGAAATCTTTGCACGTATCTCTCATCGATCCCTTGAGGTAAACTTTTAGAAATAAATTTTAATTCAAGGATGTGAGTCAGAGGATATGTAATTTTGTAATACATTTTTGTAATGTCTGTAGAATTGCCTTCGGGAAGTTTTAACTAATTTACAATTCTACCTGCTGTGTGTAAAGATACCCATTTCCCTGCAACTTTGCCAACAGAGAATATTAATTTTTTTAAAAATATGGACAATTTATTAAGCAAACATCTTATCTCAGTGTTTCCTTAATGTGTCCTACTTGGGAAACATTTTTTATTTCATAATTAAATATTTGTCCTTTGCCCATTTTATTGTCCTACAGAAAATTCAACTTCCTATTTTTTTCTAAAGCTAAATAGTTGTACAAAGTGGGGAATCACATTTTAAGTATAGAGCTTGCTGGCATTAGCTATTCCTACATTTTAGTTTAATAGACACTGAGTAGAAATCCTCTTTCTCCTTCTGTGTATTAGTCTACCCAATTTTTGGTTGATGTGTCACAACCAAAATTCTTCCCCAATTTGCTCTTTGCCTCCTAATTAAACACATTAGGGGGTAGTGCAGAGGATTTTGCATATATACCCTGGGATAGAACCCATGGCCTTGTATGTACTAAGTAACTACTCAGTGTCTGAGCCACGCCCCCAGCCCCTCACTGGGGATTCTAGGCAGGGGCTCTACCACTGAGCCACGCCCCCAGCCCCTCACTGGGGATTCTAGGCAGGGCTCTACCACTGAGCCACGCCCCCAGCCCCTCACTGGGGATTCTAGGCAGGGGCTCTACCACTGAGCCACGCCCCCAGCCCCTCACTGGGGGATTCTAGGCAGGGGCTCTACCACTGAGCCACACCCCCAGCCCCTCACTGGGGATTCTAGGCAGGGGCTCTACCACTGAGCCACGCCTCCAGCCCCTCACTGGGGGATTCTAGGCAGGGGCTCTACCACTGAGCCACACCCCCAGCCCCTCACTGGAGGATTCTAGGCATGTGCTCTACCACTGAGCCATGTCCCCAGCCCCTCACTGGGGATTCTAGGCAGGTGCTCTAAAGCTAAGCTATGCTCCTAGCCCTTGCTTAATTTTTATTGTGGCCAAGTCTATCGATCTTTTCCATAATTGAAATCTTTCATCTTCTCCTAATGAATTCTAAGAAGAAAATACACACCTGCTTTGTTTTTTCTTATAAAGCCTGTGAATAATACAATGCCCACCACAGCACATCCAGAGAAGAGAGAAAAACAAACATAAAACAAGATGGTGCTGAATGCAGGTGCTACTGTGACAGCATGAAAGCTTAGAGATCCATGTAGGGCAAAGGTCACACCCCTGCTTCTAAGTGGCTCTGTAATTGCACCTCCAGGAAATCTTTAAGCTGAAACAAAGTCTCCCACATGTCCAGGGCTTTGAAAGCTTTTATATTCTCTTAATCTGATCATGAATTTCTATGAGTCTAATATTCAAAAAGCATTATGCTTTGCTGTATTGAAGATGAAGTGTTCCTTTCTCCTTGGGGAGGGAAATTCTTAGAGAAAAGCTCACTAAACACACGTCTTTCTGCTAAGTGTCTGGTGACCACACAACCAGGGTGTGCTGTTTGCATTTCTCAGAAGAGCTGGGAGGTCCCTCCATGGCACACAGCAGCTCCAAGAGTGGTAGCGACTTCTCGTCATCACCTCCTGAGCTTCAGATAAAACTAATTCTGAGCTTATTTCAGGCCTCAGCAAGAGAGACACTGGCATGCATTTCTGTGCTGGAGGTGCCATGGCAGTGAATCCTTAAAAACTCATTAATAAGTGTTCTTCAAAATTCAATGAATCCTTATTTCCACTCATTTGGGAGAGGCCATTTTGAGGGATGCCATTGTGGGTATCGCTGTCAGCTTGGTACGAGGATAATTTGGGAAGAACGAGTATCCATCATCTATCTCCTAACCAGGTTCCTGTTTTACTTCTGTCTCAGCTCCGCCTCTGACATTTTAATACTGAGCATTATTGATCTGGGGCTTGAGATAAAACTCAACCCAGAGATAAGTCGGAACAGATAGTCCATCACCCTTGACAATAATCGGAGGAGGGCTGTAAGTTTGGTGTGGTGATGTCTCATGGCAGTTGTAGTGACATCAAGGTACAGATGTGACCGTCAACCTTGAAGGTCCAGGGGAAAGGGGTATTTCAGAGTTTCTAGACTTTATAGAGTTTCAGAGCGAGGAATCAAGAGAGACAGGTACCCTCTCTTTGTGGAGCGAAGCTTGGCAACAGGTTATGACTTTCCCAAGTATGTTACCTGCAGGAGTCCTTGCTACACAGCCCACCTGCCATGCCACCTGCCATGCCACCTGATATACCACCTTCCATGCTACCTGCCATGCCACCTGATATGCCACCTGCCATGCCACCTCATTGCAAGGGTCTTCCTTGATGTTAACACTCAAGAGACTCTCTGCAGATGCTGACATTTTCTTGAGACTTAAGGACAGCAAGTGAGCCCTGGCTTCTGCTGGTTGGATTCCATAGTCAGCAGCAGGTGAACCTGAGATGCTTTAGAAGGTGCTAAGCACCACTTTGATGGAGCTTCCTGGTCCTCTGTCCTTTAATTCTCTCTCTTAAAAACTTTCTTAAATGTGCTGTTTGCATTTCTCGGAAGAGCTGGGAGGCTCTTCTGTGGTGCCTAGCTCCAGGGTAGTGCATGGCTCCTGGCACACTGTTTTTCATATCTAAATGCCTTTCTCTCATCAGAAGGAATGAAAGGCAGAGAGTTCCACAAAACACATAAATAGGCACCAATGACTTCTGTCCAGCCAGACTGTACATGAACTTGAACTTGGCTGAAGGATAAATGCTAAGAGTTTTTAAAGATATATTGATAGATTTCTATCTATCTATCTATCTATCTATCTATCTATCCATCTATCTATCTATCTATAATATATTATATATAAATATTTTATATATTGTTACATATATATTTATAATACATAAATATTTGTCTAAGTAAATGAACAAAATTATATATATTTAATATATATTTATATAATATTGTATTAATGATGTATATTATATTTATATATAACATTTTATATCATGATAATAATATTAAATATAATATATTTATATATTATATGTGATAACATGGATGAGGATGTGTCTATGTATGTGTGTGTACATGTGTGTATGTGCGTGCGTGTACACAGGCATAGTAACCATAGAGGCCAGCAGAGGGCATCTGATCCCCTGGAACAGACTGTTATGAACCTCCATGTGGGTACCGGAAACTCAATCCAGGTCCTCTGGAAGAGCAGCCAGTGCTCTTAACTGCTGGGCTGTCCCTCCAGCATCCAGAATGTCAATTTTTTTTTCCTTGTATGGATTATTCTTGGGTTATAAGAAAGTCACCATCTTCTCTAACACGTGTGTCCTTAACACTCTACAAAATTCTCATCTATGGAGCAAGTGAACAAAACCTCCTCACACTTTCAGGACCATGAAATTTTAACTTAAAAACTTTTCAGGAAATGCATTTTTAAAAATTTCACTCAGTCTAGTACATTTCTGTCCTTAAGTGAAGCAGATGTTACACTGACTGACCTTCTCTTTACCATCAGAATCCACAGGAAGTAACTGTCTACTACAGTAGTTCTCAATCTCTGGGTCATGACTCCTTTGGGGTTAAACAACTCTTTCTAAGGGGTTCCCTAAGACCATTGGAAAACACAGATATTGACATTATGATTCATAACAGTAGCAAAATTACAGTTATGAAGTAGCAATGAAAATAATTTTATGGTGGGGGTCATCACAACATTAGGAGCTATATTATAGAGTCACAACATTGGGAAAGTTGAGAACCACCAGCCTAGGCCACCCTCTTTCTGTCTTTTTTCTCCCAGGACTCCTATGGCCTTCAGTCCAGGGTCTTCTCTTCTCTACACTCAATAGAAAACACAACGTCCACCTACATAGATACCCAAAAGACATGTGTAAAGCAAGTCCCATGGCCCATCATGTACAAACATCTGTGGACAGTCTGTAGAGCAAACATAGTCATCATCTGGAGCTCAGGAGTCCCAAAATTAGCATAGGTAGCAAGCTATAGCAATACCCTACTGAGATCAGTACTTGGGGAAGAGCCCTAGATTATAAAAGAAAGCTTCCCTCCCCACCCCCAGCTCCAATAGTGAGAATTCCTTTTATTCAGGGCATAAAAGCAGCTTCTGGCTCTTTCTGTTTGGCTTTCTGTGGTTATTCTTTTCCCATGTCAGCTTGTTAATTAACACGCCAGCGCCCCTCCGTGTTTTCACTCAGACTATTTGAAAAATCCAGTCACCAGGCAGAGCATGCCGCCACGTTCATTTTCAATCTTCTGCCACCAAGTGCAAATTAAGATGCCGCCATGGCCCTCGAGGAAACTGGCTGCTCCGAGGCACCTTATTACGTTTTATGTTTGCTGCATGACCACTGTTCCCCAAACAGAAGTGGATAATTAGAGCCAGCGCTTAACTGCTGCTTGGGTACCAGGTGAGGCCTTTACATTCTCTAGAACATACTTTAACTTGTGGGATTTCCATCATGGCTCAGAACTTTGGGCACTGCTCTCCCCCACATTCCTACGCAGATGGAGACATATTTTCCAAGATCCCCATGAGCAGTGTGCTTGTCAACACCCCCCACCTTGAACTAATGAATACCCTCCTGTTACACAGATCAACACTCTCCCTGTTACAACCAACATCCTCCCCTTGTACAAATCAATACTCCTTTGTACTGATCAATACCCACCCCTGCATCTATCAGTAACCTCCCCTTTTGTGGGTCAACACTCTAATGCACTAACAAGACCCTCTTACACAAATCACCACTTGCCCCTTGCACCTCTAGAGGAAATGAAGACGCTACAGAGTCTGCAAATCCGTCCTCAAGATACACAATGAAGGCACAAAGCCAAGTTACATCCTAGATGGACAGAGTCCAGAGTCCAGGCTCATGACTTTCCCACTATGGTTCACCCATAGTGAGACCAGAGGAGAAGGTATAGATCAGTGTACGAAAGGGGTGGTGATTAGTGCAAGGAGGAATGTTAATCCATGCAAGGGAAGGGTGTTGATAGATGTGGGGGTATCTGTCAGTACAAGGGGATGTTGGTTCGTGCACAAAAGGTCTTGATGGATACAAGGAGAGGTAATGATAGACGCAAGGGGCAAGTGTTGATTCATGCAAGAGGTTGTTGTTTAGTGCAGTTGCGTGTTGACCAGCACAAGCGGAGATGATTCATAGATGCAGGGTTGGATATTGATCAGTACAAGGCGATGTTGGTTTGTACAAGGGGAAGATGTTGGTTGCAGCAGGGGAGATGTTGGTCTGTAAAAAGCGAAGGTGTTCATTAGTTCAAGGGATGTGGATAAGTGCACTGTTCAAAGCGATCTTGGGAAATGCAAATTCAGAGAAGCACACATACAACCGGAAACTGAGAAACCATACTAAAGTCAGAGAAGCCATCTGAAAATGAATTTTTTTGTTATGCTGAGAGGCACAGCTTTCTTATCATTGTCCCCTGAGCTGCCTCTGGCGCTCCTTACTTAATGAACTCTCCTCTCCAGAGGTGACTAGCAGTGAAGTGGTTTCTGACCCACAGCGCCTTTGTAGGTACCTGATCCTAAATGAACACAGGAGAGCAATGCCATCACTGGCTGCCGTGAAGTTATTACAGTTCTGGCTGTTGTATAACCACATGTGAACAACTGCTCATGATGTGATTCATTTCATATGCACCACAATAGCACACGCCACTCAGGGACATATACAGACTCCCCACTGAGTGCCGGACACTGGTATTGACCTTAAAGATATAGAAGAACACTTCATTCCACACAACAGAGACAGGTGGTATGTCAAGAATAATTGAGCAAAGTGTTTTCAGAACCAACCCATGCTACAGAGGAAATCCAGCAGTACACTGTGAAGGAGAAGAACCAAGTGACTTGGGCACCTGCCCAGGTGATATCTGCACAAAGACATGAAGAGTGCTAGATGCCCATGAAGAAGGAAAAGTAGAGACCATGGCCCAAAATTGGCCAATTGGAGTATTTTGAATGGCATAAGTTTGATGTAGCTGAGAAGGTGAACAGGGGAGACAGTGCCAGGATTTGAGGTCAGAGCTGGCAAGAGTTGAATAGGGGATATATATCCTTACCAGCTTTGGTACATGGAGCAGGGCTTCTGATTCTGGACGCTTGAATCTGATCTGACTCATTGTCTATTGTATATGTATATGTAGTGTGTGTGTGTGTGTACCAGTGTTGTCTTCTCTCACTTTTCACTTTATGACTTTGAGATCTTCATTGAGCCACCACCTCACTGTTTCCCCTAGACTGGATGGCCAGTGTGCTCTCAGGACCTCAGGATCGATGTTGAGGTTATGGAGACCCACAACCATGCCTGGCTTTTTATGTGGGCACTGGGGATCCAACCTGTGATCCTTCTTCCTGTACAGCAAGAACTCTTGCCCACTGAAGCATCTGCCAGATGCTAAGAATCTATTTTTGGAATATTACTCTAAAGGCCATTGTGAGAATATGACTTGGAGAGGATAGGCAAATGGTAGAAACAGAAACGCTACTTTGTCCATAAACGCATGGCAGCTTAGCCAAGAATGACGATGGTGATACTGATGTCACATAGAGTGGCTCAGGATATGTTTCCTATGTAGAGATACCGGGTCTTGCTTAAAGAATAGACAAGACGTTTGATGCAAAGATCAATCATGAGACCGGACTGGACAGTAAAAACATAATGATTTTTTTTGATATAATGATTGATCAGTGTTCAGAAGCTTTAGCCATCCAATATGGCAACCACAGCAATGTCTAGTGACATCAAGTGCTGGATGCTAACAGGGTGGAGCCAAACAATGAACTTTTAAAGATTAATGTAAATCTGAATAGTTGTGTCAGTTGCTACCAGACTAGACAGGGCATCTCTGAAGTTTTGGATTGGGGGATGCAGAAGGTGAGACAGTAGCTGATTTCCTTCTCCACGGCAAGTCTAATGTTGGTCTTCCTGTCCTGTGCTACACCCCTGGATTTGTACCAGAAAGTCTTGTTGCTCACCAGTATCTTATCAGACAGACAGTCTTGGTAAGTATTGTAGCTTGTTTTCTGTTTCTGCATTAAAGATCATGACAAAAAGCCATGTGGGAAGGAAAAGGTTCATTTGGCTTATACATGGTCCAGTGAGGGAAGCCAAGGCGGAAGCTGAAGCAGAGGCTGTGAAGGAACACTGTTTATTGGCTTGGTTTCCATGCTTTGCTCAGTTTGCTTTCTTACGATCACTTGCTCGGGGATGATACCACCCACAGTGGACTGGACCCTCTCACATCAATCATCAAACAGGAAAATGTTCCCAATAAGACTTGCCACTTGAAGGATGCATTTTATCCTTTGTGGTTACCTCTTCTCAGATGACCCTGACTTGTGTCAAGTTGACAGAAACTAACCAAAACAATATAGGAACAAGAGAAGACCTTATGGTGGTGACCACCACTTATCACCATGGCTGTGAGCCCTGTCAAGACTCACAGTCAGCTACTGAGAGGCAACTCTTTCAATTAAGCAGTAATATCAGCTGTGGTGTTTGTGACTCCCACCCAAATATCTAGTCATCTCCTGCTATTTATGTCACATCACAGTGCAGAGCTCTAAAGGCACAGTTATAAAATAATTTCTGTCCCTAATGTATGTATTCAGATATGTGCAATTCACCAATAAGTTATTTGTTTTACAATTCTGTTAAAATCATATATTGATTTTTCAGTATGTGCATCAGTGGATTGTGGCATAGTTCTCACTATGGTTCTAATTTCAGAGTAATTAAGTAAAACCTGTTTTATTTCTTGCATAAGTGTTTACTGGGGAGGTGGAGAGATGGCTCAGCAATTAAGAGCACTTGCTACTCTCGAAGTGGACCCAAGTCCAGTACTCAGCACCCACATCGTGAGATTCACAACCATCTATAACTCCAGCCCCAGAGCATCCAACACCTCTGGCCTCTGCGAACATCTGCACTCATGTATACAGTCTGACACATACACTCTCATGAGTAAAACTAAAATATTAAGAAAATGTTCTTTAAAAATAGGTTCAGCTTGAATAGGGTTGACATAATAGGGTTGGTATTGTAGGACTTTTTACAGGAAGACATAAGAGTGTCCACTCATCTCCAGGGAGGGGACCAATTACAAACCAAAGTAAAGATTCTACCCAAGTCCAAGTTAGTAAAATGATAGTTTATTGGGCTTACTTATGGGGCAGGGGTGAGGGGTTACTCACAGGAGCACAGATGACTCAAAGATAGCTGCATAACCAAAGAATCCAGTCAATAGAGGCACCAATATATGAAACCACCATCCATGAGAGGAGGTAGTGGGGCCAGTCTGTCTCTTCTCCCTAGCAACTGTAACTATGTGCGTAACCTTGGGAGCAGTGCCTTGTAAGTCTTATTTCACTTACTTCCTGGGCCTTGTATGTTTCCGTTATTTTCTAAATCTTAAATAGGGTACTTTCCATTTTCAGGACATAATTATGGCAGTTGTTGAATGCACTCTGCGAAGAAGTAGGTAGTAGATATTTCAGTCTTGCATGCCATACTGTCTCCATCACAGCAACTCAACCTACACCCATGAGCCCCAAAGCTACCCTAAACCTGGAAGAAAGTGGTGGGTCTGAGTTCTAGTAAAGCTATTTATGTGCACCAAAATGAAAATCTGTGTGTAGTGGCTATTCCTGGTTGTCAACTTGACTATACCTGGAATGAACTACAATCCAGAATTGGAAAGCTCACCTGTGTTCCTGATTTTGAAACTGGGAGATACAAGTTTCTGACCTGGATCTTGGCATGGAGATCTTGAGGCACAGTGGCTATGAATCCCAGGAGACTAAGGCAAGGAGATCTCTGAGTTCAAGGTCATCTGGGACAAAGCAAGTACCAGATCCAGGCGTGGTGATACACACCTTTAATCTGGGACACACCTTTTGCTGGAGACCTACATAAGGACATTGGAATAAGGAAGATCCTCTCTTCTTCGCCTGCTTGCCTTGTGGGACTGAGCAACTGCTAGATCCTTGGACTTCCATTCACAGCTGCTACTGACCATTGCTGGGAGTTGGGCTATACACTGTAAGTCATCAACAAATTCCCTTACTATATAGAGACTACCCATAAGTTCTGTGACTCTAGAGAACCCTGACTGTGTAATGTCCACATGTCACAAAACATTTTGCTGCTCGTGATTCTTTTTAACCACTTAAAATGCCAAAGCCATTCTTAACTGTGTGGCTTACTACCCAGTTTCTGGTATCAACACACTGGTCTCTGAGCTAATATGGACACGGTCCTTTCTTATCTATACCTGAGTTTCTCCTTTAGAGGCTGAAAAAGACCTCAGGTGATTCTGTGGCTTTTGTCCTCCTTGAATGAAGGTTTCATGTAAGAAACAGGGACTAGCATGATGGCTTGGCAGGTAAGGGAGATTATAGCCAAGTTGGATGACTGGAGTTTGATCCCCGGGATTCACGTAATGGAAGAAGAAAACCAACTCCAAAAAGTTGTCCTCTGACCTCTATACATGCAGCACAGTATGCATTCCCCACACATACAAATGAATAAATGAAATAAATATTTTAAATAAAAAGTGAACTCTCTGATAGTGCATGCCTTTAATCCAAGTACTAGAGAGGCAGATACAGATGGATCTCTATGAGTGTGAGGCCAGCCTACTCTACATAATGAGTTCCAGGCCAGCCGGGCTACATAGTTGAGGCCCTGTCTCAAAATCAAAACCAAAAGGAAAGAAATGAAAGGTTTTTTTTTAACTAGAAAAAAAATCAACCAATGCTATTTTGAGTAAAAGCACTTAACGGGAATGACTGTGGGTGGCTTTGCCATCAATTTCAGCCACGGAGAATTTTCATAGCACTTAGAAAATCAGGACAGATGTTGTATGTTCCATCTCTCTTTTCCCAAGTCTTTTCTGTTGACCTGAAGTTTGACAGCTCAGTCTCAAGTTTGTTGATGGTGAAACCCTAATACAACACTCTCATGAAGACACCCCTCCCATCTTTTCAAAGCCCTCAGAAGGCTCTTCCCACAGGCAATTTAGCCATCCTAGCTGCCTTGGTACCCTGGTTCCTTGTCTAACTTCATTTTCCACTTTGGTGGTATCCACTTTGGCAGGATCAAACTCAGTCTACAGGTGGTAAAGACCTTTGAATGAATGAGCCTCGTGGCAAAAGACTCAATAGTTGTTAGAGAAAGAGACCTGCAAATAGACTCAAGAGCTAATATGAATGGCTGTAGGTTCTCCATCTGCAGATAGAGCCAGCTGTCTATGGATCCAATGTTCTGGGGGAAAGCATTATATGTGTATGAAATGCAGACAGACAGCATTACATGTGTGCAGAATACAAACAGGCATTCTATGGAGTTGTGCCCCCATGTATTGACGTGTAACTACTGTTCACACAGTACCTGCTGTGCAGTATGATACTGGTTGCCTCGTGGGTTCATTGTCTCCATAAGATAAAAAGTTCAAGACAGGGAAAACATCTCACCCAAAGGCATAAATGTTTATTGGCTCCTCAAGGGCTCCCAGAGCTGAAAAGACCCCGTTTCTAAGGGGTCTGGGTTTTTACCTTGGGGTTTGAATATGCTTTCTTATAATTGTCTTTCTCCCCTCTGTGGGTCCTAATGTATCCAAGCAGCCCTTCTAGTGCAGATGTTGGGTGTCCTGTTTCTGTCCACAAGCACAGAATGAGACATACCATCCACAGGAGGTATGTTCCTTCCTCACGAGGAAGGTTTACTTGCTTATGGTTCAAGGTGGTCAGAGTCCATGGTGTGGAAGACAGTTGGTTGGGGTTTGTCACTAATTAGTGTGGACCCATGATTCCCCTTTTTGGTGTTGTAATAACCAATAAAGAGAAGCTTGATGGAAAAAGAGAAACTTATGGCAGAGAAAGGAAAAATAGTCTTCTCCCTCCTCTCTTTGTTTCTCTGTGCCTTGAGGGGGGGTGGTGATTTCAATTGGGTGTCATAAATAAGCATAGAAGAAATTCTCAGAGGTTATGCACAAGCTAGATGTAAACATTGCACCCATTTATAGAAGGAACTTGAGTATCTGTGGATTATAGAGCTCCTTGGAGTACCTGGAGCCCGCTCTTTGATACCAAGGAGTAGGTTATAATTTCCAAGTATCACTTGCTGAAAGTAGTGAATGAAATACTTACTATGTAATTGCAGACCCACCCCCAGTGTGCAGAATCTTGGCAGCCAGCACCAGAAGGTGAGGTCATTTTCAGAATAAATGCATTACATGGAAAGCCTGTGTGCATTTCAGGTGCTCCCACTACCCACCAAGTCCACAACTATCTCATGTCTATGAAATCTGTATTTTGCAACAGAGTCAACCTGTCTGAGTTACTTTCTTGTTGCAGTGGTAAAACACCGTGACCTAAGAAACCTCACGGAGGAAGGGTTTACTTTGGCTTATGGTTCAAGGTGGTCAGAGTCCATGGTGTGGAAGACATAGTAATAGGAAGGGAAAACTTGGCAGCAGGAACAGGAGGCTAGTTGGTCACATTACATCCATACTCAGGAAGCAGAGAGAGAACAGGAACTGGAGTAAGCCTATGGACCCTCAAATCCTGACTCCAATGATGTGCTTTCTCTAGCAAGGTTCTACTCCTTGTGGAACCTCCACAAATGGCGCCACCTGCTGTTCAAATACTTGAGCCTGTGGATGGTATGTCTCATTCAAACCATAATACCTAAACTCAAATTCAAAATTATAGAAAACACACATTCAGACACACACACTTATATACATTATTTTAAAAAGAAAAGATAAAAGAAAATCAGGTCTTTGAAGGCAATGTAGAATATATGAAGACCAGACCCAAATAAGGAAAAACAATGGCCAGCTTTGATCTTTCTGACACACAGTAGCTGTCACTCACTGTTCACCAGTCAATATAGCTACAAAGTATATCAGGATACAAACCATCCAGGTTCAAGTTGAAATAGTAAGTGCCTCCATCTGTGATCATGTTGGCAACCATGTGTTGATCCAAAAGTGAAAATGTTTCCTAGTGAGAGTAAGAATCAATTTCAAAATATTTTGAAACCAGTACATGCATATATTTATGAACCCTGTCACTTTCTGGGGGCAAAACATCAGTCTAAATTTATCAATTGGTTTACTCGTGTTGACCTTTGTAATTTTTTTTCTTTCACACAACATTTTCCAGTAAGTGTAATCTATGAACACAGAAAATTTCAAGGGATGCTGAAATCTGAGTTTAGATATATTAGGGCAAGCAAAGTCTAGTTAAGTAATATTTGGGCAAACTTTTATTAGCTTTTGTTTGGAGATTAGTGATGGTAACATTTCAGTTTATGAGAACTGGGGAAAATAAAAACTGTGTATTTTTTTTTTACAAGTCATTTACAGTGAATGGCTGAGACACTGTATTCATTACTTTGCTGTAGCAAAATATCTAACAGAAGCAACTTAAGAGAGGGTTTTATTTTGGCTCAGGGTTTCATGCATGTTTCATTCCATGCATTTCATGCGTGGAATGTTTCATTTCATTGTGGGCATGACTGGTGGGCAGTTAGAGTGTGAGGTGGGAACTCCTCACCCAGTGACAGGACCAAGAGGTAGAAAGCAACTGGCAGAGTCACAGAATGGTTAACCTTCCAAGACCCATCCCATAAAGACTCATCTTCACCCTCCAGGCTCCAATTCTGAAATGCTCCAACAGCTTTCAATATAGAAAAACAAGCTGGGAGCCCCTGGAGAGTTTTTCAGAGTTATCTGTGAAATTTACCCTAAGGAAAAAAAATAGTTGTACATCATTTTTAAAAATAATGTCCATACATATATGCAATGTGTCTTGGTCATGTCCACCCTATTCTTTCCCTCTGTCATTGGCTTGCCCCTTCTATCACATCTCCCACCTCCTTAAGGCAATTTCCATTTCCCTTTAAAGAAGGGACCATGAATATGGACCTACACATTAATTCTTCTCACCACTACAGGGTGGGAAGCACTCCCTTCTTCCCCTTCTGCTCCCCGTCTTCTCTCCCAGGCTCCCTCATCTCCTACCAGCTGGTTACTCATTTGCTCCAGCCCCAAGCCTAAAGACTGTTTTTATACTCATCAGGCCTCAGGTGTCAGCTGTCACACCTTAAGAAGTCTGTAGGCAAGAGTCACCTCAATATACTTAAACAGAGAGCTAAACTCATACCCGATGAGGTGATGTCTCCCCAGGGAACCAGGCTCCATGTGGTGGGGGTGTCCAATATGCTCAGTCAAGTTCCCTGGATCCCACTCTACCATTGCTTAAACTTCTTTCCCAGTCTAAGAAGCATTTTCAGCCCATTGGTGGCTTGGTCATCTCTTAAGGATAGAGTCCTACCCATCAATCAGATTATGACAAGCCAGCTGCACTCATAATTACTAACAAGCAAAGACCCCTGACTAGTCCAGGGACAGGTCACCTGAGTTCATTTCACCAAACAGGCTGAGATCACAAGCCTGCTAGAATGAACTCTTGGGTTTTCAAAGTAGTTGGCTACCCGAAGAAAGGCAGGTTGCTCAGACAAAAGGTCGGACAGACAATGGCCTGGAAAATTCCCTAGAGTAAAACAAAGTGTGTGACTGTAAAACAAAGCCTTAGTAGGTGAAGGAGTCAGCTGCTTGCCATTTTATGTGCTTATGGTGGTTTGAATATGCTTGCCTCTGGGAGGTGTGGCTTTGTTGCAGTAGGTGTGGCCTTGTTGATACAAACATGTCACTGTGGGGGTGGGCTTTGTGACCCTCCTCCTAACTGCCTGTTAGACAATCTGCTCCTGGCTTCCTTTCAATAAAGGTATAGATCTTCAGGGAGATCTCAGCTCCTTTAGCACCATGCCTGCCTTCCTGGATGCTTCCATGTTTCCCGCCTTGATAATAATGGACTAAACCTATGTGTAAGCCAGCCCCAATTAAGTGTTGTCTTTTATAAGAGTTTCCTTAGTCATGGTGTCTCTTCACAGCAGTGGAAATCCTAAGTAAGATAGCACTTAACAATCTCAAAACCTTAAAAATAAAAAATAAAAAAAAAATAGTAAACCACTTCCTATAGCAAAGATGCTTCGAGAAATTGAGATAATGGAGACACAGTAAAGAAAGAGCTCTCCTGCCACTCCTCATTAGTAAAGCAAGCGTTTGTAGCCATAACACAGCATTCCCACCTCCAACCCTCCCAGCCACTGTAATGTGACCATAGGTGAGACAGATACGTCCATCCAGCAAAGCTGGCTGTCAACAGCTAAATTAGAGTCGGGATGGTGATATTAAACGGTGAAGACTGCACTCGGACTGGAGTTAATGCTCTGAAATGTATTTATGTGTAACCTGTGACCTTCCCATCAGAAGGGATTTACCAAACATGTACCAGGCTGATCTAAACATCTCCTTCAATCGAAGCCCTAATGACTTCTAATCATGTCTTCCCCCACAATCACCCGAGATTTCAGAATCAATTCCAGTTTGCTTTGGCTCACCGCTTACCTTCTTTCCAGCTTGTTAATTCTTCTGATGAGGGATGTTTCTGATCTGTCTGGTTTTCTGTTCGGATGGGTTGGTGATCTCCAATGCCCATGTGAATAGCTGTGTATCCACTGTTCAATGGAATGACCCTGACTGTCAGGGAACTTTATGACTCCATCAGAAAAGACAGAAAAGGGTGTCTGGGAAGAGTGCATGCCACATGTGCATGAAGACCTGAGTTCAGATCCCCAGCATTCACATAAAAAGCCAGACATGTCTGAAATCCTAGTGCTTGGGAGGCAGAGATAGCAGATCCTTCTTATTCACGGGCCGATAGCCTGGCTTCATCAGTGAGTTCCCGGTTTCTGCACACATGCGCATGCGCATGCACCTGCACACATACGCATGCGCACAGAGATGAAAAGATGGGAAAGTTGCTACTCTCGGTTTAGTAATAGCAAAACCACATGAAGCAGGAGCTGGAGTCGAGAGAAGTGGTCCTTCAGACCAGAGATGGCGGGACTCTAAAACAGCAGAGTGCTGCCCTATGAGAGGATACCTGGGAGCTACCCCTTGTGAGACATGGCAGGCACCTTTCCAAGTCCTGGTTCAAAGATTTCAGTTTATCCTCAACCTTTCAGCAGCAACCATGAGAGAGAAATAGTATTACCTCCTGTGTGGGAGACTGTGGGTGCAATCCCCAGTGTTGAAAAAATAAAGAAACAAGTGGAAATTTTTATACTTTAAACAAACCTGAGTGTAAGGACGGCACTCTTTCTAGAAAAACATCTATCCTTGGTGGTGGTAAGGCACTGAGATAGCTCAGCAGGTACTTGTCAACCCAGACAAATGGAGTTCAGTTCCCAGAATCCACATAGTAGGAGGAGAGAACCAACTCCTCCTGGTTGTCCTCTGACCTCTGTGGGTCATATACTCTAACTTCGACACATTAAAAATTAATAATTTGATTTGTTTCTTAATCTAAGGGAGTAGGCTGGAGAGATGATTCAGCATTTAAGAGTCTTTGTTGTTCTTGAAGATTCCTAGCACCCACATCAGGCCGCCTACAGCCACCTGTAATTCCTGTTCCTTGTGATCTAGTGCCCTCTTCTGGCCTCCACAGGAACTGCATACCTATGACACACATACTGACCCTCAGACACATAAATAAAACTAAAATCTTTAAGAAAATTCTGTCATTTTGTTTTAAAGTAATTCCCTTTGTATTAACGAAGTCATAATAAACAGTGAGAATTACTGAGAAAAGATGTGAGTTTATCAAATAAGCTGAAGAGAGTCTTAACAAGGGCAAAGAGGGTTTGTACCATGACTACTCTTTATATGGAAAAAATGAGGTTCCTGGAGAAGAGTTACTGAGTATCACATGACTAGAAAGAGCCTATCAGACTCCCAGACTGATACTTCTTAACCATCAGGACAATGATGTGAATGTGCACCTGCAGAGCCAGCACACCCCTAGTTACACATGTATGATAGAGGGTGTCTGTGCACCTCAGGAGGACCAAGCTGCCGTAGCCTAGTCCCACGTTTGGGCGATGAGGAACCTCTGGATATATTGATCTTCAAAGCAAGATAACAAAGCTACTTCTAGCATAGTAGGACTACATACATGAAACCTACAGGAAGGAAAGCTCATGCCTCTGACATCTCTGCCCATGGCTACAGTGGCAAGTTCCTGTCTTAGTGGTGCCTCTTCCTGTCTACCAACCAGCACCATACAGGTCCCACCAGCTTAACATTCTGCCAGAAAGATCAGCCATAATATGTTTTGCAACAGCCTGTATATTTTCCACATTGTGGTTCAACTCCTCCCCACAATACTTCCCGCAGGGATCATCTGCTTTTTTATTCTTTTCTTGAGATGGAAAGTGATGCACGGACTGTTGGGTAAGCCAGGCTTCCCTACACACAGAGCAGAAAAGCAGTGGACTCAGAAGGCTATGGCTGTGGATCAGAGAAAGTGAAAGATGACACAGCTACAGATGCTGTATAGATGTGGCTAGACAGCAGACAAATGGGTAGATAAATGGATGATAGATGTATGATAGATAGATAGATAGATAGATAGATAGATAGATAGATAGATAGATGATAGATGATATAGAGCAATAGATAACAAATAGGTTGATTGATAGATAACAGATAGAGACATAGATGATAGATAAATAATAGGTAGATAGATGATAGATAATAGATGATAGATGATAGATGATAGGTAGATTATAGATAGATAGGTGCTAGATTATAGATAGATAGATAGAGATAGATAGATAGATAGATAGATAGATAGAATGTATATATATATACATATATATATATGAATGATAGATAAAGAATAAATACTAGATAAAAGATAGATATTTGACAGATAAATGTGTGATAGATGCTAGATCACCGACTGAATAATAGGTAGGTATATAGACTCAGAAGAGATAAATAATAGGATGGTAGGTAGATGCATATACAGATAATAACAGAGTGGTAGAAGATAGACAGATGATAGAGTGACAGATGATAGTCTGAATAAGATATAGGTAGGTAGATAAACCAAAAATAGATGGAGATAGACAGACAGACAGACAGATGACAAGTAAATGAGTGATAGATCTAGGATCTAGTAGATAGATGATATCTGAATAGATAATAGATAGGTTAATAGAAGGATAGAGGGATGGATGGATGAGTAGATACATACATATATACATACATACATGGATACATAGATAGAGGGATGGATAGATAGATAGGTAGGTAGTACATGAATAGATAGATATGTAATAGAAGAGATCTACAGTATTGAGGACATGATCGACAGTCTGTCCCTCTCAAGTAGCCTTTTGAGTCCTCTTTCCCATGGCCTTATCTCTAGCCCAACTGCGCGCCTTGATTTCACCTCCCATCTCTGTGGTCAAACCATCTCACTTCCCATGTTGCTTCCCATGTATCCAATGCTATCTTGCTCCAAGCTGCCCCAGCATGTTCTCGGTCTCATGCATCGCACTGCCATCTGCTTCCTACAGCATCTTCCTCTCAACACTGACCGTGTATCTCCATCTCTTCCACTTAAACCTCACAGTTGTTGCCTGTGGCTCTTCAGAAGACACTGAGCAAATAACAGGTTATGTGAGACTTGCTACGTATACCCCACCCTGGCCTCTACTAAGATCATCTTTCAATCCTTCCTGACTGTAAGACACTTGGCAGTGGAGTTACCTACTGAGAAAGATTAAGAAGGCCACAGCATATTACAGTATCATCCCAGCAACCTCCTGGATCTAAATATACAATGCTGAGCACCCTCAGACTGATGGCTCATCATCTTTTCCATGCTGAATCCAGTGTCAGTCTCCCAAGCCTTATTCATAGCCATAGAACTGTCGTACATAAAGGTTGACAGAAGAGTTGCTTTTGGCCTGACTGATGTCTCATTTTTGGACTGCATGTTAATTATCAACTAGCTTGTAGAGAATTTTCATGTACTGGTCCATTGTACAAGTCTCTTTTGTAAAATTTAAAAAAAAAAATTTTTGAGACAGGGTTTCACTATATAGCCTTGGCTAACCTGAAACTTGATGTGTAGACCAAGCTTGCCTGGAAGTCACAGAATCCACCTGCCTTTGGCTCGCAAGTACTGGGATTAAAGGCATGTACCACCACATCCAGTTTTGTTCTTTGAAAATTTTTATATATTTATATAATATATTTTATTGATTTATTATATTTTTGAGACTGAAATATAATTATATCACTTCTTCCCCTTCTTCCCTCCAAATCCTCCAATATACCCCCACCTTGTTCAAATTCATGGTGTCTTTTTCTTTAATTATTGTTTCTGTTTTAATCATATCCACCCACCATTACTTCCTCCAACTTCCCTTATTGTCTCCATGATTTTGCTTCCAAACTTCATGTCCTCTCTATTGTTTGTTATTAGTAATTGTGGTAGTTTGAACAGGAATGGCCCCCCATATGCTCATAGACTTAAGGCTTGTTCACCAGGGAGTGGAACTATTAGGAAGTGTGGCCTTGTTGGGGAAGTGTGTCAGTGGGAGTAAGCTTTGCAGTTTTAAATGCTCAAGAAAGACCCAGTCTCTCCTCTCTCTCTCTCTCTCTCTCTCTCTCTCTCTCTCTCTCTCTTCTTTCTCTCTCTCTTTCTCCTGCCATTCTGGATCTAAAACTCTGAGCTACATTTATGACACTATGTTTGCCCATGTGCCAACATGTTTCCTGTCATCATAATAATGGACGAAGCCTCTTAACCTGTAAGCTAGCTCCAATGAAACGTTTTCCTTTATAAGAGTCGCCATGGTCATGGTATCTCTTCAAAGCAATAGAAACTCTAACTAAGACAATGACTTTATGAATCTCATTAACACTTCCCGTGTACACACATGTGTCATCCACTGACACATGGGCTACCCCCAGTGACATAGTTCTTGTGATGTGTCCTCTTTCTTCAGCCATAAACTGCCAGTAGCTCCTCAGGCAAAGGTATGGCTGTAGGGATCCCCCCCACAACTCATATCAGAATTTCAATGAGCTTGGTCATGTGCAGGCAACCAGAGTTGCTATGAGCTGATGTGTAGCAACCCAGAAGTTGTCATTTCACGCCACTCCTCCCTCACCACCTGCTGTCTCTTATATCCTTTCTACTCACACTTTCTCTTTGGCCCATGAGCCTTGGATGGGGAGAATTTTCATGTGAACGATTCTGCTACAGCTGAGAATGGACTCCATCACTGTGTTACCCTGGTGAAATCCTACGGATCCTGAGTCTCTAACTAGACATGTTTGTGGTAGCTCTTGAGATGGGAATATGATCAGTGTTGGTTCATTGGTTAACTCTGATCATTACAGAGCCTGCCATGCCCTTGAAACTCAAGGCTCTGGGACAACACATTCTCTTCCTTGCTCACTTCCATCTCATACCTCATCCCTCCACATCAGTCTGTTGATGTTCTGTTGGAAATGGCTGTAGGGCTCTGTCTCTCTGTGTCTCTGACTCTCTCTTCTCTCTCTCTCTCTCTCTCTCTCTCTCTCTCTCTCTCTCTCTCTTTCTCTCTCTGCCAGCTTTAATTTCTTTGGCAATCTTGTGCTTTCTTGTGACTTTAAATACCATCTATTTGTTGATAATCCCAACATGTGCGTCTTCCTGCTGGAATTCCTCCCAGAACTCCAGGCTCACTCATTCCTCGTGGCTGCCTAGTAGACGATTCAAACCAGCACGCCTTAAACCAAAAAAATAATCACGATCTTCACATTCCAAATCCATTCCTTCCGGTAACTTCGCCATCCCAGCCAGGTGATCCCATCATTCCAGTTGCTCAGAGCAAAACTGTGACGTCTGCATACTCAGACCTCAGGTCCCCTTTCTCCTTAGCTCCCAACGGCTCTCGATTCACCATGTCCATGCCCTGGTGGGAAGCATCTTCTGAAACTATGTATGTATGTATCTTCCTTGTATGTATGTATGTATGTATGTATGTATGTGTATATATATAATCAGTTGAACTAGAATCCACATTGATAGAAAGTGAATGTTTGTCTACTTTATGAACATCTTTATTTTCTAAATAAATCTAAGTCAATTCTTTTTAAAAATAGTACATCTGTTTATTCCTTAACAATTTTGTAGAGGAAAGCAATATGTCTTGACTGTATTCACACATAATTCCTTCCTCTCAGCCTTTAGGCATCATAACATATCTCCTCCCTTCTTCTTGATTGTTTGGTCTCTTTTGTGTGTGTGTGTGTGTGTGTGTGTGTGTGTGTATTGCTTGTTAATAGCCCAGAACAATTAGTGCTGTCTGCCGAAACAGTGTCTGGTGCTGTTGACCTGATCCTGTGCAGGTGACCACAGCTGCTGTGACTTCATGAGTGTCACAGCCATGCCCCATCCAGATGACAGCTTCTCACAGCTCTTTTTCTCATCTTCCAGCTCTTGCAGTCTTTCCACCCCCCTTTTCCAAGATGTCCTCTGAGCCTTTGTAGGGACTATGGATATAGCTGCTGCACTCAGGGCTAAGCACTCAATAGTCACACATTCTCAAGTACATTGATCAGTCATTTGGACTTTCCACATTATTGCCCACCCCACAAAGAGGCCCTTCTGGCCAAGTAAGTGAATTCTTATTGCCAAGTGTATATCAATGGTGTGCCTTCAGATAAACAAATGAGTGTATACAAAAAATAATAGAAATGGCCTCATTTGGATTCACATCACATTGCTCAACTAATGTTATGGATATATTAAAACAGTAAAAATCAATTATTCACTTGCCCGAAAATGATTTTCACCCCGCAGTTTTACTATAACAGCAAGCTGTACCTTCTTTATCCTGGTGCTTGAGCCAGTAGCCTAGACATAAGTAGAATTCAGGTGGCCTTGAGCCTTTCTGCTTTCCTCATCTTGTCTGCTCTTCTTAGTCCAGGCTGGCTTAGAACTCTCCCTGTAGCCCAGGCTGGCCTGGAACTCATGGCAATCTGCTTTCTCCTGCATCTGCTTCCGTAGTACTGAACTACAGGTCTATGCAGTCACACCTTACCTTTGAGAGAACGACAATAAGAATATAGACTTATTTAATTTTTCTATCAATATTAGTATAACTAATTGTTTTTGTTAAACTCAAATACTTACATGTGGTATTTTTCCAGTTTAAAAAAAAAAAAACAAAAACAAAAAAAAAAAACGGAGGAAAAGGGCTGAGTTAGCCCCCCTCAGATACTCTGTCCTTCTGTAGCTGGTGAGGCCATGATGGCTCTTTGGGACTTTATTCTGCCCCATCTACCCTATGGGTTCTTCCAGGAGAACCATAGCAGTTTTGTGGACCTTTTGATACCCTTTCGTGCTTTATCTGTCTGTAAATGTGGCATCAGAGTTTTATTGCCCCTGCCCAGCTGGCTTCATCAAGCTGTTCTGGCCATAGAACCTTTGGTCCTGCTGTTATGGAAATCTCACTTCTGTCTGTGAACATACTTTGTAACATATGACTGTTCCCCACTGGCTACTTCTTCCCTGGTTAGGGTTAGGGTTAGGGTTAGGGTGCTGGGGTTGGGGGTGGGAAGTTTTCTATGTGGACAGAATGACTCTGGCCTAGCTCTTTTTGGTTAGTTGTCTGCAACTCTTTGTTTCTTGTCTTTTTTCCCCTAAGATCTCAATTTTCTTTTCCCTTCAAGATTCCTTGATTGTCTGGCTTGACCACCTATTGACCTTTGATGAGTTTGGAACACCCCCTGCTTTTTCCAGCAATAGTCACATTGAGCCATGTTTTAGTTGTTCTGTCTGGAAGACAGGCTGCTCTCCCAGTGTCTGCAGGCTGAATAGCCAACACCAGGCAAGGAGAGAGAGAGAGAGAGGAGAGAGAGAGAGAGAGAGAGAGAGAGAGAGAGAGAGAGATCATTTCTTTCCTAAATGGTGAGGAGTGGGCCTGTTATACATAAAATTGGGCTGGAGGTTAGATCACCTTCTATCAGAATTCCATCCGACAGAGTTTCTACTACTGTGGGTTGCACCCGTACCACACATGCACCCTGGTAAGTTAATGTGAGAAAAGATGGAGATTATTAAAGCGACTTATCCTCGGGGACTGTAAAGAGAATTCTGGAGCGGAAGCTATCTAGATAATTTGGTGCCTAAGTGGTGATAAGGTAATTACAGAACTAGTAATTAGATAAAGGGCGAGGAAGTCTCTTCCTTCTGGATTTAATAACATCCCAAAGTCATCAGTAACCATGCAAAGCAAAGGTGACCAGGCACCAGGTAAAAACCCATATGCAGCACAGTGGTCAGAAGACTGGGCATTTCAACTAGAACATGGACAAATCTGCATTAGGATCTTAAAGCTTTCAGAAGGAAATAGGG
The DNA here is from genome assembly GCA_021653895.1 of Mastomys natalensis. Taxonomy (NCBI): domain Eukaryota; kingdom Metazoa; phylum Chordata; class Mammalia; order Rodentia; family Muridae; genus Mastomys; species Mastomys natalensis. Next base: position 1,110,624 of record JAJTUV010000463.1, read on the forward strand.
GAGTCTGTACTACAGGGGGTCAAGAGAGCTGTTTTCTCTGAAGATAACATCGATAATGGGTGTGTTTCTCTATTGACAGCTAGCCAGCTAAGTGCCTTTTAAGAGTGTTTGTTCAGGTGGATATGCAGGCGACATAGAGAGAAAGAGGACTGGATTTTTCTGTAAATAAATGGGTAGATAGAGACTGTGAATAGACCTCATGTACTGTGAATACTAAGGTCCCCACTTCCCATCTATAAAAGCAGCTTAACCTTGGGGGAAGCCTCCTTATAGACGTTGACTAAAAGCTATCTCCCCTTTTAGCAGCAAAACATCTAAGTAAAATTGTGAGCTGGTCGATAACCACCCATAGCATCTATTTCCTCTTCTAGATAGATAAAGCGCTGAGCCTCCAATGTGCCTTCCTTCTGCCCAGTCATTTCCCCTTCTGTGTCTCCAAATGGCCTGGCGGGAGTGATTGAATTAAGATGGTTCTTTCTTTTCCCAAACTCTAGTTAATAAATCCGTGAAAACATAACTTGTGTGCACTCTTTGTTGTGACTCGTTAATTCATTTCAGGCTTAACTAAGGGGTGTTCTGCCATGTCGGAAGGATCATTTAATTTCCTTCCATATTCAATTTATGATTTCTAAACAAGGCAATGGGTCATTGATTATTTTAAACATGAAGGATTGTAAACCAACAGTGTTTGCATTTGTATATGCTGGCCAAAAAGGATTTTGGTGGCAGAGAAATGGAAGTCAATTAATGAATGAATTGGCATTCTGTGGGTGTTTTGTGCGATACTTATATAATTTATCCTAAATTAAATGATGTTGCTTCTTAATGAAGACTGCTTTGTAGGATTTTCCTCATCCATCCAGGCATGCTCTCTGTAATCATCTTGCCTCATGCTCGGCGAATCAAGCTTAAAGTTTGGTTAAGTAAAACCATCATGCATGTCTCTCCCATGAAGTCAGCAAACACACAGGAAACAGAGATGGAGTTAAACACACAAGGGAAGAAATAAACCAGAGGAGGCAGGTATCAGACCAAGGATTACAAAGGCGCCACAGAGAATTTTGTTTTTGGTATGGTATTAAGGACTGGAGAAAAGGGAAAACTCTTTGTTTTGGAAGGTCAGAGAAGGTCTTAAGGCTCCTGGGATTACAGCCAACTGACATGCAGAGTCCAGCAAGTAGAATGAACCTCCTGTCATGTCCTAAGAGGAAAACAGACCCCAAGGAGCCAAAGGATGTGAACACGTCAGAGAGATGCCAAAAAGGAGCTTGGAGAACATCCAATTATTATTCCGTTAATGGTGGTCAGGATATAGGAAGCGGGGACTAGAAACTAAGGAGTGTGAGTTTGAGTTTCTCTGCAAGTGGAGATTATCTTGAGAGACCAGACACAGAGACCATTGAAGGACCCACTGGGGACACCAGGAAAACTGGGAGTGAGGAGAGATAGTGATGTGGATCCAGGAAGGAAGGAGAACTCCCGAGCCTTGCTCCTGGATGGTCCTCCAAGGATGCTGACCCCCGCCTCCCTCTCTAACATTAGAATGACGAAACAGATGAGGTGTGTCTAAAAGAGGCCAGGCATCTCATTTTGGACATGTGAACATAGATTTTGAAACAGGCTCTTGCTGCATAGCCTAGGCTAGGAGCTAGAACTTACTCTGTATTTAGCCCAGGCTGGCTTCAAACAACAATCTTCCTGTCTTAGCCTCCTTAGGGCTTCTTCCTGTTACTAAATATCACATCCTTCTTGACCACCCCCTCCATAGCCCAACTCTCCAGCCCTGGGTAAATCCCACTCTGCTTTGCTTCTGTGTGCTCGATAATTTAGCTTCTGTGAAAGGACACTCCTACCTTTCCATACCTAGCTCATTTTACTTTGACGTCATTTCCTGCCATCCATGAATGTGGCTACAAAGGGCAGAAGTTCCCTCGAGAACTCCATTTAAATCAAAGTTTTACAGACCTCCCCCTACCGAGGTCAATGACTGTGACCATGACTACAAAATCCTAAGGGTGAGGCTGTGTCTAATCTCAGAAGCTAAGCAGGGTCGGGCTTGGTTACTATTGAGATGAGAGAACATAGATGATCCTTACCTTGAGGTGTTTCTATAGCACTGTCAAGTGAGAAACAGCAGTGGGCATGACAGGAGGTGCTGCTGTCTGAGCACCTGTTTGTGAGTGAGCTCAAGTGTTCTGGGGGTGCCTCTGTAGTTCACATACCCATCCTTTCTATGGAGAGTTCCAGCCTGCAGTCTTCTCAGAGACCTAAAATCTCCCCACACAAGCAAACACAACTATAGTAACCAGTATCCTGATTTTAAAACTCATTTGAATAGCACCTCTAGGAACGTCAGTGGTTATGTTTGGGATTGCTAAATTCGCTCGGTCCAAAAATATTTAAGACTAAGTCTTTTGACTATTGTCCCGTACCACCTCTTTGTGTCAAAGCTTAATACTGAAGGAAATGTAATCACTGAAAACCATATTCCTGGCTCACTTGATTTCCATAACTTCACGTTGCCAAGGAGGGTGTTCACTGCCATGTCCACAGCCTGCCTCAGGTAGCCCAGGCTACCCCACATTATCATGATGTTTCCTCACTCTCTTCCTTTCTTCTGTCATTTCCCAGGTTGATGAGCTCTGGAACCTGGCACGAGTTCATGTTTAAAACCCGTTCTGCTTGCAAACATGCATGGTGCATTGCCCAGTAAACCAGCCTCAGAGGCTGTCTGCTGCAGGCATGTCCAGAACCATAGATAATGCTCATTTTCCACACCACGGGAACTGGGACAGGGTGTACCCCAGGCCTTCTTTGACATGGCCTCTTGTCTGCAGTGGAGCTCCTAGTTTCCAAGCACAACAGACAACATCTGCTACTGTTTCGTGGCATTCATTTTGGCATGCGCTATTTGACCTGTGAATTGTACCTTTGTGTATAATATCTATGTACATGTTGGGAAACATGGGGTTAGCATGCACATGTGTAAGTATGCGTGGAGGTCAGAGCTCAACATCAGATGTCTTCATCAATCATTTCCAACTTAGTTTTAGAGCCAGCTTTCAGCTAATCTGGCCAGCCTGTGAACCCCGTTGACCTGTGTGTTTCCACCACTATGTCAGTATAAGGGTAATGGGAGCCAACTCTACCATGCATAGCTTTTACCTGGGCACTGGGGATCAGAACACAGGTCTTCCAGTTCATACAGCAAACATTTTACCAGCAGAGCCATCTCCCTGGTCCTGATAACTAATTCTGTTTTGCTGAAGAAAGAAATGGAATCAAAGCAAAGATAACAAACTTGGTCATTCAGACAGCATGGTGTATGGCTGCCCTGCTGTCTGCACAGGACTTCTCTGGTGGGGATACAGGAAGAAACCACTTGATTTTCTTTTAATTTTTTTTTCTGTCTGTAAACAGGCTATTACCAAAGCCTCTCAACTTTGCACCAACATTGTACAAACAGACATAAGTACGACACTTAGAGCTACTTTTTCTCTGTCTGTGGCCAAGGTGTTATGTAAACCCCAGGCCTTGTTTACAATGCAGTTATAATAAGCTGGGTATCATCTCTGCTGGGTGGCCCTGGGATAAGATTGTCAGGGGAAAGAGAATGGCTGCTCAGAACACTTCCCCGAATTAAACCCATCCCCGACAGCTGGCGGGTGGGTGAGCCGCTGAGCGCCCCGCTCCTGAAGTTCCATGTGTATAAGGCTTTATTTCCAGAAGTCTCTATATTTTCCAGAGAAATTATAACACGTCTTCTTTTATGGCTCTAATTATGATCTCTCTCTCGTATCTACAATTTGATGCAAATTAATATTTACTTCTCCTAATAATAGCAAAGCCAGATGGGCTCTTACTACACACTGCACTTTGTAGGCACTTTGCAGGCACTGACCTGGTGAGTCTGTAGGAGAGCCCACAGCAGCTTTTCTGGTGTTGGCTCCATTCTAAAGATGAAATAACTGAGGCTCAGAGATGTTTGGAAGCCAGTCTGAAAATCTGAGATGTAGAACTAGATCTTGGGCTTTTAGTGTGTTCTCTCTCTCTCTCTCTCTCTCTCTCTCTCTCTCTCTCTCTCTGTGTGTGTGTGTGTGTGTGTGTGTGTGTGTGTGTGTGTGTAGATCTAAGGTCATATCTTGAATGTTGTTCTCAGGTACCTTCCACTTTTTGTTTGAGATAGGGTCTTTCATTAGCCTGGAACTTCACTAAGTAGACCAGCGAACTCCAGGGATCCTCCTGTCTCCCCCCCCCACGCCCACCCCGCTCATCATTGCCAGGGTTGTGTGTGTTATTGCATCTGACTTTCTACGTGAATTCTAGGCTTAGAACTCAGGTCCCCACTTGAGAGGCAAGCCCCACCCCCTGCCACTCATATCTGATTCCCTCCCTGCATCACTTGGAAACCAGTACAGGATCTGAGGTCTCCCTCTCCAACTTTGTACAAAACCTTCTGCCACACCTTCAGGGAGGCAGCAGCGCAGGGGGCTCTAGAAACTCAGCCTAGCCTCTGTTCCCCCCAAATCAGAGGCAAGTGCTTTTGAAGAGAGGCTTTTGTAAATCACAGATTCTCATGGAAAATTTCTTCAGGCTTGGGCCATCTTTCTTCAACGTTTTTAGATTGAATTTTGAGTTTGTGTTAATTTTTCTCTGCTATGTACATATATAATGTATAAATATACATATTATATACATACATATTATATGTATTATAAGGCCTTTTTCATATAAGCATGTAATATACTTTGAGCATATTTTCCCTGTATCCCATGATCCTCTCTTCTCTGACCTCCATTTACAAATGTACACATGTGCACATGCATCTGCAAGCAAGCACACATGTACACACATACATACACATGCTAACAAATATGTGAATATATCACATATACCACATGCATATAACACACACACACCGATAGTTTTAACTGTTTTACATTTGATTGGTTGATTTTTCTCCAGCGATCACATTGGTCCCCAAACAATTTATATAGTCTTGTTTACAGGGAGCTAGGGAAGTTCAAGAGGATGTCCAATACGCAACAGCCCAGTGCGCTCTTTCCTTCTCCCTTCGTATTAAATGCCTCATCCTTTAGTCTCCTGGAACCTACAGATACCATTACTAATAAAATATCACTTTAAGATCTTTACTGACACTAAGTTTAGCTAACTGCTGAAAGGGACAGGAAGTGGACACAATGCCATTTCCGGAATGTTCTCACTTCTGTTCTGAAGTAGCAGAGGCGAATTTTTTCGTGAGCCTTTCCTGCCACAGCTGAGCCCACCTCGCCAATGAACCATCACACCCGGCTGCTTCCCAGACTAGCTTAATCATTCTCATAGGCAAACTTCAAACCACATGCACTTCCCTTGTGCTTTTCAAAAGGCGAAATTAGCCAAACACACAAAGATATCTTTAGTACTTAAAAGGTTGACAGAAAAGGTGCCAAAATGAAAAAGAAATAAAAGCTTCGCACCTCATCTTTTGTGAGCGTCTGCACATTTGGAGTTTGGGCACAAAGACTTGGAGACTGACAGATGTTCAGTGGGGGGTGGGAGGATTTCAAAACAATGTGCTGAGTGCAGGGGTGGGGCGGCACATTGTCAGGTGAGAATTCAGCCAGTTGTCAGTAAAGATGTCTGTGTGGCCGGATTGGAGGAGGGCAGAGGTCAGCGCATGCGCAGAAAAGGTATTAGCCCGGAAGCAAGGCCAGTTAATGAACCCCCATAAAAGAAAGGACCATGGGTGGGAACCTAGAACCTGTTGAGGTGAAAAGACATCCGATGCCATCTCATTGGCCAGTGCTAGGGATAGACGTGTGTGTAGCCTTTCTGGCTGAAGAGCCCACGGGAACACCGTATTTCTCAAGGCTACTGTACCAAGTCAGTATATACCTTGGAGATCAGAAGTAGGCAATGAACTTGTTACTGGTTCCTTCTGGCAATCCTCTTGTCCTTTCAGAATCTAGAGGCTATTTCAATCAATTCTGGTCCCGTCCCTGTGTCTTGCCAATCTTCTTTTACCCTGACCTCCTCCCTTGCAGCCAGCATGGTGACTCTCTCCTCCGTGAGCACACAGGCTCTTACATACACAGCACTAAGGGCTATGACATTGGACATTCTCAACACCACCAGTGTCCCTTTACTATGGAACCAAACATGCCGAGGTTCCTGGGTTTAGGGTGTGGATATTTTGGGGTGAGCTAGAGGACTTTGCTCTACCACTAGAGCTTTTGACGTGACACCCTGTGGAGGACATCCTGTACTGGGCCCTCCCAGGGTCTATTCCTGGCTCTGCAATTGACCAAAAAACCGGGCAGTCCTCTCCTGAGGATCTCTTGCCTTGTAGCAGTAGAGATGTAGGGACAGGAGAGTTGGCTCAGGTTGCAGAGATCTCAGGTTTGATTCCTAGCACCCACATCAGGGAGCTCACAGCGGCCTGTAACTTCAGCTTCAGAGGAATCTGATGCCCTCTTCTGGCCTCTGAAAGCACCCGAATAGATACTGCACATGCCTGAACAAATATACATAAATAATAATAATAAAAATAAGTGAATAAAAAAAGTCTTAACCCTCAAGTATAACAAGACCGTAAAAAAATTCATTAGGAATGCTAATGGATGAGTTGTTAGTGAATTTGAACTCCAAAAGTCTGAGATACTGTGGTCCTCCTCCTCTATCATAAGCTGACCACTGCTTATAATAGACACATAGACTCGGATGGATCGCTGTGTTCTCTTGTCATCCCTTTGTCTCTTGTCATCCCTTGGGAAATGGTCTGCTACCCTGGGTGTGAGTGGATAATTTGTGTTGTTCTTGGTGCATTTTGCTTTCTGGCTTGACAAGGGTCTATTGACTTGTTTTAACTAAAGAACACCTAGCTGCCTGGCAGAATCTTCCAGGATTCTGGATGAGTGTCTAGGGATGCTCACCATACTGGCTGCCTCTGTAGTCTTGGTCTCAGACTGTAGATTAAATCTGGAATGCACAAGGGACTTGCACGTTCTCTGGAGTCCTTAGACCATGGGGATGTCTGTTTCCTGGCACAGTGTCTCTTAATTCATGCCATTGCAGAATATTAGAGGAAATATCTTCTACCTCCCACAGTCCTGCACCCCGGTTTCAGCTGAGTGATCACGGCCGGGAAACTTCTCGTATGAGTTGAACTATTCAGGCTGCCAAGAATTTTTAACTTGACAGAAAAGCCATTGCACCAGGAGCCCTTTGAAGCTAATTCTCACTGAAGCAGAGGTGTGAGCTCGGGCTGCTGGACCGTTCTTCATGCACTGTCCGTGCCCTTTTGAGACTTGCTTTCTCTGATAGTCTTTTGATTCAGGAGTCCTCCACATACCTTCTCTGTAAATCCCTGCATCAGCTAAATTACTCAAAGTGCCGTTCTACTCCTTGCTGTGGACCTTGCCCTGAACCTGCTGTGAGAATCTGCCAGGCTAAAGTCACCTAGGATAACCTCTGAGAACACTGGACTAAGAATTCACGTTCCATTTACCTGGTTCTTATCCTCCTCAGCCACACTTAGTCCCAGGGCATTTGGCTAGCTTTCCATCTTCAGCTGTTGCCAGGGCAACTACATCCCCTTGATGCTAATGACTTTGCTGGGACACTGGAGCTGATCCATGCTTCCTCTGTCCATGCTTCCTGCCCAAGCCTTTGAGTCTAAACAGAAACCTTTTTTCTAGCCAAACAGTAGGAAAAGCTAGCCCTGACCCCACCCAAGGCCGATGTGGCCCGATGTTTGGAAGATTCACCAGCTAGTGAGCTCAGCATTCCACATACATGGCCAGCTTGGACCACTTCTCACTCTCCATCCATGCTAGCGAGCCCAGCATCCTCTGTGTGTGTTGACTCCCTACAGGCTCCATCTCCTCTTCCTCCCTCCTACCCCATAGCTGATGCTCTTCACACATTTATAAATATGTGACCTCTGACTTCTGCCCCAGGGTGATAGCATAGAAACTTGGACCAGAGCCAGCTACATTATCTGCTGATTATAAAGATAGAGATGGGTCAGGTGGGATAGTTCAGTGTGAAAGGGTGCTTGCTACCAAACTCAATGTCCTGAGTTCAATTCCCCAAACCCACATAGTGGAAAGAGAGAATCGATTCCCACAAGTTATCCTCCTATCTCCGTATGAGCGTTGAAGTGCACATGCATGTACCGCCCCAAACATCTATAATAGATTTTTTTAATACCAAGGCCAATACTAGTATCTCTTGTTACACCCAAAAAACCTCTTGTTCCTCCTAGACCAGTGGCTCTCAACCTTCCTAATACTTTGACACTTCGATATACAGTTCCTCACATGGCAGTGACCGCCAACCAAAAAATTACTTTTGTTGCTACTTCATAACTGTAATTTTCTACTGTTATGAATCATAATGTAAGAATCTGTGTTTTCTGGCAGTCGTAGGGGACCTTTCTGAAAGGTTTCTTGGATCCCTGGTGTGGAAAACCACTGTTCTTGAAAGCCACACAAAGGTGCCAGAGATGTGATCTATGAGCTGGCTCTCATAGAAACAGATCTCGTCCTCAAATGACTGCTCCCTTGGTCTTTGCCCTTTGCAAACCCTGCCTGGAATACCTGCAACACCCACGGGGAAGTACAAGTTAGTAGAAGTGTCTGTGACTTCCAGAGCCATGGAGGCCATGGAGAGAAAGGGTTCTTGCTGTTATTGGGTCTAGAGCTACATTTAAGGAGAGAAGTTTAATGTAGTTTAACGGCCACAGCTGTGTCAGAAATCTCTGGAGAAGCAATTGGAGAATGTGTGTCGTGAGGGTAAGGGAACAGGACTCACACAATGATAAAAGCTGCCAACTCCAGGATCTGCAGAGCTTTGGAGGCACAGTTGAACTCTTTTTTTTTTTTTTTTTTTTAATTTTTGCTTCTAATTGGGACCTCTGCTGACCTGAGGTGATATGGCAACTCTTGAGGTTTGCAGTGAGGGCTGAGAGGCTGCAGACCTGGGGATTGGTGTTCCAGAGTTCAAAGTTCAACCCCCACCTCCCAAAGCCCAGAAAGAGCTGATGCTGCAAATGAGTCTGAAATCAGTCTGCCAGGGAATCCTCCCCTGCTTCTTCCCGCTCGCCACCGTCTAATTAGGAACTCAGCTGACCTAAGGGGACAGATCCCCCACCCTCAGTATGAATCGGGTGTTCGTTATTCAGAGTTCACCATTTTAAATGTTGATCGCAGCTGAAAGCACCCAACAGAAGTATCCAGGAAATGTTTGATCACACAGTTTGGTGAACCACCACAGTGGTAAGAGACGAATTTGCCTTTTCTTCCAAAATCCAACCAAAGAGAGGGAGAGAAAGTAAATAATCATAGACTAGATTTCCACAAGCATGGAGAGCATATTTGTACTGGGTGACTGCATGCAGATGACAGGAAACTGGCGGCGAGCAGAGGACCAGTGGCATTCGGTGATTTAAAAAATAGAGAAAATAGGGTCAGTCAGTAAAGAGCTTGTCACACAAACAGGAGGGACACCCAGCCCTCACATAAAAGATGATGTAATCCAGCACTGGGGAAGATGAGACGGGGGGGATCTTTGGGGGGGCCCCCTATCTAGCCCATCTGGCCTAGTAGGTGATTTTCAGGTTCCAGTTTAAGACCTTGCCTCAAAAACCAAGGGGAACACTCCCTGGGGAAGAAAGACACCAGGTAATGACCTCTGTTCTCCACATATGTGTACACACACACACACACACACACACACACACTATAGAAGAGAGGGATGCTTGGGACTTTGTAACTAGTCATCAGACTGAAGTTTTTTGGTCTTGGGATGGAGAGAGGTGTGATCTGAGTGGCAGGACCCCCTAATCTGAGCCTGGGGTTCCTGCAGGTGTGGGTGTGGTTCTGCAGATCAGCTGTGTGCAAAGCCGATCATCACATAGACCACAGTGTGTGTGCGTGTGTGTGTGTGTGTGTGTTTGCACACGTGAACACATACATGCATATGTGGAGAACAGAGGTCATTACCTGGTGTCTTTCTTTCTCTCTTCCCTGATAGTCTCCATCTTTGGAAACAAACCCCAGGAAATGATCCCTTTTGCTTTGTCTCCTCACACTTCACCCTGTGCAGTGGAATGCTATGTTCTGTGTGCGTTCTCATTCCTGATTGTTGTACTTTATCAATAATAATTATTCCTTAGCCCTATGTGATAGTGTATGTGTATACTTGGGGGCAGGATGCTCACAGGTTCAAGGCCATCCTAGACAACTAAGTAAAATTCTCAAAACAGAAAAAAAAAAAAAAAAAAAACAACTTTAAAAGGTCTGAAGTATCAAGGAGTTTGTTCAGTGGGAAAAGATGTGTCACGTGGCCGGGTCACATCAGTCTGATTCCTGTAACCCACATAGCAGGAGAGAACTGACTCCTGCAAGTTGTCCCTGACCTCCACATGTTTATGGTGACATGCACATCCCTCTACACACAAAAGAACTAAATGAAAGAAAACGGTTTATTTAGGGTAGTTCATAGCTGAAGAGATGACTCAGCAGTTAAGAGAACTGGCTGCTCTTCAGGAGGACCTGAGCTTTGGTCCCGGCATTCCTGTGTGGCAGCTCACCTTTAACCCCACCTCCAGGAAGTCTGATGCTCTTGCCTTCTCGGGCCTCTTTGGAAATCTGTACACATGTAGCATGCATAAGCACACAAATACATACATACATACATACATACATACATACATACATACATACACAAGCACACAGAGAGACACATACATATACAAACACACATACACACCAAAACACACAAAACCACACAGATGCACACAACACACATACAAGCACATACACACACAAACATGGACACACAGACATGTGTTCACATATACACACATATACATATGCACACACATACACGTAGACACAGACACAGAGACACACACAGGCATACACACTGACACACTTATATACACACGGGCATACAAACACACACGGACACACAGAGAAACACAGGCACACACACATACATATGCACAAAGATACATACATAGATACATCGCACTTACATATGCACAGACACACAAGCACCATACACACACACTTACATATACAGAGACACAAGCACATATATACATGCACATAGACACAGACACATACACACAGACATACACAAAGACACACACATACATATTCACACAGACACACACACATATATACATGCACACACAAAAAGTAAATCTTTAAAAAAAATAAGGGGGTGGTAAGGTAGTTGATTAGCATGTTCAAGGTCCTAGTTGTACCTTCAAATTTCTGTCTCCAGGATGCTCTGTGTGTGTGTGTGTGTGTGTGTGTGTGTGTGTGTGTGTGTCTGTCTGTCTGTCTGTCTGTCTATCTGTATGTGTGTGTGTGTGTGTGCATGTGTGCTTGCACATGTCTCCACAGTATCTCTTGAGATTCCTGGGTGAGTATGCGTGTGCACGTGCACATGCGCGAGGCGCGCGCACAAAAACACACACACACACACATTGATCCAAGTTCACCCACTCACAGCACAGGTGGTAGGTGAGGAGCCAGAGGTCCGAGTCACTCGTGTAGAGCTGGAGCTGAGATGCACACAGCTGTGGATGCAGTATGCTGGGCTCTTTCCTCCATGCTTAAACAGCTCCCCTCAAAGGATAGCTTTGATCTGTTTCCCTCCCATGGATACCTTGATTGACAGGAGGGACTGGCCTGACTCTGGCTCCCTTTCTTTAGAGGGCCTCTGGTTATGGCAGTACCAGGAGCCAGGCAGGCTGGTGGGAAGGGACACATTGGGATTCTTCCAGTGTCCCTCTGAAGGCCATATTCATGCTGGATTGTGGAAACTGCCACAGATCCCATGCTCTGTATCATCGCAGCAGGAAGGAAAATTTAATTCACACCTACGGATGAGAGTTAGTTTATTTTGCTAAGTCATCAGGAGGCAACGAAAAGGGCAGGACCATATTAGTTTAGAAGCTAATTAAACATCCTTACAGCTGGACCTCCTGAATCTCATCTAACAAGGTGGGTGTGCCCCGTTATATTAGCTGCAGTTCTCCTCCCCGCCACAGATGGCGGTGTGCGCTCACCTTAAACAGCTTCACCTCCCAAACCTCTTGGCTTCTGTCTGTCTTTCCTATTCCTCAAAGAAAACCTTCCTGTCTCCTTCCTGTACACTTAATGACTGATCTACTCAAATTAAGGTTAAAGTTTTATTTCGCTGTTTCTCTGTGGTCCAGTTATCACCCCTTAGGCCAGCTCAGACTAGCTTTGGGAAAGCTTCCCCACTCCCAGGCCTACCACCAGGATACCCCAACCCGGAGGGAACTATGGGGACCCCAGAAACTGGAAGAAACCATGAGCCATGTGGTACCTGGAGGTCCAAGTGACCACTCTGTAGAGTTTGGCTTCTAAATAAACAACCATTTTCTTCAGAGAGCCCAATGTCTACTTCACAGTCCCCATGCTGCTTTCAAAAGAATGGACACTGCATAGGACTTTTCCTGAGAAGAATGCTATCTTCGTTCAAGATAGAGCATCGGTGACAACCCCAGAAGTGATTCTACCCAGGTCTAGTGTGTGGTGTGACTCAAGGAGTTTCCTGGGGTTGCTCTCAGGAGCATGGGGGACCTACCAGCAAGCCCAGCCAGGCACGAGTGCCAACTATGCAGCTTGTAGGCAGCTCCACCAGAGACAGCCTCCCACCTCCAGTGATTGTTCACAGCTTAGATACCTAGGCTTGTGAACCTTCTGAGAAGCCCTCTCCCCTGCCGTGTGTGTGTGTGTGTGTGTGTGTGTGTGTGTGTGTGTACATTCTTTGCATGGATGCTGACACGTGTGGGGGCATGCTTTGCACATATGGATTTGTGCATGTGGAAGTCTAAAGCCAGTGATCAGGAGTCAGTAAACATCCTTGACTGTTCTTCCACTGCATTCACAGAGGCAGTGTCTCTCTGTCAAGCCCAGATCTCACTGATGCGACCAATCTTTCTAGCCAGCTTGCTCTGAGACACACACATCACCAATCACCCCCATTTTTGCAAGGCTGGAATTAAAGCTCTCACTGTGCTTATCTGGCAAGTGCTTTAACCACTGAGCTGTCTTTTTAGCAGGGACAGTTGCATTTTGGAAGAAATTACAGTACAACAGGTTTGTCTTGAACATTGGCCCATCCAAATCGGGGGACAGGGGTCAGGGATGAGGGGTCTTAGTGGCAGCTTAGTGGTTCAGAGTGAGACACTGAGGCATCCCGGACAGGACAGAGAGGAGTCCTAGCAATTATCAAAAGGAAGAGCACAATAGAAAGACTCATGTTTAGATAGAATAGACGAGACAATAGTCTAGTAGACTCTAAGCAGGTATAAATTGATGACTCGGCTGCTCCAAGGGATGGTTAAGGGGAAGGTTTGTATTCTAGATATGAAGGAGAGATAACAGCCAGGGACATCTGGAGGAGTCCAGGGCAGAGAGAGAAAGTAGGAGACTGACATGACCAACAGACAGGATCTGACCAGGAGAGGAGCAGGAGCAGAAGAGAGGAAGAAGAGGAGGGGGTGGGCAAAGGATGGAGACAAAGAGAGTCAGGGCAAAGAGGGAAGACCAAGATAGCATAGCTGAAATACCAGGGTTCTATGGAAAAAATGAGTAGCGGGAGACACTTAGGGTAAAGGAAGGACCAGGATACCAACACAGGCTCTGAAATATGTGACCAATATGTGTGATTCTGCGGGAGCATGGAGGCCACTGTGCACTAATTGGTACCACAGGTTGCCATCTGTCCCTTCTGCCAGTGAGAAGGGACACGACTCCTTTGCTAGAGGGGAACTGGCTTCATAAGTTCCTAAGGACCGCTGACTTTTATCTAGCCACCAGCATATGGGGAAATGGAGTTTCCTTCGGACGTGACACACACCTCATCGTGAGGCGGTTTGATGACAGGGAGATGTGCCATCCTCATGTTTAACCCACCAGCTGCCTTTAGAACCGAACCCTAGGAAGATGGGACTTGATTCCTTGATCTCATACTCTGATAACGAACACATCCATTGCAGGTAACACATAGCTGGTGAGTTCTTGTTCTCCATCAGCTAAAGAATCAGAAGATGGGAAAACAGGACCTTGCAAGGTCGAGGTATCTAATGGCAAATGTTACAGGCTCCTTGGTAGATAAGGGGCCCCTAGATCTGAGAAGACCATGACATGCTGCAAGGTTTGCATATGTTTTCATTTGGCGTTCAGGACATTTGAGCAGGTGATTGCCCACTTCCTGTTGATCTAAAGGTACCTGTGCTGCCCTTCTATAGCAGGGGTTGGGTCTCTGCCTCTGTTCACAATAATGAAAATTCATAAACTGCTTATTGTCTGGAGTAAGCATGGGCACCCAAACCTCTTCTGCTCTGTGGTGTATCAGGTGCAAAGACATCCACTGTGTGTGAGGAGACTGGGGGTGACATTTCCGAGAACTTACTTCTGGTAACAAAGAGCACAAGGCAATGCTGCCTGTTGCTGGGGATGAAAAGCCATAAAAAAAGTCAAGCAGGGGGGTTTTATGTCCCCCCCATCTCCCACCCTAGAGGCCTATGACCTCATTAGTACCAACCCAAATCAGCAATGTATGATTTTCAAATAAAACCGACCAAACCCTGCAGGCATGTGTCTCGTGCCATCCATACTGACTAGCAGGGAGTTTACAGTCAGACATCACAAAGGTTTTTTTTTTTTAACTTGACACCTGCATCTGTCTGGTTTCTCTCTACTTCAGCCTAATGGTGTGTCAGTATTCAAGGCTGTGAGAAACATTTTTTTTTTTTTACATTGACCACCTAAAACCATCTGCACTGTACTTTGTGTGCCATTTAAGGGGAAAAAAATGTTAAGAGTTACGAATTTTATTCAATTCCTACCTTAAGCACTGACTCTGCAATCAAATCTCCAGAGAAATGAAACTTTATTAGGTAATGAGTAGCAAATGGGGACTTACCAAATTAGGAAGGTTTATATTGAAAACGTGTCTTTTTTTTTTCCCCCACCTCGGGTTTACAAAGCGTTTAGTAGAGGTCAAGGATTTAATACACTGCCTGCTTTTATCATGAATTTTAATTATACAAATTACTGCTGACTCTATTACCGTGTTTAACATAATACAGATGAAGCTTTTACGACATCCCTTAAGTTCGCGCCTCGACAGAAATGGTATCGTTTTGTGATGAATACACTCTTCCATTGACTCCTGTCCTCTAGCGTGCCCATTCCCACAAACACCTGTTTCATGGCTTGCACCCATAATCTCAGCTCTGGGGAGGGGGAGACAGGTGGATCCCTGGGGCTGGCAGGACAAACATCCTAGCCGAATCAGCGAGCTTCAGCTTCAGTGAGAGAGCCTTTCTCAAGATACGGTGGTCTCAAGAATCACAGAGATGGCTCACACACACCTCTCTGCACACACCTTTTATGAGGCTACCCCAGTCACTCTGTTGACTTGACTCTCTTGCTGGGCAGGAGCTCTTTGATTTGATGTAATCCCCTCGTCTACATTTTGCTGCTGTTGGCTGGAGTTTTGGGGTCATATCCATGAAATCACTGTCTAGACCACTGTCATGGAGATTTCTCCTTTGTGTTCTTCTGGGAATTACAGGACTTCCAGTATTAGCTTAAGTCTTTAATCTATTTTGGGTTGATTTTTGTGTAAAGTGTAAGATAAGAGTCCCAGTTCATTTCTTCTGAGGGTATATAGCCATGTTTTTAAAAGTCATCCGGGACCACAGAGGGCTGTGAATAGTCAGACCTATCTTGAGGAAGAACAAAGCTCCCTTTCTGGTTGTACAATGTGTCTGAAAGCAACACAGATTCATACAGGCCTGGCATCAAAGCCAACATACCAACAGAGCCTTGAGAGAAATTCCCACTTGTACATCGAACTTATCTTCCATAAGGGTCCCCAAAACACATACCAGGCAAACAGAGGAATCTTAGGAAGCCCAGGCCTTCTCACAGAATGCGGGTCCCCTGACAGCTCTGCTGGTGTTTTAGGGGTGTCACAGAAGGAGTTAGATAGAACCAGTAAGTTTTGGCATCGATGATAAAAAGCTTGGTGAAATGGCCAGATTTCTCCACCAGGAGACTTCTCCTTTCCTGGTGTCATAAGACTGCACTCCTCTGGCTAGCCACAGTCACCTCAGAGAGTGTAGTGTTTCCTTGGGGCTCTTATCTAGAAGCCATCATTACAGTGTTTGCCTACAGTGACTGTTTCTGACACTCCTCTTGCTCTCATTGATTTGAATTGGCTGTTATATTCAATTATGTTTGCACACTAGCTGTGAATTCCTAGTTGTATTTTTTTATCCTATGGATTAGAAAATTACTGTTATCATTATTTCTTTATTCAAATTTCCAATTTATATATGTGTGTGTATATATATATATGTATACACACATATGTATATAATTGTTTCATTTTGTTTTGAGACAGAGATAGATTTTGTAGCCCAGACTGGCTCGCCCATGTTGTCCTCACACTCACTGTGATCCTCCTGCCTAAGTCGCCGGAGTTCTAAGACTATAGACATGAGCCACCGAGCCTGTTTGATTCACCTGATTGTAAGATTTCAGGTTGATTGCTGTGTTCCCCACGTCCATTATCTGTTTGTTTATTAGTTTATTGATTTATTGGTTTGGCAGCATTGCAGGTGGTACCCAAGGCTTCACACTTGCTGAGAAAGCACTCAGTCACTCACTTAGCTCCCATCCCCCACCCACACCAATACCCAGCCCATATTTTTTTTGCCATATCAGTTCCTGGCTTACCAAGTACCTGTCTGTCTCAGGCTGAAGCGACCTGATCCTCTCAGGCCCCGTGGCACTTTTCAATGGAGAATGTTATTTTAATCCTGGGTTCTTCATGCTCCGGGAGCACATTAGCTCTTATGTGCTTTTCAAAAGATTTACTTTGATGGTTTTTAATTACATGTAGGTGTGTGTCTGCATGTGGGTTTGTGCACATATGTACAGGTGCCCAAAGAGGAAAGAAACATTGACTCCCCTAGAGCTGGAGTTACAGATCGGGCGAGCACCCTGATGCAGTGCTAGGATCCAAATTTGGTTCCTTTGGAAGAGCATCAACTACTCTGACCTGCTGAGCATCTCTCCGGGTCCTCTTATCCACTTATAAAGAGAAATACTGCAGCAGCCCCCTCCCAAATCCTGATCCTCCCAACTGCCCACCTATGACATGGGACCCCACCATAAGACTGAGGGAGGCAGAGAAACTCCATCCCCTAGGGACTCAGGCAGTATGACCAGCACACAGGGATTCCACACTGGGGTTGCTTCTCATCCATGAACTGTGCTTCCAACCCATCATACTCCTGCACACACCTTTGAACCTGTCTCTTTGGCCTCATGTGTCACAAACCACCCAATGCTCATTGTCCCAATGCCTGATGAATTATTAGCAGGTCGGGATAGGGGCCAAGGATACCACGGATACCAGTGCATCAAGTGCTTTTCACATCAGCATGAAGACCCAAGTTTGAGCCTCTGCGCTACATAGAAAGCTGGGTGTGTCACTGGTGAAGTAGAGACAGGTGGGCCTCAGTGGCTAACCACTTTAACTGAGTGTATGAACCCCAGGCCAGTAAGAGACCCTACCTCCCAAAATAGGTTATGGAGTATGAAGCTTACCACCTGACCATCAACAGCCTCACGTAATGGAGCCCTGAGATATTTTCCACATGGCATTAAGCAATGCATATGGAACTCTGATACCCATATGTAGCTTGGGTCCATGCTCTGCTTGGGGGTGGCTGGCAGCTATTTCTCCTGGATAATGATTGAATACCTCTGTGGTGAGCGGGCATGGCTGAAATGCAGATTCTAACTTATCTTGTTTTCATTCCGTGTTCTCTTTAACGAAGCTAACACCAAAGAATGAAGTTCTCCCCAGAACGGGGCTCTGAGGAGGTTGGCTGACACAGCCTCTTTTTTATAAGCTGCTCATTTAAAATAAATCTCAGTAGCAAGAAAGAAATCATGGGCTTCAATAACATATTTTTATAGCGTCTTGCACAAGTCTGTGGGAACGGGAGGTTGGGGGAAGTGCCAAATGAACTGGTGTTGCTTCAACAGATGTTGCTAAGGAAGAGCTGGAGTGGGAGTCTCCTGGCTAATCTGGTTGCAATAGAGGGAAGGGGGGACACTTTGGGATGGGAAGAGAATCTCAAAAACCAGAAGAAAAATAGAGGTTGGAGCTGGAGGGATGACTCAGTGGTTAAGAGCACTCATTGTTCCTGCGGAGGACCCACATTCAGTTTCTAACACCCACTTCAGGTAGCCCACAACTATCTGTAACTCCAGCTCCAGGAGATCTGATGCCCTCTTCTGGCCTCTATGGGCATTGCACTCATGTGCACACACACATCCCTATCCATATACATAATTAACATTATATAGTCTTTTAAGAAGGTGATTGGCTACTTAGGGACAACATTCAAGGTTGACCTCTGCCCTTCTTGTCTCCACATGAACATACACACACATGTGCACCCTTACACAGGAACATACATACATACACAATAGATAAGTACATTTGTTGCTTGAATTGCCAAGTTCATAAATGATTTAATGATTTGTAGTTCCTGTGTAGTAAGGACTTTTTGTAAACAGAGCCTCTCTGAAGATTCAGGTACCACAGACCTGGATCTCTTGTAGCCAGGAAGCCACATGATCTGTCACTAACATTTGCCATTTATATACAGAGGAGACAGACAGCCAAAAATCTTAAGTGACCTTTTGCCTTCACTGCCTTCACAAAGCAGGAAGGGTCACCTCCAGCTGTAGTTGAGATTTCTTCTCATCTAGCACTTGTGGGCTTGAGCCCACCTAACCAAATGCATCATATTCTGCAATGCTTCAGAGGTCTTCCGAGTACATCTGCCACCTCAGTATCTCAGAAAAGCCAAGAATGTCAATTTCTCTCCTTTTCTGATTCTTGTCCCTGATTCCACTTTCACCTGCAATCCACCTACACGTCTCTCTGATGATCCCAAGTCTGAACTCACATATTCCACAGGGTTGCTTAAATTCTTTTCTTATTGCCAAGTCTTGCATGAGGTTCAGAAGAGGGTCACCAACCATTCTGGTACACAGATTCTTGCTCCTGGCTGTTGGTTATAAGTTTCCAAGCTAAGCCTCTGTCCACTTTGGTCATTGGCATCTACAAATGCCTTTCCTCTTTGGGACATGTGCATATGTGCTCTTCATTCAAAAACTTTACTCTGGGCTTCTGGAGATCTTGGGTGTGCCTCAAACCTGCTTCCCATGCAGATACTTAAGCTGCTGACCTCAGGGTCTTTTGAGCTTTTGACAATTCAAAGCTTTTGCCTGAAGTAGAACTGGGCAAGTGGGCACTCTCTGTGCTGTGTAGCTATTTCCTCTGAATGCAAACATCCTATGATAGGAGGATATGAAAAGTAACAGAAGCCTCATTGTCTTAGGGTTTTACTTCTGTGAACAGACACCGTGACCAAGACAACTCTTATAAAGAACAGCATTTAATTGGAACTGGCTTACAGGTTCAGAGGTTCAGTCTATTATCGTCAAGGCAGGAGCATGGCAGCAGCCTGGTAGATGTGGGGCTGGAGGAGCTGAAGGCTCTACATCTTCATCCAAAAGCAGACAGGAGAATACTGACTCCCAGGCAGCTAGAAAGAGAGTCTTAAAGCCCATGCCCACAGTAACACACTTCCTCTAGCAAGGCCACACCTACTCCAACAAGGCCACACCTCCAAGTAGTGCCACTCTCTGGGCCAAGCATATTCAAACCACCACACTCATGGAACTCACTAGAAATTTAAACAGACTCAAAGGATCAGGAAACAGACAATGCAGTGCATAATGTCTAGGAGAGGCAGAGGCTCTTTGATAGAGCTGCTTGTAACATGTCCAGGGAATTCCACTACTATAGCTTTTGGTCACCCATGCTGTGGGGCAGAGTTGGGGAGGTTCCACGATGCAGCTGTCTTTGAGTCACCCATGTCCTCATAAGTAAGTAACCCCATTGGCTCATCTACCTAGATTTCCATGGAACTATTTCTTTGGCCGACCACTATCCTCCCTAACTGGTGTGAATGGAAACAGACACCCAAGGAAAAGCCAGCAAATACTCCTTCAGTCTCCTACTCCCAGTTTTACTTGCAGCTGTGTTTACTATCCCCAGGCATTCTGCTTAAGGTAGACTTCTGCTATGGCTAACTCTCCATAGTCCCCAGTGTTTGACTCAGTTGTCTAACCCTGTTCTGTAGGTCCTATGACCCTGACTGTGTCCTAGGCTGGGTTTTGTAGAAGATGCTAGGCTGGGCTTCCTGTGTAAATGGTAGCTTGAGGGACTGCTGTCACAAAACTGCAAGATGAGAAGGAGAGGGACAGGACAAGAAGTCCTACTCTGGAGTACCCAGGTTCAGCTGAACCCTTAATGCACTGGATGTCCTTTCTGAGTTGAACCCCCAAGGCATTGACAGTGGCTTTCTGATCTCCCTACGCATCAACCATTGATGAGGATAGTTTAGGGTCACATGAGCATCCTGTTGATACCAGGAGAGCCACCTCCACTAGCTAGTGGCAGTTCCTGAGAGACGGATAATCCACATTTCTTTTGTAATCCTTTCCTCGGGATGACATGGACAAACATTTATATTTGGGGTGGATCTTCCTACCTCAGTTAATTAAATATAGAAATTCTATCCCAGACATTCCCAGAAGTGCGTATTCTCTAAGTGGTTCTTGATCCTGTCAAGTTTATGGTCAATGTTAACCATCACAGGTGATCACGTAACTCAGGAAGAAACATGGATACTATGAGACCTCTCAGTGCATACAGACTGGGTGGACGGAATGTCACAGCCCCGTTTTTTCTGACGATATGAATTAAGTGCCATTGTCTGTCACATAGGTGATGAGAAGATGCTGTCTGTCCTCAGAGAGAACAGAGCCTAGATCACCCACATAATCCCAAAGAAGTCAGGGCAAAGGCCACCCCGTCATCAACATTCAGGACCCCAGGAAGTGGGTGTCTATGTAGACAGCAGATACTCTATTAACCATCTTAGTAGGAGCCCCAGTTTCTGCAGTGGAGCAAGTAGCATGCTTTCCGGCATGGCACAAGACCCCAGGGGGAAAAAAATAGAATGATCTATTTTTCCCTTCCTGTATATGCTGAATTAATCCTACATCATGGATCTACTGTAAACACAGTCACTTTGCTTTAAGGTGCGTCTGCAGTCGTAAGCCAGCTTCCTGTGTCCCCAGGATAGATTCATGGGAACTACACAGATCAAAGCTTTTATGTGACGACAGCCCACTTGTCTGTAGTGCCTCTCATCCTTCATCCCATATCTACGTGCAAATCGGAGAGCTGAAGGCATGGAGGAAAGAATCGATAAGAAGATGCTCACCATTCCTGTCTCTACTGTATATTCTTCTCGACTCAGCTTCAGTCAGAGGCCTTAATTAGAGCGTTAAATACTATAGTTTCCTTTTTGGAGCCAGCGGGGTTTTTCTTTGCTGTGAAATGAGTGATTCAATTACGTCCTCCTAATTGATAGAGTGTAATTAACATTGTCTCCGGGCTAATTTTCATTTATCCCGCCATTCCTCATAAACTGAACATCACTCTCGGCAGAAGTCAATGTGTCGGTTTTTTTATGAGCCTCGTTTGCACTTTAACACCGGGAAAATTAATTCGAACCACATAAACGGATGGAACTTCAGAGAAGATGGACTTATCGAGATGACCATCTTTGATAAAGTCACGTCGTTTAGAAGCAAATCGCACATGGCCACATAAAAATGAGATCATCACTGGGGGATGCTTGGCCATCATGGACCCGCCTTTGTCATGAGGCAGTTCTGGGGAAAAGCAGAGACAGAATGTTCTCATAGTTTCTCAGGTTTTGTTTGTTGGTTTTGCTTATTTTTTGTTTTTCTGTAGAGATGAAATTGTCTGTGTTTAGGAAGGGTGGAGATCCCCATGTGTGGATGCCTTTGAGAAGTTTGATTCCTTGTGAATCTGATATTTAAAACTTTCATCAGGGACAGCAAGATGGCTCAGCAGGTAAGGGTGCTTGCTGCCAAGCCTAAGTTATGACCTGAGTTCGATTCCCCAGAATCCACATGGTGGAAGGAGAGAACCAACTCCCACAAGTGGTCCTCTGACTTCCACTTGAGCACATGCCCCACACATATGAATACAGAAATGAAGAAATAAACATAACTTTTAAAAAGCTCCCCATCTGAGAATATTATAGGCTTTCGATCCCCAACCCCAAACCAAATTAGGGTCAGCAAGATTGTAAGGCAATTGCTGTTAAGCCTGACAACCTAAGTTCAATCTCTAAGACCAATGGGTATATATAGAGAAAAGTCACTCATGAAAGTTGTCTTCTGACCTCCACACCCATGCCATGGTATGTGGAGTACACACGCACACATGCATACATGCACACATGCACACATGTGCACACCACACACAATACAAATGCTTAATGAAGTTAAAGACACTAGATATTATACAGGATCCAGGGAGACAGTTCAGATGGCAGATTATCTTACAAGTATGAGGACCTAAGTTCCTTCCAGGGAACCCATAAAATATTTGGATCTAGTACTGTGTGCTTCTAACCCAGGCATTGGGGGCAGCACATATAGGTTTCCAGAGACCATTGGCTGGCCTACCTAGGTTACTCAGTCTGTCCCAAGCCAATGAAAGACCCTGTCAGCACACACACACACACACACACACACACACACACACAGAGAGAGAGAGACAGAGAGAGAGAGAGAGAGAGAGAGAGAGAGAGATTAGAGAATTGTCAGAGCCTCTTTCTAAGCAGTGTATAGCCTGCCTTCTATGTCTTCCTATTCTTTCAATAGAGTTTTATTTATTTAAAGAAGTTTGATTTTGTGCCTATGGGTGCTTTGCTTGCCTGTATGTCTGTGCGCCATATTCGCAGTACCCACAGAGGCCAGAAGAGGGAGTTGGATCCCCTGGAACTAGAGTTACAGACAGTTATAAACCCCTACTGGGTGCTTGGAACTAAACCCAGGTCGTCTGCCAGAGCATCCAGGGCACTTAGTAACTGAGCTATCTCTCTGTTTCTTTCAATTCTCAGTTTAAATGTCAGCAATGGCTTCTCAAGCATCACTAGGAGCTGACTTTCCACCTTCTGAATAAAATGCCCCTATTTCTAAAGCTTCTATGAAGTTGGACACTAATAACTCTACCCATTGCTTCATCAGTTCCTAGGGAGCTGCACTTGCTGGGCCAGTGCTCCACAAGATGTTGGGGACAGACCATCACCCACAAGAGTTCTGCTTCCTGAGGGTCCTTCTTAAGCACTTCTAGATGATGGTGACACCTCCTTTTAAATAAAAACACAGGCTGTTGTCCCCTGGGTCACAGATGTTGTGTTTAGATTACACAAAGGTGTTGTATTTAGCTCTTAATTAAATTTCATTGTTAAGTTTTTAACACTGGCTATTTAATAAAGTTCTGGGTTTCTGGGCTCTCTTGTCAAACTAGAAATTGCTGCACAGGTTAAGATGCTGCTTGGAACAGATGGCTGAAGCCTCTGGGGGTGTTCGCAGATCCCTCCTCCTATACAGACTGGTATGTCTTACCTATCCCTATCCTGGTGTGTGTGTGTGGCCTCCCATGTCAACAGCACAGAGAACGTGATATCTCATCAACACAGCCAAATATTCAGCCACAGATTAATGTACAGGATGCATGCCCTGTTTTCCGTTAAACCCTTAACACATGTGTGCGTGCATGTGTGAATGTTGATACATATCTGTGTGCCTGTAGCCACATGCCTGTGGAGGCAGGAGCGCAGCCTCAGCTGTCACTCTTCAGCCACCTTCCACCTTTGTTTTTTCTTTTGAGACATGTTCTCTCACTGACTCAGAATTTGTCAGGGAGGCTAAGCTGGCTGGCCAGTGAGCCCTGAGATCCTCCTGTCTCTGCCTCCAAAGCACTGAGATTACAAGCATACAGAACCAAGCGTGGCTTTAATGTGGATGCTAGAAGATCAAGCTAGGTCCTCAGTTACCCACTGAGTCTTTTCCTAGCCCAGTACAAGTTTCTTAAGTGGTTTTGGGTTGTTTTGTTTTTTGTTTTTTATTTTATAAAACAAATATACTTTTTGTTACGTTCCTAAAGAGCAACTGTTTACTCATTTTTCATTATTCATGTTAATGAAAGATGCAGCAGGAACAAGAAGAGAAAAGGATACCGAGATATTTTAATTAATAGGATATACATGAATCAGAATGGCTAATTCAAGGTATTAAATCCTAATTGCCACTTATAAAGTCACTGTCTCGTGACATACTTTAAAATCTCATTATAAAATCTACATGGCTTTTTTTTTCTAAAGCCAGATTCTCTTAATTCCTCCTGGAGGCAAAGCCCTTAGTAGCTCTTCATAATGGAGGGGCCCCTTGGAGGAACGTGGGCTCCTGCTTCCTAAAGAGGAAACCGGAGGCAGTGAAGTGGCCACTTGACCCTGGGGCAGTCAAGAGCTGTGTCTTTTCCTGAAGCCAAGTGCAGCTATGATTCAGAAGAAAGATTGGCTAAGGCAGTGTGGGAAAGCAACCAAAGTCATTGCCATTGACTCTGAACTCAGCCCTCCCCCTCTTTAGTTAACACTCTACTCTGGGTGTTTCCATTAGATACACAAGCAGGATCATGCAACATGACCTGGGAAGGCCTGGGGGATATATGCATGTATCATTCTCGAGCCAAGAGAGGACTATATACATATGTGTGTATATATATATATAGATATGTGTATTTGTGTATATATACATATATGTATATATTTGATATATAGTATATATAGATATGTACATATAGATACATGTATATGTATTTATAGGCACTATATATGTGTGTGTGTATATACATAGACACTATATTATATATGTATATAGACACTATATAGTGTCTATAGATATGTGCATAGATAGATAGATAGATAGATAGATAGAGATATAGATAGTGTGTGTGTGTGTGTACTTGTATGTGTGTTTATGTGTGTGTGTGTGTACTCATGCATGTGCATATGTGTGTGTGTGTGTGTGTGTGTGTGTCTAGGCACTCTACTGCTAAGCTACATCCCTAGCCCTCTTTTATTTTTTTTTTCAAATTTAAATTTTTAGGTCTTTAGATTATCACACAAGAATATTATATTTATATCATTTCTACTTGTCTCTCCCTCTTCAACATCTCTTATGGCCCCCCTCCTCAAATTCATGATCTCTTCTTTAATTATTATTGTTATATGCACACACACATGCACACACACACACACATACACACATGTTTAGTGTTGCTGGCATGTCTCTGCGTTGAGGTATCACCTCTTGGACTCGATAACTTCTCATGGGACTCATCCTCGGAGAAATCGCGTTTCCCCTCCCTAAGTGTCTATTGATTGCCTGTAGCTCTTCATCGAGGGACACTGGCACGGCACCTGGTGTTGTCATTGTGCTGATCTTATTTAGGCAGCCATTGGAAAAAGCCGTGGGAGAAAAATCTGCCAAGCAAGGAAAGCAGTAGATAATCCTGCCCAGTTGCAAAGCGTGTAAAGCAACATAAGACCAGCCTAGCGAGCTATCCCCCATTGAAGCAAGAGTGGCACTTTTATCTCCGAGGTAACCAACAGCTGTCTTATTGCATTTAAGGTCTGCTCAGGCAGGACGACTCCTTCTCCAGTACTGTAAACACAGCCAACTATGCACAGCTGGTAAGGTCAGGGACTCTGGAGGAGAAAGAACCTCCTACTGTCATTAAAAAATAATAATAACATAATTTTGAACTGTATTCTAAATACTTATCCTTATACCCCCAGATAAAATGTAGCATTTTTTCCTTTTTCTTTCCTTTCTTTTTTTTTTTTTAGATAGGATTTAACTAAGTTACTCAGACTGGTTTTGAACTCACCATGCAGCCTACACAGACCTTCTTTGCCATCCTCCTGCCTCAGCCCTTGGAATATCTTGGGTTACTGGCTTGTACAACCAGGCCCAGCCATGTTTCTTAATATTTCGTGATGACAATAAGAAAACACACACACAGTACCGGCAACGAAGAACTATATTCGATATTAAGTTTGTTTATAACGTTCAAATTCAATCTCGTTTAAGAGAACAGGTTTTAATAAGAATGTTGAGCTCACATGCCTGAACACGACTTTCAGCTATCTGGTTGTGTGCCTGAAACAACTACATCAAGTCTCTGTAAAACGTTCTTTTCAAATTCTTGATAGCATCGATAAATAGGCGGGGAAGGGTTTTTTAAATCATTTTTTTTTTACAAGCATTCAAAAGTATCACTGGAAACTGTGTCCTTTTCTATCCTTGACAAATGCGGTGTTGAAATTTCATGTGCTAACAGGCAAGGTTTGTAATAAAACAGAAATACCTCATATCTCACTTTTCAAAATAATGGTAAGCTTAAATGGATGCAAATATCTTACATATGGATCTTGCGGTGGGGGAGGGGAAATCTTAAATAGATATATGGGTGGCTACAGAGAGGGCCCAGTGGTTAAGAACACTACTGTTAGTATTCTGTCTAAACTCCACCTCCACAGTTATCTGGCAACAGCCAGGTAGGCCTGCCCATATAAAAGGGGTTGTTTGCCCCCTCCTCTCTCTCTTGCTCTTCCGATCTCCTGCCTCTAGCTTCCCTCTGTTCCCTCACCCCTCCTCCTTCCCTTCCCTTCCTCTTCCTCTCTCCGACATGGTCATGGCTAGCCTCTACCTCTCTGCTCTCTCTCTCTCTCTCTCTCTCTCTCTCCTACCCTCTATTCTATGCTATACCATCCTGTGGCTGTCCCTCACAGGGAAGAGATGCCTCGGCATGGGCCTGCTGAGACATCCCCTTCCATCATTGGTCCACTTCCCTCCCTTTTTCGATGACTGGTTTCTCTGTGAGCCCAAACTTCGAACTCAACCCCCACTGGCTACCTAATAATCCTGCTTTCAAGTGTATAAGTGGCCCCACCCTGGCATCCCCATGGACAATTACTGCTCATAGAGGACCCACTCCCTAACCTCATGGCACATACGTGTCCTATGCTCACCACCTTTGACATATAAATTGTATGGAACAACACTCTTAAATAAGCACATGGCTGTCAACACAACAAAACAAAAACACATGCTGCCAAAAAATAAGAAAAATAATAAAGGATGTTAGACTTGTTTCCAAAGCCCCCCATCTCCTCCCTGCTGCACCTTGCTCTAAGATACTGAAGTTTACAGGTTTTCATAGTGGACCCTCTCAGTCTGTGGGCTGCTGGCTTTGGAATCGCTACCCTCTAGGCCAAATTAGCATCTCTTCCTGCAAGACTTGGCACTTAGTTGAGTCATTTTCTTGCTTTGAAGTCTCCGTCAGTGGGGCACTGACAGCCCTGCAGCCAGTCACAGGAGGGCACCTGCCACTGACGCCCGGAGACGCGTTCAAGTGAATAGCAATGGCTTTGATTTTACATAATGAAGCGTGGACTCTCCAGAGCGTGACTGTTGAATGGTGAACAATACATCATTTGGGCCTCACAGTTAAATCTCAGGGCAGTACGTTAGATAAACAAAGGACATGCCATTTTGCTTTAAAAGTTGGTAAGAAACCAGGGACTTTGTAACTGCACTTTCTTAGACAATAATCACTTGGGAATTGTTGAAAACGGTCAGGAAAATGGGCTGTGGTTTGTGTTCGCTTTCCTCTGGTGTTTAGGGAAGATTCAAAAAGCCTCCTCCATGGGGTTGTGGCATGCCTGGAGCTGATAAAAATATCACGAGCCCACACAAATTTATCTGAGAAGCAGATTTTGATAGCTCGCCGAGATCCGGGTCAGTGGATAATCCCACACAAACATCAGATCTTACTGCTATTGACAAAAGAAGGGACACAAATAACCAGCAAATTCCATAAATCCCTGGCTTGTAAGTAGCTCTCTTTTCATGGATTTATCATAAGCGTCCTTGAAATCTATCTGAAAAAAAAATAGTTCCAAACGAGTGTTTGATAGTATAGTGTTTAGAATCCCTGATAAAAGTCCCCCTCCCCAAAGGCTGCTATTCAACAAAATTGTGCTTCGGATAGCAAATAGTTTCTCTTCGGGGTAACAATACCAGGAGAAACTCCACACAGCCAACGTGGCCAATGGGATGCATTCATATCTTCTCTTGAGAGGACTCATCTTTGAAATGTTTCTTTTAGGGGCCAGAAAGGGGCATGTATCATTTGGGCTGAGCAAGGATGGGATCTAGCCATCGATAAGCTGGTGTTACCGGAAGACAAATCCTTTTTTCCTAAAGAAAAGTGTGTGTCTGAAGAGAAGGGGCAGGGCATGCAATAAGAACCTGCCTTCCTGGTAAACAAGACCAGCTTGCAGCTGGGGATAAGCAGACCCCATCCTTCCCCTACTTTCTAGTCACAGTTATTCTTTTAAAGCTCACCTGAGTCTCTAATAAGATGATCGCAAAGGTGTGCCAATAGAGTAAGCCCCCCGCCCCCCGCCCCACTGTGTCTTTGTGGGACTAGATCTTGCCATTTCAAATAGCTGTCCCTCTGGAGTCACATAAGATCCTTACTGTCTTATTAGGGTTTCTATTGTTGTGATGAAATCCCACAGTCCAAAAGCAAGTTGGGCAGGAAAGGGTTTATTTCACTGTTCCAAACTATACAGCGTTGTCCATCACTACAAGAGTCAGTAGGAAACTGAGGGTAGGAGCTTGGAGGCAGGAAATGAAGCCGAGGCCACGGATGAACATTGCTTACTAGCTTGCTCCCCGTGGCTTATTCAGCTTTCTTCTTATACAACTGCAGCCTGCCTGCCCAGGGGTGGCAACCCCACACACACCCACCAAGGGTGAGAAAGTCTGGGCCTTTCCACCTAAATTACTAATTAAGAAACTGCACTAAGGTCTTACCCATGGGAAGATCTTAAGGGTGAATCTTCTCAATCAAGAGTCCCTCTTGCCAGGTGTCTCCAGCTTGTGTCAAGTTGACACAAAACTACCCAGCACATTCATCTTCAAGCCAGGCCTCTGCATCTCACCTGAGAGAGACCAGAAAGCAGATGCTGGCCCAGCATGCAACAGTACCACATGGACTTGACTTCACGGTCTTCCTCCCCTGACATGGAACATTTGAGCTGCCCCCTCTCTCTTTGCCTAGAGTGATTTATCTTGTATATCTCAGCTTCAGGAGAGACCTGGAGTTCTCTGAGCATATAAATTATGTTTCAAGTCCCTTTTCAGGGCGAGAAGGTGACTTAAGAACCATGCCAATGCTAGGCAGTAAGGAATATATTTCTGCTTTAGCACTATGACCTAAATTTATACTGATAAATAAAGTCATCTCAAGTTTTGGCAGTGTTCTATTGCTATTTCTGCAATAAACTTAATGGTCTTTTTTTGAAGTAGACTTAACTTCTTCAATAAAAACATTTATAAAGGATTTTATTCTACCTTTACTACTGCTATTGCTTAGAACAAGCTCCCAACAAATGTAAACAGGTAAACAGTTCCAGGGTACTCTTTTTTCATTTTTAAAAAAAAATATTTATAAGTGTGCCTGTGTGAGTTTATATGAACCATGTACATGCAGTGCCTGCAGAGGCCAAAAGAGGGCATCAGATCCCCGGAACTAGTTACAAGTGGATATGCCATTCGGATGCTGGTAACCAAGCAGAAGTCTTCTACAGGAGCAGCTGCATGTGCTCTTAATCATCAAGCCATCTCTCCAGTCACCCTCCCCTCTTTTTAACTTTTGAAATCGATTCTTAGTATGCAGTCCATATACTTGCCTTGACCTCCAAACAGTCCTCCTGCCTCAGCCTCATAGATACTAGGACTATTAGCACACAATCTCAGAGCACCTCCTTGCAGGAGAAGAGGTCGGATATCACTCTGTGTCATTTTT
The DNA here is from genome assembly GCA_021653895.1 of Mastomys natalensis. Lineage (NCBI taxonomy): Eukaryota > Metazoa > Chordata > Mammalia > Rodentia > Muridae > Mastomys > Mastomys natalensis. Next base: position 1,140,609 of record JAJTUV010000463.1, read on the forward strand.
AGGTAGTATCCATGCACTAACCTGGCAGTTCTCAACCTTTCTAACACTGCGCCACTTTACTGTAGTTCCCTATGGTATGGTGACCCCCCAATCCTAAAATTATTATCATTGCTACTTCATAACTGTAATTTTGCTACCATTATGAATATAATGCAAATATGTATATTATCTGATGGTCTTAGGTAACCCCTGTGAAAAGGTCATTCAACCCTCCCTCCCAAGGGTCGTGACCCACAGGTTGAGAACCACCATGGTAACCCTTACCTGCTTCTTGCCCTATCTGAGATATGCCAGACCCCAGTATCTGGATGCAGAGATACCTCTGAGAAGAGCAGGCACCACCTTTCTTTCCATCCTTTTGAAAGACCAGCAGCATCTTGCTTCCTTGCAATGCTGGGGATGGGACCCAAAGCCTGTACAGGATAGGGAAGCATGAAAGCACTGAGCTAGAGCCCAGCAGAACCAGCAGCTTTGAGAGAGAAGAGTCTTTGTGGGGTGCCGAGGCAGAGAAGGAAGATTCTCCCAGCTGCTTTTAAACACGGGTGCTCACAAACCTTCCCTCGTTTCAGTGGCATTTGGCCATTCCGGTTCACCGCCCATCCTCCACAGCCATGGAATTCACACCAGAGGGAAGAAGGGCTTTCAGTTGTGAGTAAGGCAGGGCTGAGTTTAAGTTCAGGGTGCTTCGTCCGTAACAACAACCTGCAGAGCTGTGTCTCCAGGGTAAAGAAAACTCCAATTTGTTAACCATCTCACGGGAGCACGTTGGAAAATCTGTAGTTTCAGATTATGACCTTCATTAATCATGTTTCCAGTGAATTCATCTAATGAGGCCTGCATGTGCTCCTCTGGAATTGTAGTCAGGCCTTACTGATGGCCCGACAGGCAGGCTAGCCCCAGCAGGAATTCTCAGACCCAGTGTACATGTGAACTTCCTGGAAATCTACTGGAACAGTTCCCGCTGGGCAGGTCAAGAGTCAGCCTGGATGCTGCATTGCGAGCCAGCCCCCAGGGAAATGGTCCCTGCATGGTCCAGAGCTATACGTGATGTAACAAAGTGTCATGTGACCTGGGTGATTATTCCTTCCTCGTATCATCTTTCATGAGATGTGGTACCCCTCCCCACTGACATTCAGCCTCCTGTTTTGTGACTTTTCCTCCCTTAGCGTCTATTTCTGTTCTTCTCAGATATAGATGGCACTGATCAGCCAAATAAATGATTCCATGTGTGGCTTGGTGAACCAATGAACTTATTGGGATAACCTACAGGAGGATAGGTAGGGGGTTACTTATAGGAGGGTGAGCATTTAATGGTTAGATTCACAACTAAGGAGCCTCCCTCCATCCCTTCAGTTGTTAACAGCTTATATACCGTAGGTGTTGTTATCTTAACGCAGCAGCAGCTTGGAACAGAAGACACCAGGGCAGAGGGTTCCACGAAGAGGAGTTTATTTAGGGCAGAGGGGGGAGAGAGAGAGAGGCCGGCCATGACTACGTGGAGAGGGGGGAGGGAAGGGGGAAAGGGAAGGGGAGACAGGAACCTGCAGGCGCACGGGTCAAGGGGCAAGAGAAAGAGGAGGGGCCAGACAGCCCCTTTTATAATAGTGGGCAGGGCTACCTGGCTATTGCCAGGTAGCTGTGGGGAGGAGCATACCTGGCTGTTGCCAGGTAACTGTGGAGGTGGAGTTTAGACAGAATGCTATACACTAGGAAAGACATAAAGTCTTATTAGCCTTGTGTGCACCTCTCCTGCAGTGGACCATGAGTGAGCCTGGTCTTTTGAGAATGTCATGCATGTAATCACAGATAACAGCAAGAACCATGCCATACCCAGAGGACTGAATGTGCAGCAGACCCCATTTTACCAAAACATACCCCCCTAGGGTATGTCCTTCACAGGAGATGGGAAAGGGTTCTGGTCCTGCTTTTAGCTTTTGGTTACAAAGCTGGAGATTAGTGTTCTGTAAAGCCTGTTAAAGGAAACTGGCCTCCCCCTATAGCAGCTTGTCTGAGAATCTTTTCTTTGCCCCTAACATCACTCGGTCTCAGGAAAACAACCCCTGATCTTTCCTTTCAAATCAGCTTCACAAGATTTACTTAAAAGCTAAGTGCTTCAGGGAGAATGCTCTCCAAAAGGCAGAAATCTTTATGTGCATGTGCACTGTATTAGAAAACACTGGTTTTATTTTCCAAGTTTTTTTTGTTTTGTTTTGTTTTGACTCTGCATTCCGAAATGAAGTCTTTTGAGGCCACAGTCAGAGAGCCATCACCAATGGCAGACACACCTCTCCACCTAGTAAAAAATCAGAGCCCATGGGCATCTCTGCGAGAGACCCCACAACACATTTCTTAACAAAAATACAAGTTCAACTTTGTCACAACTGTAATTATCTGGGATGAGTCCCAGAGAGATGACAATATTTTGACATGTGACCACACCGGGAGATGAACAGTAGTTTCAAAGTGTTTCAGCCTTCTGTTGATGGAAGATTCTAGGAGGCCAAGTGCATAGAGAAAGAAAGATAAAAATAACTGTCTTTTGTGTTGGTAACTTGACGCGGGTGCTCCACACATCCCCTAGACACAAACTCACATCCTCACCAAGCGTGAGATTTGACCATGAAGGATGTAATAAAACACACACCCCCCAGGCCAGCGCTGAGACCCTGCAAATATGCAACTCCATTCTACCTGGTGTCCCTGGTTGGAGCTTGTGGAGGTATTAGCATCTGAGAGGGCACACACTGAGGTGTGAGTTTTCAAGGGAAAGTGTAATGAGGCCTCTACCACCTGCCTAAAGATGTAGGGGGCTCCAGGATACACTGAGTAGTTTCATTTTCCAGGAGTCCTCTTTGACATCCTCAGTTTTGACAGTGTAAACAGAAATGGTACCCAGTGTGCTGAAGGGTTTCCATGACAACCAGACCAGCCGATGGGCCTAGGTGTCTAGTTTGGATACAGCTCTTTAGCTTTGGTTAGAAGGAGCTGGTACTGACAACTCTTACCTTCCTAGCAGAGATGCTGAGGATAAAGCATTTTGCTGGTGAAGTGGGAAGACAAAACCATGCTGAGCACTCTTCTCTGTATACCTGAAACTGGACCCATTGATAGATTTGACCCTTAACGGATGGTGACCCTGAAAATCCAGGGCTTATCAGATTCTGAGGAGATCCTTCTTTTTAGCCTGGGGTCTTTTCCAAAGTGGGTTGATGAATTGTTTCAGTTGGAGTTTACTGTCCTTGTCACTGCTTTATCAGACACAGTCCCTGCCCTCCAGCTCACAACAATGCCTTCCCTTCAGGACCCTCAATCTTATCTCCATCTATCACTGAGCGGCAGGCAGTACCTGAAGCCCTGTTGTCATACACCGCCTTTACTAACAAGATGCTAGCTCTGTATCCAACATGCACAATTAGACCAGCCTCTGCTCTGAGAAATGCTACAACTAACTCAGATGGAATTATGAGGCATGAGGATCCCCAAGACAGTGGGTCTGAGAAGGGAGGGCAGCAGAACAGACCCTAAGACAGACAACAGAAATTAAGGCTTAATATTAATATTTCATATTAAATACGGAGGTCTCCGGATGACCTTTCTCTGCTCTTCGTTGCCCTATTTTAACAGGTCTTCCACTCAATTTGTGGTTTTACTTTTGTATTCTCTAGTTGTGCCTCATGGTCAGCGATGGATTCATTCATTCAGTAGTTCTTCATTCATTCATTCCATAATCCATCCATCCAATCCATCCATCCATTCAATAGTAGCTATCTACAAGCATTATTCTAAACCAGAGAAAAGTAGAGCTGAGACTGTTGAGATTCCCTATTCTCATATGATTGACAATTAAACTAGGACAATAGAAAGATGGGGGAAGGCATAGAGAGGGAGGATTGATTCTTTCTCCATTGGAGAAAAGAGGACAAAGTGTCACACTAAATACATAAAGCACATAAAGATTGTGATAGTAAGGACCAATTTAGACTAGGTCACCTGAAAGTTATCTAAAGTGACAGTATGTGACCTGAGGCTTGAGGCCTGAGCAGAGGAGAGAGCCAGGGATGCAGAGGTCAGAAGGCAGCTTTATAATAGAAGGGGCCGTGGCTATAGCTCTGTTGGTAGAGTGATTGTCTGGTGTGCACACATCCCTGGGTTTGACTCCTTGCATTAAGTGAGACTGGGTGTGTCCATATGTGATATAATCCCAGCCCTGGGAAGGTAAAGGCAGAAGCATCAAGGTCATCTTTGGGTGAAGACAGAGGATTGGAGGTCAGCCTGGGGTAGATGAGATCTTGTCTTGGGAAACAGTGATGGCGAGGAGGAAGAAGAGAGGAGAAAGGAGAATGGAGAGAGGATGAAAAAAGGATCGAGCTGGAAATGCCAGCTCTGTTCAGTGTAAATGACAGTTGAAGCAACTGGTGTCAGGATAAGATAATGAGAGAACATTGGAACAGCACACAATCAGAGATGAAGGGGATGGATCTTAGAACTCCTATGACCTTGAGCTTGGCTATATAGTGTGGCCACAGCCATGAAAGGTACCATCCAGGAAGTAGGAATAGTTTGAAGATCTTAAGACTGCTGGATGACCATCAAGATGAATCAAAATGTCCAGGATTGAGAGGCAGAGCTGAGCTCAGAGGTTGGTCATACAGTTGGGTTGTCATGGGCCTCAGGTTCTAATTGTAGAGCAGGAGTCAACTACAGGGTGGTTGGGTCCATGTTACCTTAGTAGGTCCATCTTGGTGTCCAATGGGTGATCTGGATGTGAGGAGGAGGAGGCTGAAATTGGAGAATCCTAGGAATTGAAGCACAGGGAGATCCATTTTAGACTCATTGAGTGAATGGTCACAATACAGGTTTAATATGGATGGAGTCTTTAATGAGAAGACACAGAAGAAGAGGGAAGGGAGGAGGGGGAAAAGAAAGAGGGGGAGGGGAGAGAGAAAGGAAATGGGAGAGCAGAGGTGAGATGCTCTAGAGAAGTGGAGTTGACCTCTTAGGATGCCACCAACCAGGGATGCTTTCCAGGTCCCGGAATAAAGGAAATAAAGGAAAGAGATACCTGATTGGATCTATCAAATAGATTATGATGAATAGGTATGGGCAAGGAGGTTCAGCTGAGGAGACCTCTCCACTGTCAGTTCTGAGGAGATGATGTGCTTGGCCAGAAGACACACATACAGTGGGACACTGGTCAGTATCAATGCCCTAGAGGGAAAGGATCCCTCCACCTATAGTGACACCCTAGGGAGTGCCTCCATGCCTTGTTCTCTCTTGTGTCTGTTGCTAGACACATGTCTGTTGCAGAGACCCCCATTGGCCAACCCCAAGTAAAGAGACAAGTGGAGGCAAGGACACTCTGTACTGCTTCAGCCTCTGTCATGGGGCAGGTTAAGGGTAGCTGTGTGGTCTGAAAGAAAAGATACCCAGACCAGACCATGAGCATGACCTTTGATCTGGGGTTGAGTTCCCAACACAGGCACTACTACATCATCCTCCTACACACTAACCCATGAGAGGATCAGGAAAGCCCACGGTCAGTGGCTGTAAACTGGACACTCCAGGGACACCCCAGTGCAACAGGTGTATTTTGTTGTGACCATATTGCCTTTCCCAAAAGGTGGAGTTACTTATAAATATGCAAAACTTAAGAAATAACTCATTTTAAAAAATGAAGACCTGGGTTTCTCTGAAGAGGTCAGACTGACCTGAGCCAATGTCTCCTCCTGACCATGGTTGTGTCTCTGAACGAAGCCACTTGTCTTCCGAGCTCAGCAGATCCTTGAATGTGGAGCCCTGCCCAGACCTTTACAGTGACCAAGACTCAATAGGTGAGCAGGGAGCTAATAGCATATCTATTAGGGTAAGGATTTCATACCCAAGACCAAGACAGCGGATGGTTCCAGCAAAGAGCCATCAGCAAAGTCATTTGCTATGCCTCTGTGTGTACTGATAATTTGAAAGATAATCGCTTATTCAATTAAGGGCTTTTGTCTTGATCAAGGGTATTACCATAAGAAATTAGCCAATATTCAGCCTTTCAACAAATAGTATAGGAGCAGCTGGGACAGGCTGGGAGACATAAACCAGGTATCACAGATGCAAACTTTCTGTAAAAGACTCCATGAGAGACTAGCACGTCTGCAGCTATGCCTGAGCTAAGACTCTCACCTGTCTAGAATTTCTGCCTTTCCCCCACACCATCCATCTTTCTCTCTGCTATCAAGGACATTTTTCCTGTACCCTCTTATGGGCTCAAGTGTGAGCTTCCTGTGAGGAAGGATGGTTCAATAATTAAGAGTACCAGCTATGCTTGAAGAGGACCAGAATTCAGTTCTCAGCACTCCCACTGGAAGGCTCATGACTTCCTGTAACTCCATTTCCAGGTGTCTTATTAGGGTTTCCATTGCTGTAAAAAGACACCATAACCAAGGAAATTCTTATAAAGGACAACATTTAACCAGAGCTGGCTTACAGTTTCAGAGGTTCAGTCCATTATCATCAAGGCAGGAAGCATGGCAGCATCCAAGTAGTCATGGCTCTGGAATAGCTGAAAGTTCTACATCTTGTTCCTAAACGAAACAGGAGAAAACTAGTTCCCACGTGGCTAGGAGGAGGGTCTCAAAGCCCACCCCACAGTGACACACTTCCTCCAGTGAGGCCACACCTCCTAATAGTGCCACTCCCTGGGCCAAGCATATTCAAACTACCACACTAGGTAACTTCTGACCTCTGCAAGCACTTTATTCATGTGTATACACACACACACACACACACACACACACACCAAATAGAAATTAACAACCTCTTTTGGACTGGCACACATAACTCTAACCTCAGCACTTAGGTAGTAGAGGCAGGAGAATTATATGCATGAGGCATGAGGCTAGCCTGGGCTGTATAATGACTTCAAGCATTGCTACAGTAGCATGGCAAGCCTCTCTCTCAGAAACAAACAAACAAACAAAAAAAAAGTAAATAAATAAATAAAAGCAACAATTAAAAGCAATACCTTTGACCCAGGAATCCCTTTCTTCTAGTCTAAGCCATATGTCTGCAAGCATTGTTAAATAAATGTATCCCAGGCCTTCGCTCAGTTTGTCCAGAAGACTCAAATCCTTCCCTTACACTCTCATGCCATGCCTCTGGGAAACTACAGACACCACACACACCCTGCGATGCTATTTATGACTTCTAGCACTTAGCGCTGTCTGAAGTTATCTGTAAGTTCATCTGCTGCTTATTTTCTGTCCCATCATTGTCTGCTGTTTATAAAAGTAGGTGATTCACATTGGCTGTCCTTTAGGCTTGGCTAACACTTGGTGCACACTGGGAATCTAAAACTATCCAAGAAAATGAATGAATGAATCAATGACTGAATGAGTGGGTGAGTGCAGGCAGTATGCATTCTATAACTAAGAAGTGAAATTCTCTGACACCATGGTAAAAAAAAAAAATAATCACATGTGCTGACCTGTTACCTTCCTATCATAGATGTTACCTTTGAGTTAATATAAGATATCACATAAATTTGACATTAAAAAAATATATATTATCTGGGGTTGAAGAGATGGCACAGCAGTTAAAAAGCACTGACTGCTCTTGCAGAGGACCCAGGTTTGATGTCTAACACCTACATGGCAGCTCACAACCATCTGTAACTATAGCTCCAGGAGGTCCAGTGCTCTCTTCTAGCCTCTGTGGGCACCAGGCACACACATGGTGCACAGACACATGAAGGAAAAACGCATATATGCTAAAGTACAAAGTAAAAAATAATTCCTCTCAATGAGATTCCATAAGCCAATATATACCTCAAATGATTTATTCATTAATTTGAGGCTGAGAAAGTTTTAGATATGGGGTTTCTGGGCCCTTTCCGGTTTTTTCTAATCTATTATCATGTGTGTGTGGGTTTGTGTGTGTGTGTGTGTGTGTGTGTGTATGTGTGTATATGTATGTGTGTATATGTGTGTATGTATGTATGTGTATCTCTGTATGTATGTGTGCATATGTGTGTATGTGTGTATATGTGTGTATTTGTGTATATGTGTATGTACATGAGTTATATTGTGCATGTGTGTGTGTATATATATGTGTATGGATGTATATGCGTGTATGTGTTGTGTGTGTGCATATGTGTGTATGTGGTATGCATGTGGTATGTGTGTATGTGTATAATATATATGAATGTGTGTTTATGTGTATGTGTGCATGTGTTATATGTGTATGTGTATATATGTGTGTATTTGTGTATATGTGTGTATGTTTATATATGAGTGTATGTGTATATGTGTGTATATGTTGTATGTGTGTATATGTGTGTGTATGACAATGATGCATGTGTCATGTGTGCCACATCTTATGTGTGAAGGTCAGAGAACAACTTAGTGGAGTTGCTTCTTTCCTTCTACGTGTGGCCGCTGAAAATAAAACACAAGTGGTCAGGCTTACATGGAGAATTATCTCTACCACTGGGCCATCTCACCAGGCCTCACTTCTGTTTTTAACAGAAATGATCAAGTCCCCTACCATATCCACAGATTGTGTGTGCTCGATGCTCCCCTGAGTGTTAGGAATAGTAATGATGCCCGACTAGAGCATCATAGCAGTGGTTCACATCTGTGCACATCTGTGCTCTCTGCTCCACACAGCTCTCATTTAATTCATAAAGCAGCCTGTAAGTTAAGCGGCACCTAGCCAGGCTTTGCAAACGAGAGCACAGAGGCCAAGGGAGTTGGAACAGCTTGCCCAAGATCAGCCAGACAGAAAGGACTGAACCAGTAATCCAAGCATGAGTGCTGGTTTTAGGAACAAGTATGTTGTCTTTAGACAGGGATTGGGGGCAGATTACAAGTCTCGCTTTTAATCACTGTGGCAGTTAAGACTGCTTTTGTGGCAACAGAAAGGTGACCTCACTCAAAATGACTTAAACAACTGAAGACTTGTATTTAAGACATGCCCAGCTTCAGGTACCACTGAATCCAGGGGCCCAAAGGATCCCATCAAGATCTGCTTTCTCTCCCCTTCTCAAACTGTCTCTGTGCCCAAACAGCCTCTCCTTTCATGGTGTTAAAATGTCCAATAGAGGCCAAGACCACCTCACCCTAGATTCCAATGCAGTTGGAATTCCTAAAGACCCTTGTTTCCTTGTATGTGTGTGAGTACCTGCTCCATTCATAAATTAATCTCAGTGGCCAGAATCCTCAAATACAGAGTCCCCAAGAGTGATTGGCCAGACATGAATCACATGCCCCCACTCAAACCAAACCAAAAGGTAAGGAGGGACTGTTTTCTTGGTGGCAACTCTGGATGCCTTTAGCATGAAAGGAAGAAAAGAAAGAAAGAGAGAGAGAAAGAGAAAATGAAAAAAGAAAAGAAACAGAGAGAGAGAGAGAGAGAGAGAGAGAGAGAGAGAGAGAGAGAGAGAGAGAGAGAGAGAAATCAGTTGCCAAAACTGTTGGAATGTTGGGCTATAGATATAGCTCAGTAGTAAAAACAAAAACCTAAAAAACAGATTCTGTTCTTCCAGAAAACCTGAGTTTGATTCCCAGCACCTATGTCAAGTGTCTTACAACCACCTATAACTCCAGCTCTGTAACTAGGCTCCACAGACATTCAGACTCAACATTCACATACACACACACACACACACACACACACACGAAAGCCAGAAGGAGATGGAGTGGTTGTGGTAAAGAAAACTGAAGTCTTGAAATGTATCCCTTGAAATCAGGGTTTAGCCCATTACTCTCTACTCTGCTATACAAAAGGAAGGAAGGAAGGAAGAAGGAAGGAAGGAAGGAAGGAAGGAAGGAAGGAAGGAAGGAAGGAAGGAAGGAAGGAAGGAAAGAGAGAGAGAAAAAGAGAAGAAAGAGGAAGAAGGGAGGGAGAGAGGGAAAAAGAGGGGGAGGGGGCAGGGAAAGGGGGAAGGAAGAAGGGAGGGAGGAAAGAAGGAGGGAGGAAAGGAGGAGGAAAGAAATGGAAGTGTCTCTTGGCAGTACCCATTCCAGAAATGGACAGAGGATCCTGGACCTCTGACATATCCTGTTACAAAAAAAAAAAAAAAAAAAAAAAATCATGTTCTAAACACCCATGAGTCTTTGCGTGTCCCAGACTTCGTTGAGCTCTTCGCAGGCTTAATCTCATTTAATCCTTGCGCCAAATCTATATTTTAGATACTCTTGTTTATCCCTATTTGATTACAGAGGGATCTTGGGCTTAGGGGAGATAAATACAACTTGCCAATGACCTAGTAAATGGCAAGCTGGGGATTAAACCCAAGCATGCATCTCCATCCTCCTACTGAACAGTTTAACATCGAGACTGGCACCAGGTAGCCCAGGCTCCGATCATCAAATCCTTCCTCCTCAAACAGTCTCCTGATGTACAGCTTCCCTCCAGCTTCCCCTGGCATTGAGGCCCTGGCTGGAGACTGCTGAGTCCCTAGGCTGCCCACATTCCAGAGAAAAGGCAAGCAACTGTGTCTCAAGACATTCTCTCCCTGGGCTTCAGGGAAAAAGGTCCATACCTCTACATCTGTTGGCTTCTGATGCCCATTGACTTCCCATCCATTTATCCTTTGTTTCTATTGGCATGTAACACTTCTGCAAAATAATGCAATTCGCCATGGCATATTCATACATGTATAGAGTGTACTTGTGTCTGACGAAGCTTAGCCCTTCAAGAACCCCCCTTTTCCCTTACTGCCCCCTTCAATTTCCAGTACCCCCTCTATCTAAGATGCTTTATGATCCAAATGGCGTCAGTAGGTGCTAGATCTGAATATATACTATCTCTTCCTCCTTAAGTGCCTAGTCCTAGCTGCTGATGCAGTTTTAGAATATTCTAGAAAATTGGGAGGTAAGGTTAACCTGGAACAATTAGGTCCCTGACAGCAGTTCAGGGGTGAGTATCATATGTCTGACCACTTCCTCTCTTACTCTTTCTTTCCTGACCCATCACGAGCTGAATTGTTTCACCAAGCTTTCCCCACCACTAGAAATCATGAACAAGTGAACCCTTCACCCTTTAATCTGACAGACATTTTGTCATAGCCATGGAAAGGCCACCGTAGTAGGGAGATTAAGTTGATCTGGCTACTCCTGGAAGTGTTAGCTCAAGTGAGCATCTTCAAGTTTACAAGAAATCCAGGCTCCCACAAAGGGAGAGAAAAATCAAGCCACCAACTAGAAGCTTGAATCCCACAGACATGATGTATTTAAACCGGCTCACCCAGAAGGCTTCTCCTCGGCTTGGCAAAACTAGAAAGGGTGAATTGGGCCAACCCATTTGAATTCTCTTCTGTGAAGTATCCCAAGTCTGGTTGGGGTGGATATAAATCTCAGGCATCAGGCACGTTTGATCCAGAAATATTTTCTTGTTTCTCTGTAACTCAACCTACTTACTTTTCCTAGACCCCATTTTTTATGGATGCACAGGGTAACTAACCCCAGTCTCCCTCTGTTTGTTTCTGAGGTCAGGGACAAGGTCTTGGGAATGAGCTCATAGCTCTCAGTGAAGGGTGAGGTGATTCCCTCAGGCCTCAGCCCCATTAGGTAACTAAAGAGTGGCCACCGCCTTGATCTCAGGCACGTTTTTCTGGTTCCCAGCAATGCTGAAGGACCTGAGCTCTTCCCTGAGCAAGCCAGGCTGTTATCCATCTGCCTTTACTGCCAGTAGCCTCCTGAAATGTCTAGTATTTTCTTAAGTGTGTTCATAGAGCCAGAGGGATGAATGTACCCTCTGTTCCTTCTACAGGGGATTCTACCTCTGTCTCAAAATCTTCATCGAGTCTCCTGGTTCTGGAGAAGATATCTGTTTATATTGGTTTCATAATTTCAAGCATGAGCTCTGAACAGCTACCAATACATGTACACAGTGATTGAACGTTTTCATGACCTGATGTGTTCCCTAAGCTAATAGCAACTCAGTGGTCCCAAGGAGCCCAAAGACCCAGGGACTCAAACAGGACACAGACTCACTATTTACTATTCATCTTGAAAGATTACAGTAACAAGATGATGCAGGGGCTCAGGTTTCTTCTATCTGTGGCTCGGCACCTTATAAATGTCTGGGTGGTCCAAGAATCATTGTATCCAAGGTCCAACCAGCAGAGGTAGAAAAAGATCAAGTGTAGTCACCACCTGCTCTCTTAAAAACATAGTTCCAGAAAAATCGTATGATCCAGGGAAGGCCTGTTTTTAGACACATGGTGACACTCAGCAGCAAGGGAAGCTGGGACACATCACCTAGCTTTGTGTCTTGGAGAAAGGGGGGAAATCGAGATGAGGAGAATACTTGTTTTCTAAAATGGTCTTTGTCAAAGTGCTGATTCCTAATTCTTTGCTACATGCTGTTCCTATGACCTAATTAGTGTTTCAGAAAAAAAAATAAAAATATCTTTCATAGCTATTAGGTATAAAATACGAAAGAATGGAGGAAATCTGTGAGCAAACAGCAATACCTTAGAGTTTTTTTTTATCCAGCTCTAATCCATGCAAGAAATTCCATGGCTAGCTCAGGAACTGGAGAATGATAAGGACCAAACATAACGACGAGAACCTTCCCTTTTCTTCCTTCTTTTAGCCTTTGAAATCTCAGTGACTTCCAGTGTTAGCATTTAATTTTGGTGCAGGACTGTTCTCAGTAAACCAGGTACACTGAGATTTATAGGCAATTAAGCAGACTTCCTAAACAAATTTTGATTCTTACATGATTCAGTGCCTGCTGACATAACTGCCTCCTAAGTAAAATATTCCTCCTCCACAAAAGAAAATCCCAGGGAGGTATTCTAGGTTGATTTCTGTTGCTGCAGCAAATACACTGACAAAAAGCACCTCAGGGAAGAAAGGGTTTATTTGACTGACAAACTCAGGTTACAGTCTGCTATTGTGGGGAAGTCAAGGTAGGAACTTAAATTGTCATGTTCACAGTTAAAAACAGAGAGAGAACACATGCACAGACCCTTCATTGTTTGCTCTAAGCCAGCCTTCTTGTCTCTTATACTATTCAGGAACTTCTACCTAGGGAATGGTGCCACCCATAATGGACTGAGACTTCCTACATCAGTCATCAATCAAGACAATGCCCCCTAGACATGCCGAAGGGTTAGCCTGATCTAGATAATTCCTCATTGAAGGTCTTCCCAGGTGATTCTTGGTGGTGTCAACTTGGCAGTTAAAACTAACCAACAAAGGAGATAATGGAATAACTTAGTGTTTATCTATAGTCTCCTGCTCTGTGGTATAGGGAACATGAGTATAGCCCAGAAGATAGGAGTTGGCCTCCAGTCAGACTGTCTTCTTATCTGCAGAGAGCAAGAACATCTTCCTCGGGGTCAGCCATTATTGCTAGCCCATCTATGTCCCTCCCACATACTTTTGAGCTGCAGCTAAGTAACATTAAGCAAATCCATTTGAAAAGATACAGAGTGACTCACAGCAACAGAGATTCTCAGAATATTGGGTAAACTTGTCTGAAAAAACTGGAGAGTGAACCAGTTAAGTGACAGCAGAAAACAGATAGCATCCTTGAATTAAGACAAGGACAGGAACAATGGGACCCAGTAGTCAGGGGAAAAAAGCAGTGGACAGCTCATGGGAAGGGCTCAGCATAGAGTAGCCTGCTTGATGCAGATAGGGATGGTTAATTGAAATAATGAGCCAACCTGAAGAAGTCATTTAGGGGTAGACTGAGGAGGCTGAATACCCTATGTGGAGTTATCAGGGAAGGCTCTAGAAGAAGCAGACCAGATGCCAAACATTCAATCACATTCTCTTCCATCCATGCTGTCTTCACTGCCTCTTTTCACTATCTGGATCCAATCAAAAGTTAATTGTGCAAGATGCCCTCTGTGGTCCAGGTAAGCCCACACCAACCAGCAAAATCCCAAATGAGGGATGTTTCATGGAAGAAGGAAAGCGAAAGAAAGAAAGAAAGAAAGAAAGAAAGAAAGAAAGAAAGAAAGAAAGAAAGAAAGAAAGAAAGAAAGAAAGAAAGCAAGCAGCTAAGGAGGCAGGGCAGTAAGGACCACAGCCATAGCTAGGTCACAAAGAACCCTCATGGCAGTCACCAGTGTGCCTCCACTGTCCAGTCCCTCCTCATCTGTGCCTCTCATGTGGAAGAAGATAGAACATGTGGTGACCTATCCACATACATGATCATGGTGGATGGTGGTAAAACCAACAGCATTTTGTCCAAAGCCTGCAAGATGCCTGAATGAGAGGCTCTTTGGTGCAAGAGTCAAGACAGGTTGGGTAAGTGTTCTGGGGCCAGAGTATGGGATAGATGGTACTATAGCCAGGATGCATTCCTGTCTTCTGAGGGCATGGATGTCCAGTGCAGGGTCAGCCATGACACCAGCCCATGAATGTCCCTCATATTCTTGGGAAACGTGGACTGCTGTTAAGTCATGCTACGTTCCACCACAGGAATAATCAAAGTGCTAATTGTAGGCAAGTGCTAATTATAAACATGGAACTTTTTTGGTTTCATTCGGTTCCCATTCAGTATTCTCAAATGTCACAGAACACCCTGCAACCAGGCACTGGAAATCCCACAGCTGATTTCGTCTTCGTTTTCTGAGCTCTGCTCTCACATCCTGGTACCATAAGGAGATTGGCTCTGTGTTGATGGCTCTCCAAAAAATCAATCTTAAAATAAGAATTCTCATAATGAAAACCTACCTTTGCTCTGTTTTATTCGGTCCCAGGCTCATCATGTGAGACTAAATAGCAATTTATTGGTTCTGCAGCATTTCAAGTGAGTCTTATGCCATGGCACCCAGAAGGTCTGCATTGGTTGAGAATGTGAATTCATTACAGTTGCCTCCATTTTACTTGCAGGATGGGATTCTGGAAGGACAAATGCCCACACCATGTTGTAATTCTGAGAATACACAGAGCCCCATCCTGGTGACTGAGTTAATTAGTGAGGGGGGCAGCAGGTCACGCTGAGTTCATTATCACCAAGTTGACAGACAGATCATCTCCCTATGACCCTACTTCAGCATCACGAGAACAAATACGGTTTCCTTCAGCAAACATATTCTGGCTAATACAGATTCCTCGGTGATAATTCTCAACCTCAAAATGCAAGGTCAAAAGTGTTTAGAATTATGTGACATTTCAATTTCATGAGGAAGCAAGCCCTTTGCCCCCTTTTTTGGCAGGAAAAGATTTAAGCAGTCAGTCTTATGACATCAAGAGAGGGACAAGTTTAGATCTAGCTTGGATCATATGTTTATGGCGTATAAATAACATCCGTACCGTTGGACCCAGCTACTTTCCTGGCTTGTACTGTTGCTGCTTCTAAGTCCCCGAATGTCCACCTTTTTTGGAGTGTCTCACTATGTAAGGAACCACTCTTGGGTTTGGAGATGTAGCTCAATTGCTTGAGAGCTTGCCTAGTATACACAAAGCCCTAGGTTCCACCCAACATCTCAGAAAAACTAGGCATGGTGTCATAGACCTGTAATCACAGCACTCCGGAGATAGAGGCAGAGGCATCAGAAGTTCAAGGTCAATAACCACAACCTAGCAAGCTTAAGGCCAGACCAACCTACTTGAGACCCAGTATCAACAAAATATAGCCAATCTTTTGGGCTGGCAGCTTCCCTTTGGGGATTATTGTGCACCAGGCAGAGTTAAGACATATGGGTGCATCATGTTCTGTTTCTATGTAGCTAGCTCTTCACTTTGACTTGAGATGGGATTGAAAGACACCAGCTGTATAAAAGGAAGCACCATGCAGTGACATCTTTGGGTATGGGACTTTTCTGCACATAAAGCAATAGTCTTCCCAGGTAGGTACAGTGTCTATCATTAACTCTCCGCCCATGTGCATTCTACAAAACGACTTGCATTAAAATTGGGTTTCCTGTCTCTGTGAAGATAGAATAAGGAACTTGGGCACAGCATCCCAGGAGAGGTGGCAGTTGCAGATCAGGCTTTTGTGTCATGCAAATGCTAGAAAATGTCACTTAGCTGTCAAGTTCAGAGCATGAATTATTTTACTATCCTCAAGGCCGGTGGAACACTATGCACAGAGAATTCCATAAAGCCAGGGGTGTGGGGATTGCTATTTGGTCCAGACCTCCTTTATAAATGTCATCATTTAAAAATAGACTCCCGGGGTTGGAGAGATGGCTCAGTGGGGAAGAGCAGTCGCTGCTCTTGCAGGGGACTTGGGGTCAATTCCCATTCCCACAGGGTGGTTCACAACTGACTGTAACTCCAGTTTCAGGGGGAATCTCATGCCTTCTCCTGGCCCCCATTAGTACTGCATGCACACAGCATACAGACATGCATGCAGACAAAAGCAACATAAAATCAAATATATTTTAAAAATAAAAATAAATCCTGATACCAACTGCCACCAGACCCACTCATTTCTGCTCTGAGGCCTGAAGTGTAGACAACCCAAAACCTCATATTTGAGGTTAATCGTATCTATAGTAAGCTGAATCGTTAAGAGAGGAAAATATGTGGGCTGGCTTCTAGATTCTTCTTTATAGCAATTTACTAACGCGCATATTTTAAAGATGAAATCAAATGAGCTGCTGTGTGGAAGGCTTCAGATCCATCCTTTTGATCAAGAGTCGGCGGGGGGGGGGGAGCGTAACAGGATGAGAAAAATCATTCTGTAGCTTGTATGGGGTTCCTATCTTTGATAGCAGCCTAATGAGAAGAAAGACATGTCTCAGAAGATGATAGAATGTATTCATCTTCAGTTCCAGCACATCAGCAGTGCTGCTGGTGAGGGGCTGGACGGTGGTGCTGTTTGGCTTGGGGCTCCCTGCTGCCCTGTGTGATGTTGTATAGAAATTCCTCCACCACCAATGTGTGCCCCTCTATTGGTGGCCTCCTCGATACCTCCCCTCATGGTTAGTCTCAGTTTCATTTACTCTGTTCTGATTTCCTTAATGAATTCTGTCCTTTGATAAATCTATACATGGACGCACTGCATTCTGGTTCCTCTTCCTCTTATCTCCCCCCCCGCCCCCGCCGACCCCACCAGCCACCCTCCTTCCTTACAGATCTCTTCCCTTTATTTACTAGCTTTTGTGTGATTTAGTGTCACACGGCGTTTAAGTAGAACCATCTGTGTGACTCTGGGTTTCGAAGGCTCCATCAAAGCCCAGCGGACTCCCCAGTGGGCACGTAACTGGGCAATATGCCTCCCCATCTCCCAGAATCCTTTGTCAGTAGATAGGCAACAAGTGGTAGAGTCTCATGAACCCCTTCCCTGTCCATAGCTGATTGGTAGGTGCCAGAAGGCACAGATGCTCTGATACCACGACTGCACTGCTGTGCCATACTTAAAGAGACAACATTGCAAAGCTGTTCTTCCTGTCTTCCAGCTCCGATGTTCTTTCCAACCCCCTCTTATGTCAAAGGGAGAGCCACCACAATTGCCTTGGGGACTGTTATGACAGCATCTCCTCCTGCCTACCCAACCCCCCCCCCACCTCCATGAACACAGAAAACTCCATTCCCCTCCTACATTAGTATGGAAGATGAATGCATGCCTAGTGTTGGTGACTCGAGATGGCTCCACTGTGGTGAGTCCAGGCACCAGCAATGTCCTCTCTGCAGATTTTCAGTAGCACAACTTATCCCTGGACTTACTGTGTGAGATGAGACATGCAGAGCCTGTGGGAACCATTGCATCCGACAAGATGGGTTTTCTGGGGAGACCGCAAGCTGAGGAGTTCATGTGGCATCCAAATGGGCATTGTGTTTGAACTCAGACAAATGACATCACATCAGAACCACACCCCAGAGTGACAGTCACTCTGACGTTCCAACAGAAACCTTACTTGTGGATTTAATAGGAAATGGCTTGATTTTTTTTTTTTTAAAGGCTCGTAACTAATTCTGTTTTTCTTTAAAGCATGAGCAGGGTAGACCTGACTTCCCTGCTGCTGGGCTTCATGTTACGATGTCTATTTTCTTCTCCTTCTGCCATCTTGCCTCATTTTGAATTGGGGACCCCCACAATGTCAGAATCATCCCATAGCCCCATAGAAATAAGGAGGGAAAGTTATTCCTTTACTGAGTGACATCTGAA
This sequence comes from Mastomys natalensis, assembly GCA_021653895.1. Lineage (NCBI taxonomy): Eukaryota > Metazoa > Chordata > Mammalia > Rodentia > Muridae > Mastomys > Mastomys natalensis. The sequence continues at coordinate 1,158,681 of JAJTUV010000463.1, forward strand.
GTCTGGTAAGGAAATATTCTAATATAACAAAAAGAATACTCTCTGCACATAGACCTTTATAGCAGCCTGACTCAAAGTCAACAAACTGTAGAAGCAAACAGATATTCCTCGATGGTGAATACATAAACTCTGGTATGCCCAGCCAATGGAATAATATGTAGCAGTAAAAAAGGAATGAGCTAGCTAGGCATGACCATATATTGAAGAACCCGAAAGACATGGTGCTGAGGAAAAGAAGCCAGTCTGAAAAGGCCACGTACTGTGATATTCCAACTCCATGACATTGCGTAAAAGATAAAGCCATGAAGGCAATAAAAAATATCAATAACTGTCAGGGGTTGAGGGGAAATCAGTAGGTGGAATAAAATGGGTTTTAGGATGGTGTGGTGTTTCAGTAAGATACTTTGATGGAGTTCTACGATGTGGTCCATTTGTCAGACACACAGACACTGGCAGGATGGACAGTGAACCTTAGCACCAACTGTGAGCTTCCATTCGTAGGCATGAGGCACCACAGACTTCGGGATTGGGAAGGGTCGGTATGTGTACCCGTGTGTATGGGTCCATGTGTGTGTCCACTGAATCTGTCTATAGATAACACTAGTTAATAATCGTGAAGGTATTAATAGCGGCTTCCAATCTGAAGCAAACTGTGCCACATCCAATATGTGAGGCTCAGGACTTCACTAAGGAACACCACCATGTTTGATGAGCAGAGACCACTCTCAATGGGCATTTGAACTGATGGTTAGGAAGCCTGATTCTGTCCTACTGGACAGAGTGGAGGCCTCATGTATACCCAGACGCAGCAGAACAAATGCCTGCTTCTTAACAACCAGCCATGAAGGCCTCCTAAAGTTGCATTTTGGGCATAGGAAGCAGACTCAGCTGAAGCAGCCTTTTGGTTTTTCCTGTCTTCTAGTTCCATTCTTGCATCCAATTTCTCCATCCTTACCTCCAGACTCAGGAAGCCTCATACAACAAGTACCCTCTGACTCATGGTACGCGTGGGTCACTTTCTTTGGCTTCTATCCCTGTCTCTGCTTCCTCCTCGCTCTCCGTTCCTTGGCAAAGGAACTTTTCCTTTACAATAAAGTGTTCTGATTCCAAGCTGAAACCTGAGTCAGCTTCCCCTTTTGTTTATGCAAGAAAACAAAACCAATCAAAATTCGGACATCCGAATGGTTAATTAACATCCCAAGGTGTGCCATTAATAGAAGCAATTACCTAAGAGATGCGTTCCATCTGCTGTTAGCTAAACCCATAAAAAATTTAATCAGGAACAATTTGCTATTTAATATCAGGCCTTTTATATCCCTCGCTCATACGAAAGGAAACCCCATTAAAGAATCTAATTTACTTCACATTACGCTCACCTTTACAAGAATTGAAATCAAATCTTGTCAGGTAATCGTATAAAACCTGGAGAATTAAGAATGGAAAAACAGCCTGGGGTCAGGAAGGCAAGATGTCGAAGGTCAGACTCTTCGAGGTCTTCTCATCTGCTTGGCAATGATGTATGTATTTAGCTGATGTATGCTTATCCAGAGTGCAGCAAGAGGGTCCCCTGGCATCTGACCTGAGAGCTCCTTGTCCCTTCCCACTCTGACACAATGTCCTCCTGCATATGCAGTGTATGCAAATTCATGCAAATCGCACTCCACTTAACAATGGCACTGTAGTACAGGCAATATTGAACTGATTCAAATCCCTGTTCTAATTACAGATAGAAGTCCTCATCTATAAGAGGAGTCAGATATGCAACAGATGGATACAATAAAGGGAAAGGGTTTTAATGCACAAGAATGGAGGAGTCTTTGCTGACATCAGCTCTAGAAGGATGGAAGAGTATTTGAATGTAGATACTCTGCCTTGACCTCTGAAAATGTGTGTGTGTGTGTGTGTGTGTGTGTGTGTGTGTGTGTGTGTGTGTTCATTTGTGTGTGAGCATTTATGTATGCATTTCTCTGAAGTGTACATGGTTTGCTTTGCTCTATTGGAGTGAAGGGCTGGCCCCTTTGTTGTTTAGTAGCTGATTCATTGGTTGGTTTTTCGGTTGGGTTTTGTTTTGGTGGTGCCAAGGTTCAGACTTAAAGACTTGGCCATGTCAAACAGGTGAGCCTTCCTTACATGTTATATTTTGTTTTCTTTGGAGGGAAGGTGAATTAAATTTTTGTTTTGTATCTTTGAAATAGAAGCTCACTTTGTAGCCCAGGCTGGCCTAGAGCTCACAATGTAGCCAAGGCTAGGCTCAGTCTCATGGTGTTCCCCATGTCAGCCTTCCAAGTGCTGGGATTATCAGTGCAAGCTGCCATACTGGGCTTGCCATACTGGGCTCCCTACCATTGATTGTTAGCAATTATAAAGGTAAGTCTAGATGTTACAGCAAAAATATGGTATCTATTACCAATTCTTCCATGAACAAGAAAAGGGCAGGCAGCCCTCTGACTGAGTTTGCAGACCCCAGAATAGAGACATATTCCTCTCCACATGATGAGGCAGGAGCCATCTTGCTCTGTCTTCAGAGCCTCGTTCCTACAATTTGATGATGCCTCGATAATCGTCAAATGACTACAGAACTAATTGGTGAGCCGCGTTAAAATTAAAATGTCTAGATCAACTACTGGAAAGCAAAGGGGGCTGTGTAGCTTCTATAAAGAGAAGGGGAAAGCAAAACAAGAGGAGATTTTTGTTTCCATCCGAAGTTTTAAAAAGCAAGAAAACAAAGAAATAAAATACATCAAAAATCTTCCACAAGGAGAAAGCAAAAATGCATAAAACACAACAGGCATGAACCGAAATGCACAAATCTGACAAGCAGTAGAAGAGGATTAAGTTCTTAAAACACACGTTGTGGGGAAGGGGGACCCATGAGGAGAACACATGTTAAAAGGTAAGAATTCCAAAAGATTGAAAGAAAAGACTTGGAAATGATATAGGAAACAAATTCTAGCTAAAGAGAAGTAGGTGTGGGTGCATCACAATCATAGGAAGTAGGCTTTAGTGCTAAAGTCTACATCCAGATAAAGAGGTCGCCATCCCATTGTTGAGTCCTCCTCCTGCAGACGAGCATCCTCTAGACTCGGTGTGCATAAATATTTAACCAAAAGCAATACGCTTCGCAAACTTCTTTTTCCTTGAAAAATCGCTTCATTAGCAGAAAGGAAAGTTAAGCTACAGAGCTGGCTGGTAAGAGACCACGAAAGCTTATTCTTATGAAACCTAAATGACAGTTCAACATTCTTCAGAATAACCACCTGATTGACGGGCTCTGGGTCTCAGTGAAACTCCTAGGAAACCCTTGGAATGGACCTCACTTAATATCCCATTAGCTAATGGTCTAGGGGCAGCGGGTGGAGCAAAAGTCTTCAAATGCCAGGCTGTAGGGGCTTATGCATTTTTATATCTGCTTAAATACGTTCAGGCTCCCTTCTTTTCAAAGTCATCTGGTAACTAAAGATTTCATGAATTTGCCCAGATTGGTTGGGAGCTTACCATATAGCCCAGTCTGGACTCAAACTCACAATGATGTCATGATACGCATGCTCTGTCCACTGGGTTAATATGTTTTGGATCATGTGCCCCAAGTAATTTGACAGGAGCTGAAGGTAAAATCTATACAAAGCATATGTGCCCTCAAGCTGCTAGGAGCACAAGATCTGGTGAGGAAAATGGCTCTTAATCAAAAGATTACAGAAGTGACTCTAGAATATTCTCTATGACAAGTGCATCAAATGAAGATAAAGAGCCAGAGAGCTGCAGGTGGCTGGAGTCGGCTCACTGAAGGAAGCCTGAAGAAAGTTCTCTCAGAAGTAGAGGCATACGTGTTCATGCAGGTACATGGACATGTGTGTGGAGACCAGATGCCACCTTGATTTCTATTCCTCGGGAGCCAACCATCTTATGTTACTATGTTAATAATTTAAATAATAAATAGTGATTTAATAATAAAACAATATCTTAATAACCCTTGGAGAACTTGACACAGTGCTTTCTGAACATACCTTCTGCCAAGAATCCTCCTATGACCACCTTCCTACACCTTCTCACTCAACATCGAGATTTCTTGGGTTTTTTTTCTTTCCCATTGAATTCAGCTAGAATAGGAGCAGACTCTACCCTGGCTTGTGGTTGACCAATCAGGAGGGCACATCATTAAAGAAAATTGACTCTCCCTCTCTCAGAGGCAATGAAACACCATTACCACCTCAACCCATGATGGAATTTGTCTGGCTTTAACAGAGGCAGGTCTTGTGGACACTGTCACAATTGCTATGAGTTCATCTATGCAACTGTCCTACTGTGTCTGGAAAATACTATTTCCTTGACATCATCCATCACCTCTCGCTCAGGTGAGCAAAATGACTCACATGTAGTTCTGGTACTCAGAAGGTAGAGACAGAGAATCCCCAGAGCAAGCTAGCTAGCCAGACTAGCCAGACTGGCAAGCTGAGAGACCCTGCCTCAAATAATAAAATGGAGAGTGATCCAGGAAGACTTCCAATGTCTCCTTCCGTACACATGCACACGCATGTGTGCACATGCATACGAACATGCATATAGACACACCATGCCACACATGCACATACACTCAAAATATTTTTAAAGTTTAAAACAAAAACCAGAAACTGAACATTAAATATACAAATCAACAAAATCCCAACTCCTCCGCCTTAAAGCGTTCTACTTGGCAGAACAAAACATCTAAAAAACCGATAATGACAGGTAAATTTAACACTGGAAATTACAAAGAACTTTCATGGCTTTTAAATCACAGAAAAAGAGATGATTCTCCGTGTTGATTCTGGTAACTTCTCCCATTCTCCCTCTCTCCAGTCCTGTAGATTGTGAACAATCTACAGTCTAAGCTGATGCATTTAGAGGGCTATTCTGAGTCTCTTAATTCATTCAACAAAGTTCTTCTGAGAATTGACTGTATTCCAGGTACCTGGGTCTGTCTTTGGTGCAGCATCTACCTGGGTATCATGACAATTGCTATCCTGGGGGAAATTCAAACCAATTTACTGCAGCTCAAGACTAGCATTGAACAAACTTAAATTATCAACAGAATGGGAGATGGAAGGTATCCATGGCGACGTGGAAGGAAAGCAAGGAGTCATTTCATATCTTAAAAAAAAAATTAAATAAATAAATAAAAAATAGATGCTGGAAAAGAGCCAGAGAATTCAGAAAACATGGTTTTAACAGTGTTTCTGTCTGAGTATCAGGGTTGTCACCGGCTTCTGGGTGCTCCCATGAATCCGCTAAATGTTCCACAATAAACCTGATTCATCTTTTATCCCTAATGTAAGAAAATAGCTGCTCGTTTATTTAGCCTGAGAAGGAAGCATCAGCACTTGCCAACCTAACAGCCATGTCTCCCTTTTCTTTGCTAAAAGAAAATGACGTTGGCTCAGTGGGTAAAGCAAAGTGCTTGCTATGTGAATTTGAGGACCTGAGTTTGATCCCCAGAATCCACACAAAAAGTCAGGCATGTTGGTACATGCTTTGCAACCCCAGCACTGGGGAGACAGAGAAGGGAAGATCCCTAGGATTCCATCGCTAGACAGTCTATCCTACTTGGAGAGTTTCAGGCCAGTAAAGAACCCTGTTTCCCGCCCACCCACCCCAAAAAAGAGGGGAGGTACCTGAGGGGCAATACCCAAGGTTGGTCTTTGTTCTCTATATGCACCCTTGCCTATCTATACACACCAGAGAAAGTAGAGGGAGAAAGAGAAAATGGGAGGAAAGAAGGAAGGAAGGAAGGAAAGAAGGAAGAGGAGGGGAGAAAGACAGAGACAGAGAGATAGATTAAAAACCAGTTTTGTCCTAACGTTGGGAGGAAATTTGCTCAGGAAACTTAGAGCCAGACTCAAGAAACCATAAAGAGCCTTTGGAAGCTCTGCATGTTAGAGTAAATGCTTACACCCTGAGATGGCTCCAGAAAACATCTTTGGTTTTGCTGCTCGGAAGTCTGAGTCAGCATGTTGTCAGGATAGTGCTTGATGTCTGAAGGCCAGATATCTTCTTGCTTGTCTGGTGTTGTAGTCAGGTTTCCATTGCTGTGAAGAGACATCATGACCACAGAAACTCTAACAAAGGAAAACATTTCATTGGAGGCTGGCTTACAGGTTAAGAGGTTTAGTCCCTTATCATCATGTCAGGAAGCATCATGTCAGGCAGACATCATGTTGGAGAAGGAACCGAGAGTTCTACATCTGATTTTAGCAGGCAGCAGAAGAAAGTGTGATCCCCTAGGCTTGGCTTGAGCTTCTGAAACCTCAAAGCCCACCCCCAGTGACTTCCTCCAATGAGGCTACATCTATTCCAACAAAGCCACAGATTCTAATCCTTTCAAATAATGCCACTTCCTGTGAGCCTATGGAGGTCCTTTTCATTCAAACCACCACACCTGACTTCAGGATTCTCACCCCTTCAGGACTCCCTGGCTTAGAAGATGTACCGTTCTCTGCCTCTCTGACCACTCAGCATGTATTTTGTTCTCTGAACAAATGACCCTTTTCTTAGACAGGAGCAGCTACTCCATTAGAGCCTTGATTACTTCTAGAGACACTGTATTTCCACGTAGGTCATATCACGGGCACTGTGTGACAAGCTCCACATATCTTTTGGAGAGAAAACAAAGTGGGTCCCATAACACAGGTGTTATCAAAGCTGGTTGTGTTGCAACCATCTCTGAGGCTGTTTGCCAAATTCAAAGCCACACTGTGCATCAAAGAGATGGATGGGGAACCTGCAGAGAAAGAAAAAAACCAGGGTCACAAAGATTCCTTGTGACTCCAACATGCAGTCAGGTCTGAAAACCAACAGAAGGCTACTTGAATCAAAGAGCTGGTGATCCAGAGTGAGGCCTTGCTGTTTGTTTTGGCCAACTAAAAGTCTATAGAACAATTCTACCCTGGGGCTCACCCCCACCCCAGTCTCTGGTTTTCTCATTCAGGTCTTCCTGAGCAAAGGGCGGGTAGTGATGCTATTATGATTGGCCACATTTGACAGCTTGTGGTCTAGGTCAGTTGAAATCATCTCTGTATTGATAAATAGTGATAGGTGTAGGGGTGGGCAAACAGTGCTGTTCATGGTAGCCAAGTATGATTTCATGTGTTTGCAAAGAATCTTGCCATGGCTGCATTGTTTAGGAGGGTGTCTTAGTTAGGGTTTTGCTACTGTGAACAGACACCATGACCAAGGCAACTCTTATAAGGACAACATTTAATTGGGGCTGGCTTCCAGATTCAGAAGTTACACCCATTATCATCAAAGTGGGATCATAGCAGCATCCAGGCTGCATGATGCAGGAGGAGCTGAGAGTTCTATATCTTCATCTGAAGGCCACTAGGAGAAGATTGGCTCCCATGTGGTTAGGAGGAGGGTCTCAAAGTCCACCCCCACACTTCCTCCAACAAGGCCACTACCACTCCAACAAGGCCATACCCCTAATAGCACCACTCCTGGGGTCAAGCATGTTCAAACCACCACAGAAGGAATGCACAACAGTGGCTCCATTTAAGCTTTGACTACTTAGAAGAACTTTTCTATTTTATACTAAGTGCTGCATTTGCTATCATTAAATAATTTTCTCTCAACAGAAGGCAGTTTCAGGCAGGAAAACCCCCTTAATTTTCCAGTCTTTGTGGTTCGATGGAGATGTGTCTGGAATACCAGCTGCCATTTTGTCATCTTGAGGTGTTAGAAACCAGGCAGGATTCCAATGATAACAAAGAAAAACACCAGAACCCTGAAGCATTGTGCATTGACTAACAAGGTCACTTCTTGCTTCAGATTTCGTGATTTGTATCAATATATCTAACATGATCTGTCAAACATTGGTCTGCAATTTGCCCTTTTGAGTCACTAGACTTGGAAACAGTTGTAGGAAGAACTTTCCAGAGAGAAAGTGCCATAGAAAGTTCTAGACATTCGCTAAAGGGCAGTGGAAGGATGGTGTGATGGTTTGTACGTGCTCAGCCCAGAGAGTGGCACTATTAGGAGGTGTGGCCTTGTTGGAATAGGTATGTCAATGTAGGCCTAGGCATAAGACCCTCATCCTAGCTAGCTGCCTGGAAGTCAGTCTTCTAGCAGCCTTCCATGAAGATGTAGAACTGTCAATCCCCACCCACTACCCCAGCACCACACATGCTTGGATGCTGCCATGCTCTGGACTTGATGACAATGGACTGAACCTTTGAACCTGTAAGTCAGCCACAATTAAATGTTGTCCTTATAAGAGTTGCTTTGATCATGGTGTCTGTTCACAGCAGTAAAACCCTAACTAAGGCAGATAATTTTATATGGAAAACAAATACGAAACTGAGAAAAATTGAACAAAAATATTGAGAAAGTAGTACTGAGAGAACCAGATGTCTACATGCAAAATAATGAATCTAGGCCTCCACCTCCCACACACACCAATACAGCTTTATAAGCCCTAAACAGCTAAACATGAGAATTAAGACGACACATGACAGGGAGCAGGGATGCTTTGTTGGATTCCTTAACCATCCTAGGGTCAATAGTCAGAATATATGACTGTACCCAGAATCATAACACAGAATAAACAAAAATGGGCAAAGGAGCAGATACTTTCTTGGAGACACAAACTATGTCATACAAACATGTAAATATATTTAACATCATTTATCACTAAAGAGATGCAACAAAACCACAACAAAGTTGGGAGTGGTGGGACACACCTATAATCCCATCACTCAGGAGGCAGAAGTAGGCTGATTTCTGTGAGCCTGAGGCCAGCCTGGTCTATATAGCAAAGTTCCCAGGCAGCCAGGGCTATACAGCAAGACCCTGTCTAAAGAAACAAACAAGCAAAATAAATAAATAAACAAACACGCGGGCACACACACACATACACACACAATAACTTCTGTCTTAGTTAGGGTTTTACTACAGTGAAAACACACCATGATGATAGCAACTCTATAAGGACAATACTTAATTTAGCTGGCTTACCAGTTCAGAGGATCAGTCCATTATCATCAAGGTGGGAATCATGGTAGTATCCAGGAGGCATGGTGCAGGAGGAGCTGAGAGTCTACATCTTCATCTGAAGGCTGTTACAAGAAGACTGGCTTCCAGGCAGCTAGGATGAGTGTCTTAAAGCACACACCCATAGTGACATACTTCTTTCACCAAGACCACACCTCCAAATATTACCACTCCTGGGGCAAGGATATCCAAACCATCTCACTTCATAACCATCACAATGTTGGGGGTGGGGTGAGGAGGAACAGAAAATAAAACATTGAGACACTGAACAATTTTGCGGTGTGAGACTCTCCAACTGTACAGTTCCCATGAAATATACAACTGCTCTTCAAAACTTAAAAGTAGAGCTATCATATGTCCTGGATATGCAGTTGAAGTAGTAGAAAACTATGTCTCAAAGAACTATTTATGTTCCCCTAATCTTTGGAGCTCATTTATAATGACAGGTGAGGACACTAGTGGATGATAGGCAAATTGTGATATGTCTCCCATACAATGGGCTATTATACAGCCTTTAAAGGAATGGGATTTGAGTCCCGGCTGCCACGCACATAAACCTTGAGAATCTTACACTAAGTGAAATGAACCAGTTTGTCACACAAAACACAAATATTGCATTGTTTCCAAGTTCATGGGCATCTAGAGTAGTCAAGCTCCCGGGAAGGAAAAGTAGGGCTGAGGTCACCAGGGGAAAAACCAAGTTATTGCTTAATGGATATAAAATTTTAGTCTTGGAAGATAAATGTTTTCTAATGATTAGTTCACAACAAGATAAGTATACTTCACACTATACATTTAAAAATAAGTTTGCATTGCATGTACCTTATGGTAATTAAATTTCTAGTCACTATCCTTAATGAATATAGTTGCAAACGTTCTTGGGAAAACACCAGCAAACGAAAGCTAATAATAATGAGAAAGATTATCCATCAACACCAACTGGGATTCATTACAGGAATGCAAGGAGGGCTAGTTCACAAAATGGAATAGTATTCAGAGATAGAAAAGAAAGAATTGTTGATCCACACGGGGACTGAGATGAATTTTAAAATAGTTCTTATTAGTGGAAATGGTGTTTTCTAAAAATTATTCTAGTTATATCGGAATCTCGAGCAGTCAAACTAATCTAATGATAGAAAATAGATCATCAGAGTGGACGGAGATATCACTCACCAAGGGCCACAAGGAAAACATTGTAGCTGACTGATATGCTACTGACATGGGTTATGCCAATGCTTCTATTAGTGTTTATATAAATACTTAAATCACATACATTAAATATGAGTGCTTTACTATATAATATATGTATATATACTTATATGGTATATCTTGATATATTTATACAGATATGTGTAAAATAAACCCATGGCTAACTTCATACTTAATGGTGAAAGGCTAAATAAAAGATCTGTAAGATCAAAACATTGAATGTCCACTCTCGTACTAAAAGTTGAAAAGATATTTGTCTTAGTACAAATACTGTCTATTGTTACAAAGAGACCCTATGACCAAGGAAATTCTTATTCTAAAAAGCACTCATTAGGGTCTTGCTTATAGTTTCAGAGGGCTATTCCAATACTATAGTGTAGCAGCAGGCACACAGGCATGGTGATGGAGCAGTAGCTGATAACTACATCTGATCCATAGGCCAAGAGGCAGGGGAGTACCACTGAGCCTGGCATGAGCTTTTGAAACCTCCAAGCCCATTCCAGTGACAGACTTCCTCCAACAAAGCCGTGCTTACTAACCCTTCTCAGACACCTTATTAACTGAGGACTAAACATGTGCATGTTCATGTTCTATGGGCGCCAATCTCATTCAAACAACCACAATATTTCTCCAAAGAAGATAGGAAATATGGCCAACAAATATGGGGAAAATTTCAATACCATTAATCATTGGTGAAATGAAAGGCAATATCACAAGAAGACCCCACCTCAGATCCATAAGGATGTGGTAAGAGGGGGGAGGGAGTAAAAAAATATCTAGAGAGCTACTCAAGAAAAAAGAAAAGAAAAGAAAAGAAAAAGAAATCAGAAGGAAAGAAAGAAAGCTATCTTTGCCTACCGACACAGTGGCAGGGTGTGTGAAGAACCTGTTACATCTCTGTGTTGGGGCTTAGATAAATTCAGAAATATGGCAGGGTTATCCAAAACAAAGAGAAGGGGGAGGAGGAGGAGGAGAAAGAAGAGGAGGAAGAAAAAGGGAAAGAGGAGGAGAAGAAGGAAGGAGAAGGGAGGAGGAGGAAAAAAAGAAAGATGAGGAAGAGAAGAAGGAAAAAGAGGAGGAGAAGGGGGAGGAAAGGAGGAAGGCAAAGGAGGAGGAAGGACGAGGAGAAAGATGAGGAAGAAGAAGGAAGCAGAGAAGAGGAAGAAACAAAGGGAAGAAAAAGAGGAAGCGCCAACTCCAACTTGCAATAGCACCCAAAGCAAAATATTTTTGGATAAATTTAACCAAGGAGATGAAAAAAAAATTTGTGCACTGAAAAGTTTAAGATGGTAACGAAAAACATTATATTAACACAAAGAAATGTAAGTATCATATGCTCAAGGATTAGAGAATCTATCATAGTCAAAATGTCCTTGTCACCCAAAGCAATCTACAGCTTTGTGGCAACCCTGTCAGAATTTCAACAGTGCTTTCCCCAGATGTTTACAACAAATCTAAAAAACCATATGGAACCTAAGGGACACCAGATCTTGAATATAAAGATCAACACCAAAGGCTTTGCATCCCGTAACATTTGTAAATTCTTAAATTGCATCATCTTTATCTGATCCAACATTTTCTCCCTCTAAAGAAGGCAAGTCAAGTGTCCACCACACAAGGGTTTACACGTGAGTTTTAAAATCAGCACTTCTTAGAGCAAATACGGTGGGGTAGCCCAAATGCCATTAAGTGATTGAATATGCAAACAGCCTGGGGTGTGTGCCCAAGATTAAGCCATACTAAGCAAAGAGAGTCATCCTTAAAACCATCATGTTAGGATCTAGAGAGTTGGCTCAATGGTTAGGGGCACTGGCTGTTCTTTCAGAGGACCTGGGTTCACTTCCCAGCACCCACACATCAGCTCACAACCATCCGATCCAGTTCCAGGGGCTTCAACTCCCTCCTCTGGCTTCCATGTGCAACTGCACACCATACACACAGAGACAGACACATACACATCAATTTTTAAAAATTTAAAATATTATGCTAAGAGAAAGGAACTAGATAGAAAAGACCATATGCTCTAGGACTCTCTCTCTCTCTCTCTCTCTCTCTCTCTCTCTCTCTCTCTCTCTCTCACTCTGTGTGTGTGTGTGTGTGTGTGTGTAACTATCAAAAATACAAACCTATACTGAAAAAGAAGTACAGCATTAAAGAAGAATTAACTACAAAGGAATATGAGCCAAGTTTGACATGAAGGATGCTCTCCGAGCTGGATTGTGGCGATTCCTGTGCAATTGCATACATTTAGTAGAAGGCACTGAACTGTGCTTTTTAAATGGGTGCATTTTGTTGCATGCAAATCATATCTAAAAGGATCTGTCACCTTGCTGAGACATAGCCTAACCAAGGCTGCGACCTAGCAGTGGCAGCGTTTCTTCTCCAAGACCAGGTGGGAGGAACATAAATCCAAGTTTTAATTTGACCAGAATCTGTATTTAAGTTATGCAGGCAAGCCCACTGTGTTGCCCTTAATGAAGTGCCTCAATGTGACTTCACTGCACACTTAATGTGTGTCTAATGAGATTCTTTGGCCAGCTAATTATTAAGCATGTTTAATGGGGTTTAACAATTGCATACGGATGCATAGAGCTTTTTGCATAGATTTTTTTTTCCCTTATCAAAATACCCTTTAGATAATGGATTTAACCCACATAGAGTGTCTTTAAGAAGAAAAATCATTTGAAACCCTTGCAATAATGGGCCTTATATCTCTAACGGTTATTAAAAACCTATCCTATTATCATACGTAAGTCATTACTATTGACATTACATATGGATTTTGTGATTCCAGGTGACTATACTATTTTAAAGAGATTTAAGCAAAACAGGAAATCTTACAAAACCTACTTTATTTTAGAAACGAAACAAGGAGAAAAAGCTTAGCTCTGTGTTCAGGGCAGACAGGAACAAGCCTGCAGGTCATTATAAATCAGATTTTACAGAAATGTAGCCGTGTGGAGGCAAAGTCTAAGTCAAGAGGAAATTTATCTTTTCAAGCAATGCAGACTGGGCATTAGTGTAAATTCTCTTGATAGGAGCCAAGTAAATTAGAGTTACATCTGAGCCTCCGACAGGCAAGGGCTAGAGTCCTCCACTTGCTGTTTGCTTCTAAGAAAACCGTGACGGGCAGATAGTGTCTCTTCACACTAGCGCCTCTGGTCGCTCCTTTTCAAACGTCCATAGATCTTCACGTGAGCTGGCTTCTTCAGCATCTCCACTCTTTATTTAACTTCCTTGCTTTGATTTTCTTAGCCTCCTTCCTATGTGGCATCACAGATGCCAAGGAGCATGTTCCTGGTTTTCTGCCCTCCTCAGGAATCATGTGGAATTTTATAAATCCCTTTGAAATGGCCTAACTCTTCAATTATCTTCTGCCAGAGGCCAATGAAGAGTTCCATTCCTGACCCTCTCTCTGGTCACATACCTCATCCAGTGGCTGAGGAAAGAAAGTGGTCTTTATAGACCTCGTTCACAACCAGAGTCAGTCTGAAAGGTGTGGCAGCTTTTCACATTCAATTTAATTTTTGTTATTGTTGTTCTTGCTGTCTTGTTTAGAACCTTCTCTCTACATATGGACTAAGCTGTAGCTCTTATAATATAGAATCTGCTGTTTTTATTTGAACCTTCTCTCCCTTGAAAACAGAAACTTGATTGTGTAAAACAATAATAATATTATTATATGTTAGAGCATCTTATGGGTATATGCCCAGGAGTGGTATAGCTGGGTCCTCAGGTAATGATATGTCCAATTTTCTGAGGAACCACCAGACTGATTTCCAGAGTGGTTGCACCATCGTGCAATCCCACCAGCAATGGAGAAGTGTTTCTCTTTCTCCACATCCTCGCCAGCATCTACTATCACCTGAGTTTTTGATCTTAGCCATTCTGACTGGTGTTAGGTGGAATCTCAGAGTTGTTTTGATTTACATTTCCCTGATGTCTAAGGATGCTGAACATTTCTTTAGGTGCTTCTCGGCCATTCGAGTTTCCTCAGTTGAGAATTCTTTGTTTAGCTCTATACCCCATTTTTTTTTATTGGAAATTTTTTTTTTACATTTCAGATGTTCTCTCCTTACCCCATTTCCCCCCCTCCCTCCCAGGAACTCACTATCCCTTCCCCCCTCCTCCTGCCTCCACGTTGGTGTACCCCCACCCACCCTCCCCCATACCTCACCTCCCCACCCTCGAGTATCCCCCCCACGACGTCCAGCCTTCATGGGACCAAGGATCTCTTCTCCCCTTATATATAGCTCCCTTGCATATATAGCTGGAGCCATGGGTCCCTCCCTAAGCGCTCCCAGGCTGGTGGTTTAGACCCTGGGGCTCTGGTTGGTTGGGATTGTTGCTTTCCTCATGGTGTCCCGAATCCTCTCAACTCCTTCAGCCTTCACTCTATCTTCTCCATTGGGAACCCCATGATCAGTTTAATGGTTAGCTGTGAGCATCTGCCTCTGAGTATGTCAGACTCTTGCAGACCTCTAAGGAAACAGCTATATCAGGCTCCTGTCAGCATGTACATTCTGACATCCACATCAACCTCTACCTTTGGTGACTGCACATAGGATGGATATCCAGGTGGAATGGTCTGTAGACGGTCCCTCCTTCAGTTTCTATACCCATTTTTAAATAGGGTTATTTGGTTGTCTGGAGTCTAATTTTTCTTGAGTTCTTTGTATATATTGGATATTAACCCTCTATTGGATGTGGGATTGGTAAAGATCTTTTCCCAATCTGCTGATTGCCATTTTGTCCTATTGACAGTGTCCTTTGCCTTACAGAAACTTTGCAATTTTATGAAATCCCATTTGTCAATTCTTGATCTTAGAGCATAAGCCATTGGTGTTCTGTTCAGGAACTTTTCCCCTGTTTGTTCCTAGAAGCAGGATGAGGGGGGATGGGATGGGGTTCCTGGGTGGGAGGGGGGAAATGGGGTAAGGGGATAACATCTGAAATGTAAATAAAAAAAAAGAATTAAAAAATAATATTAATAGTCTGGAGAGCTGGCTCGGTGCTTAAGAGCACTTGCTGCTCTTGCAGAGGATTTTAAGTTCTGCTCCCACTCCGCACCCACACTGAGTGGTTCATAACTGCCTGTAACTCCAGCTCCATGGGATCCAGTGCCCCCTTCTGGCCTGTACCAGATCTCACATGCACATAATACATGGAGAGACATATATATACATGAATAAAATTAAAATCTAAACAAAACAAATTATCTATTTCCACCCATTCTATGTTTATTCCAGAGTTTCTTCTCCTACACACACATTCAGTTCTGCTCTCTAAAAAAAAAAAAGAAATTGTGTCCACTAACGAGATAGAAATACGGGAACATACAGACTCTAGGGTTAGAACATGTTTGTTTGTTTGTTTGAATTTACTTCATTCTTCCTATCTTTTCCTCCCTCTTGTTCCCCCTCCCTTCTTATATCCATGGTCTATTATTCTTTATTATTGAATATACTGAGTTAATTTGGTGCTGCTCATATGTGGACACAGTCACTTGGGAGTAGATACCCTATCGTGGGGGGCTCATCCTTGAGGAAGACTGGCTCTTCCTCTCTTAGGAGTCGTTATTTGCTCATAGCTCTTCAGTTAGGCATGGGGAATTGTGATATTTGCCACATTCATATTGTCAAGTCAGCTGGTGTTGTTATTGCCCTCTATGTTGACTGACCTACTTTGGACCATGTTTGTGAGCACAAATGTTTACAGGACTAAAGGGGTCTGATAGGGTCATCTTTGAAGGTACCCATCCTGCTATATTGCAATCCATAATGGTCAATTCAGAATCTAAATCCAGGGCTAAAGATCCAGATCCAACCTTCCTGGGTGATTTCAGCCTGTCATTACATTGGAGGACTATTACAAAAATATGAAAAGGATTGCTGCCTGCGTCTCCCCCAGCCCAAGGGATTTTAAAGTTGCAACAGGAATGAGGTACCACCTGCCTGGTTTTTCTAACCCCGGGAAACCCCGGAAACTCAGGGCAATACAAAGATGTGGGTTTCATGTGCTTTTTTTAATGACAAAGCTCTGGGGTCGACCTGGAGTCATCACCCCAGCCTGCTAACTAGAGCAAACCTGTACCGTGGGACTGAACCCAGACCTTTGGGGCCCTCCCGCTGAGGAACCCCCATCGATTCTTTTTTAAATGGATATGACTCACAGCCCTCCTGCAGAGTCCAGCTTAAATTTGATGAAAAATGAAAATAAAACAGCAACAGAATGTGGCGGGGGTATGAATGTCCCAGTGAAGGAA